>CM064485.1:65852149-66000231 GCA_032716605.1 Paralithodes platypus
TGATTTCATAATTTCTTTTGTCTGGTTTTTTTTTCCTTATACATTTTTTAACCTCTCTTGATAGATTCTGATAGTAAGCAAGTAAGGTGAATTTCGCCTTTCTTTTATTTTTCGATATATTCCTCGCTTTTTTCCTAGAAGGTCTAATAGTCTATTATTCATCCATTTGGGTTGGTCCTGTGTTGATCGAAATTTTTTTTTGGGGATAGATTGATTTTGCGCATTGTGGAGTGAAGAAATAAAAGATTATATGTAGCTGTCAAAATTATCATGAGTTAAGACAGGTATCTGAGAGGAGAGTCTGTTCATTAGCGCCCCCTGGGTCCACTTAATAGTGTAACCATAGGATCGACTCTTAAGGCTCGTCTTAATCCACCATAATTGGCTGTTCTGAAAATGGGATAAGTGTCGTATTCTCTTTAGCCTTTCATGTCCATTGTAGGTTAAAATAAATTGATTTATGATTCACTATTTCCTAAGTGGTCGCCTAGCTCTACATTATTTATTCATGTGTTAATTATTACTGAAGAACTAAATCGCGGATAGTGTATTACCTCTAGGACGCCCGTCTATGAATTGAAATAAAAAACTATCCTGTACAGCCTCAATAAAACTCGGTTTGAATCTGAGTCGCCGATTTGCTTTGCTGCCAATCAATATTCGGAAAATTGAAAATCCCCTATAATACAACACATGGCTAAACCTTGATGCTATTTTCACTTCCGGCCATAAAGCTGTACCTTCGTTTCTTACTCATATTTGGTGGTCTATAAAATAAATCCAATAATTATGGTATCACTACCTGCGCTAACCTCAACCCAAACACTTTCGTTATCAGTATTTAGTTCTACTACCTGAGTTAATACAGCTTCTTTAAGAAACTCCATGACAAACACTGCTATTCCGCCGCCCCTCATACTTGTTCGGTCGCGTTTAAACAAACTATATCCTGGTATATGGAATTCTGCTAAAAAATGTCTTGATTCTGTATTTAATCCATGTTAAGGACAGGGCTATAATGTCTATATTTTCCGTTCCTAACAAGTGCTATAAGTTCATCCATTTTGTTACATAAACTCCTACAGTTTGTCTAATATTATCGCCATGAATTTATTTTTCTCGCATAGGATTTACCCTTATTTCTAACTGAATCCCCATCTCCTGTTACACCTCTAATATTTCTACTAGAAGTACAATTAAAATCCTATGGCGTAGGTAGCGTTCCATAGGTAATACAACTCTTACCAAACCACTATTTACCTTAATATTCTTGAAACGAAATGTATCCCATTTGAAACCATTTGTTTGAGTTCTCGCTATCGTGAGATTCAGTACCTTCTTTCATCCCCTGTATTTAGCCTATCTCACGTACACCCTTGAACAACTCGATCATATCTATCATATCATATATAACTCTGCGTCTTTCTAACGAATGTCAGCCTAGCTTCTTCAACCTGTCTTCATATGTTATATATAAATAGCTAAGTGAATTAGAAAACTCAGACTGTGAGAAAGCTCTAGTGGGGTGTTTGTAGAAATGATGTGAAGCCTAGAAAACAATGTATAAGCGTTGTAACAAGGCACACGGATATCGGGTTCATATCTAGAGTGGGGAGTGAACAGAACTGCTGATGTGATCTTAAAACCTTTACTTGCAATTAGGGAGACCCCATAGGGATTATGCTGTTCAAAAAAAATTTGGGTCTATGACAGAAGGACATTGATTCATTAGGAGAATCCTCTCTCTTTCAATCCTCCTCCGGTGTGTGTTTTTTTTTTTTTTTTTTTTTTTTTTTTTTTTTTTTTTTTTTTAAGAGAGTTCTCCAATGAATCAATGTCCATTCGTAATAGGACACCAAAATTGAACAGCATAATCCATATGGGGTCTCACTAATGACAAGTAAAGTTTTAAGATAACATCAGCAGTTCTGTTACTCACACATCCTAGGATATGAACCCGAGAATCCTGTTTGCCTTGTTACGGAACGCTTATACATTGTGTTCTAGGCTTCCAATCATTTCTAAACAACCACACCTAGATCTTTCTCACAGTCTGAGTTTTCTAATTCCACATTCGATAGTTTATATATAACATATGAAGACAGGTTGAAGAAGCTAGGCTTCCATTCGTTAGAAAGACGCAGAGTGATATATGATATGATAGATATGATAGAGGGGTTCAAAGTGGGTAAGTGAGATAGGCTAAATACAGGGGATTATGAAAGATGTACTGAAGCTCAAGCGATAGCGAGAAAACTCAAAACAATGGTTTCAAATGGGATACATTTCGTTTCAAGAATATTATAGGTAAATAGTGGTTTGGTAAGAGTTGTATATACCTATGGAACAGGCTAACTAGCGCAATAGGATTTTAATTGTACTGCTAGTAGAAATATTAAAAGGGTAAAGGAAGATGGGAATTCAGTTAGAAATAAAGGTAAAATCCGATACCAGTAAAATAAATTCATGGCGATTATATTATACAAAACTGTAGGAGGTTATGTAACAAAATGGATGAACTTAGCAGCACTTGTTAGCAACGAAAATATAGACATTTTATAGCACTGACTGAAACATGGATTAATACAGATAACAAGACATTTTTTAGCAGAATTCCATATACCAGGATATAGTTTGTTTAAACGCGGACCGAACAAGTAGGAGGGGCGGCGGAATAGCAGTGTTTCAGGAGTGTAGGAGTTCTTTACAAAGCTGTATGAAATCAGGTATTAGACTAAATACTGATAACGAAAAAGTGTTTGGGTTGAGGTTAGCGAAGGTAGTGAGACCATAATTATTGGAGTGATTTATAGAACACCAAAATATGCGTAGAAACGAAGGTACAGCTTTATGGCAGGAAAGTGAAAAATAGCCATCAAGGGTTAGCAATGTGTGTATTATAGGGGATTTCAATTTTCCGAATATGGATTGGCAGCATCAAAAGCGGGCACTCAGATTCAAACAGAGTTTATTGAGGCGGGTACAGGATAGTTTTTTATTCCAAGTCATAGACTGGCCTACTAGAGGAAATACTATCCGCCGATTTTAGTTCTCAGTAATAATTAACAAATGATAAATAATGTCGAGATCGGAGACCATACTAGGAAATAGTGATCATAAATCAATTTATTTTAAACATACAATGGACAGGGAAAGGCTAAAGAGAATACGACACTTATCCCAGCTTTCAGAAAAAGCCCATTATGGTGGATTAAGACGGAGCCTTAAGAGTCGCTCCTATGGTTATACTCTTATGTGGACCCAGGTGCGCTAATGAACATACTCTCTCCCAGATACCTGTCTCAACTCAGGATAATTTGACAGCTACATATCACAATTGTTATTTCTTCACTCCACAACATGCGCAAAATAAATATATCCCCAAAAGAAAAATTTAGATCAACACAGGAACAACCCACATTGATGAAATAATAGACTATTAGGACCTTCTAGGCAAAAAAGGGAGAAATATAGCGAAAAATAAAGAAAGGCGAAATTCACCTACTTGCTTACTATCAGAATCTAGCAAGAGAGGTTAAAAAAATGTATAAGGACAGACAAAAGAAAGGATGAAATCAGGATAGGCCAATGACTCAAAAAATAACCCTAAGCTTTTTTAAAGCTATATAAATCTAAAGTTAGAGATAAAATAGGCCCCCTTAAAACTTCGATAGGAGAATGGACAGAAAAGGATTTAGAAATGTGCAGTACAGTAAATAGGACAGTTTCTATACGTTTTCACTAATGAATAAGTTGGCACAGATTCCAGAAGTCCGTAGGGTGGATAGAGATAGTATAGAAAAGAGGTTAGGTACGGGTACTCTTAAGTAGAACTGATGTGCTTAAGGAAAATTACAGACTGAAACCGCAGAAATCGCATGGTCCCGATGAGGGATATGCCAGGAGTATTAAAAGGATGCAGAGATGAGTTAAGTTACCCAAGAACATTTCTTTTTAACAATTCATTTAGAAAAAAAAGGTATAGTTCAGGAAGCTTGGAAGCTTGCAAATGTAGTTCCGAGTTTCAAAATAGGTGATAAAATCAATTAGCATCCAATTACCGTCCCATTAGTCTCACTTCAATCATAGGAAAACTACTAGTCAATTATTGCTAGGAAAATTAGAAACCACTTAGAAACATGTAACTTAATCAATTATTCTCAGCATAGATTCACCCAGGGACATTCTTGCCTTACTAATTTGCTTATCTTTTTCTCAGAGGTACAGATGACAGCAGTAGATACTGACAAGGCATACGATATGATATATTAGGAGTTCAGTAAAGCTTTCGACAGAGTCCCTCATGAGAGAATTGATGAGTAAAGGTTGAGGGCACATGGAATAGGTGGGGCGTTGTTGGGATGGATTAGGTCATGGCTAATTGGTAGGAAAATCAGAGAGTCAGCATAAATGGGACCAAGGTCAGAGTGGGGAGCAGTCAAAAGTGGTGTCCCACCAGGGATCGGTATTAGGTCCCCTGTTGTGTCTTATATACAATAAATGAACTAGATTTAGGGATAAATCGTAGGATAAGTAAATTCGCAGACGATACTAAAATGGGGAGATCAATTGATATCAGATAGCGATATAGAGTGCCTATAAAGGTGATCTAGAGAACTTACATGAAAATGGTCAGTAAAGGTGGCAGCTGATGAAGTTGAACATTGACCAATGCAAGGTGATTTAAAATAGGGAAGATGCAAAACAAATGGTTAAATATAAACTAGCCAATTTCGAATTAAGAAAATTCAGACTGCGAGAAAGATCTAGGTGTGTTTGTTAGCAATGATTTGAAGCCTAGAAAACAGTGTATAGGCGTTCGTAATAAGGCAAAACAGGATTATCGGGTTCATCTCTAGGAGTGTGAGTAACAGAACTGCTGATGTTATCTTCAAACTGTACTTGTCATGAGTGAGACCCCATAAATGGATTATGCTGTCCAATTTTGTCTGTCCTTATTACAGAATGGACATAGATTAATTGGAGAGAGTACAAAAAAGAGTAGAGACACAAAAGTAATCCATAATATTAGAAATCTTCAGTATGAAGAAAGGTTGAAAGGAATTAGGTGTACATTCGTTAGGTAGAGGCAGAGTTAGAGGGGATATGATAGAGGTGTTCAGAAAGTGGGTTAGTGGGATTAACAAAGGGGACATTGACCAAATGTACTAAAGCTCACGTGATAGCGAAAGAATCTCGTACCAAGTGGTTTCAAATTAGATAACTTTCGTTTCAGAAAAAGATATATGCAACTATTGGTTTGGTAACAGAGTTGTAGATGGGTGGAATGGAATACAAAGTGCGTAGTGGGATCTAAAACTGTAGGGAGCTTTAAGATAAAATTGGATACGCATATGGACGAGAAGGGTTGGGTGTGAAGGGGGATCAGCCGGGTTGGGCCCAATCAGCGCTCTGCAAGACCAATAAATCCTGCGGTAATGTCTAACCGTTGTGGTAGGATGAACCTCAGGGTATTAGAGGGTTGAGCAGATAAATTGGGCTTTGTAATGGATTTGGGGTTCGTGTGGGACAGGGATTCTGCCTTGCTTAGTCCAATCGGCTTTCTCCAGATCTCCCATTTTCGTATGTTCTTATGTTCTTATAGTGCGATCCCAGAACGATAGAGGAGCTTCAAAATACAATTAGATAGACATATGGGCCAAGATGGGCTCGGGTGTAAGAGTGATCTGCCTTGTGTGGGCCAATCGGCTTTATGCGGGCTCCCATTTTCTTATTTTTTCTTCTTTTCTGCGTAAGTGAAGGAGACACACCGCAGGTTACTAAACTATAATACAATATATATATCTTATTGATACCTTTCATACACTTAAAACACCTCGTAATCACCTGTCATCCAACTTAAAAACACCTCTATCCTTATTTCCTCTACATAATCGTATTCCTAGCAATATGAGAGGCAATATTAACGAATAAGTCAGTCAGTCACAAAATAATATTAAGGTATAATATTTATAACACACACAAAACACACATATATGATAGATATATAAGTCGGTGTTGTGTATGTAAATGAGAATATACAATGGATGAAGCAAGCATTAGAATATCAATAGATTATTGGTGAGTGGGAGGAGGTATAATCTGTGATTAGAGGACCAGGTGGATCCTCTAATCATATTTAAGTGGTACCATTGACTGCCTTTTTCCTTTAATTACAAGGTATACTACTCCCATTCCCCACTACCTCTGTTCTTAGTTGATTACCAATGTTATATTCAACTGAAGATTTAAGTAGTGGATGCTAAACGTGCTTATTAACAAAGTATGTACTAAATAATATATATAGATATATATCTAGATATATTCTATATATATCTACTTTATATATAGATATATATATAATATATATCATAATTAGATATAGATATATATGGGTAGAGGAGGAGGTAATTACAGTACTTAAAAGTAGGTTACTTCAACTATAACTGTTAATGATATTGGAGTTGGGACATTATTGAATTTATATAAGTATGTAATATGGCACATGTTGCTTAGAAGAGAAGTACAAAGGAGGAGAGCGAGAGAGAGAGAGAGAGAGAGCGCAGCATTTAACATAAGAACAACCTAAGATAATGGGCGTCTGCATAGAAAGCAAATTGGCCCACACAAGGCAGATACCTCTCACACCAAACCCATCTGGATATAGAGCAATGCCCATATTCAACTTTAGTTACTAATACTATTTCCAAAAATATCTTGGTCCATCATCAAGCACTTGATGTAGGTCATAGTAAAAAAAACTATTTACCATTATTGAATCCATATACTTCGTCTAAACAAATCCTCTATGGTGTTATCCTAATGCCCTATTTAGGATTTATAATGGTGGGTGGGTTTTGAGTGGGATCTGCCGCGTTGTTGTCCAAGTTCGGCGCTCTGCAGACCCCCGTTTTTCCCATGTTGACCTGATGATCGTTGTGGTGAGGTCAGTCCTCATGGTGTTAGTGAGTTGGGCCTCTTATTAGGCCATTATAATTAGTGTTGGGTGTGATAGAGATCTGCCTTATTGGAGGCGGCTCGGCTTTCTGCAGACTCCCGTTGGCTGATGTTCGTATTTTCGTATATTGGAAGTCATAGGACCTTACACATGATAGAAATCTTCCTTACGTATTCAAGTTCAGTGATAGCGAAAAATAAAAAACATCGAACAAAGGGTTTCAAAATTAGATATTTTTCGTTTCAGAAAAGATATAGGCATAAATATTGGTGTGGTAACAGAGTTGTAGATAGGTGGTATAAGCTAACCAAGTGGCTATAGTGGAATCAAGAACGCTAGAGAGCATTATAAGAAACAAATCAGATTGGCATTAGGGACCGAGATGGGTTGGTATTGTGAAGGGGATCTTGGCCGCTGGCGGGGTGGGCCAATTGTGCGCTCGGACAGGACCCTCATGGTCTGTCCTCTGACCGTTTTGGTGAGGTCGATCCTCACTATTGCGCATGACTGTATATCGATCTAGGACTACGTTGGTGATTAGTACTCATTATTACTTTATATTCAAATAGAAAGTATTAACCCGACCCTCTTGTCAAAACCTCAAATTGTGAACGTCGACACATTCTTTGTGCTAAGATAGAAGAATAAAGGTACAAAAATGAATACTGGCATTAATATACAGACCTCCAGATCACTAAGTTGCACACTGACCCTGGAGAAATTTATGAACCAAAGTGCAGATGTAAGTAACTCGACAAGAATACCGTATTTTTTGTGCTGGGACTTTTTTAATTTACCTGGGACCAAGTGGGGCTGATACTCTTACTTAACACTCCGGACATGACTTGTATACGGACTTGCAAGAGAGTGGGCTTTATCAATTTGTGCGAACACCACAGGGACCAGTGGTAATAACGTTCTTGACATGGTACTTGCAACAAAAAGAAGAATGAATTAGAGAATTTGAATGTTGGCGTTCTGTATGAAGTTCAGTAACACATGCGGACCACATCGTCACGATAACCTTCACTTTAACACTTTACTAGTAAAGGACCACATTAGTAGCATCGAAAAAGTCTCATAATTGCAAAGGAAAGCAAAACTTTCCTAAACTTAGAGCTATTGTTTAAAGAACAATGACTGGTAGCTTGTTAATTAACAATAACGACAAAAGTACATCTTGGAAGTTATTCGAAACCACTTACCTAAAAAGCAGTGCAAGACTGATTACCATCGACAATACAAGGCGTCCAGGCCATAATAATAAGCCCAAATGGTGGAATAAAGATATTTCAAACTGCCTGCTTGCTAACAAATTTGCTAATGAGAGATTAAAAATCCTCACAAAATGACGAAGGACGGGTGAAAATTGGTAGCGCGACGGACACCAAGCAAATAAATAGTTAATTACGCAAAGTAAAAAGAACCCTAGATAGTTACATATTGTCGTAATCAAAGTAAAACAACCCCGAAAGAAGTCTATAGTTATATCAGAAAGAAAAAATTAGTTATTTCAACTGTTGGACCTTGAGTCGATGAAAATGGAGCCTAGCACAATCCAAAGACGAAGTACAAATGTAGTAATTGCCCTCAATACATTCTTGGCATCAGGTTTTTACAACAGAACAAGACCTCAGTGATATCCCTACACCCACGCCGGATTTCAGATTGATAATTTAGACGTTCTAAGCAATATCACCGTTACAGAGAGAGACAGTATAGAATTGTTTTAGTAATAAAGCAAGGTAAATAAAACGCCCTGGACCTGATTCCATATCGCCTAGAGTGTCTAAAGGAAGCTAAGGATGAGCTCTCCAATACCCACTGACATTACTATTCACTAAATCCTTGCAGTCTGGAACTATGCTATGATCAGTGGAAGATAGCCAACGTAACACCGATATTCAAAAAAGGCAGCAAATCCATACCCAGTATAACTAATCGTACAATTAGCTAAACCTCAGTTGTATGTAAAATGCTAGAAACGGTCATAAGAGACAGACTCGTAAATAACTTAGAGGAAAATAACATACTGAAAGAGACTCAACACGGCTTTGCGTTGTTGTTGTTGTTGTTCCCACACGCTGCCTGGCCGAACTGCCCCAAGGCCCCGAGCAGGGCCAAGGGCCATAACCGAGCGCACCAACAGAACCCTCCCCGCCGACCACAATAAAGCCTGGGGGACCGAACAGCCACTCCATGGCGGGGAGCTGAGGAGGGTTGCGGAAATACCCGGTGAAAACCTAAACCCCACCCAGGGCCCTGTGTCCCTTAGCAATTATGAAGAGGAAAGTTGAGGGGCAAGGGAAAAAAGTGACGCTTTGGCTTCAAAATCTTGGTAGATTGGGACGGTCAATCCACGGTAGAGACGACGTCACTTGAGATCCTAGACAAATATCGAAGTAAAAGGAACAGTCAGAGTAAGCTATGGGTATGGCAGTAGATTTGCTCAGTTATTCACTATGATAGACCAGCCCATCAGCCAACATGACTAGAACCCAAGCCTCTCCGGCATCAGCTAGGAAAGGCCCCTAGAAAGCCACCTTTGGCGGGGGGACTAGCTCCCCTATTTGCATACCCTTTTCGGGGTTGGGCACCCGCCGTGTTGTTGGGTTCCACAAAGCTGCCTGGCGAAACAGCCCCAAGGCCCCGAGCAATTCCAAGGCCCAACCGAGTGCCCCCACAGAACCCTCCCCGCCGACCACAATAAAGCCGGGGTGAACGAAGCCACTCCATGGAGGGGGGTTGAGGAGGGGTGTCTGGAAAACGGGGGAAAACCATAAGCACCATCCCAGGACCCTGTGCCCCTCAGCAATTATGAAGAGGAAAGTTGAGCGGCTTTCGTTAAAAAACGTTCCTGTTTAACAAAAATCTTAGACTTCTTCCACGATAGTCCTCAACCTATACGATGAGAGTTAAAGCTGTAGATATTATATACCTGGATTTTCAAAAGGCCTTTGACAAAGTTTCCCCACAAACGTTAACTGCTAAAACTAAAAGCGCATGGAATACAAGACGGTGTGTTGTTGAAATGCAATAGAAAAATTGGCTCCTCGCGACAGAAAGCCCCAGAGTAGTCATAAACGGTTAAGGCATCTAAATGGACCAATGTACGTAGCGGTGGGGTTACCCCCAGGGATCGGTACTAGGACCAATTCTCTTTCTAATTTTACCATCAACGAACATAGATTGATGGGTCTGACCCGTACAATCTCAAAATGTGCTGACGATACAAAAATTGCAAATAGCGTACTCTCAAAAGTCCAAGTTGACGATAGTCAACACAATCTAGATAAAGTGTCACATTGGGCCCTAAATGTGGCAAATGAGTTTCACATGGGGATAAATGTAAAGTACTACATATAGGATAAGTAAAATTGATGAAAGCAAACTATTCGATGAATGGCCACTCAGCTTAAGAATGTAAACGGAGAAAAACGATCTGGGTAGGAACAATATCGAGTAACCTAAAAAACGATGGTCAACAATGTTCAGAAGTTGTTAAGAATGGCAAACAAAACTAATTGGCTTTATAGGCAGAGTCATTTGAGCATAAATCCAAAGGGACGTTATCACAACCCTCTACAATTCCTTAAGTCCGCACTCGCTGGAATGTACTGCGTTCAGGCTGGTGCCCTTATTACCAAAAAATACATAAAAAATCCAAGCTTAGATACGAGTTCAAATCATAGAGTTACCAAAATGATACCTAGCCTAAAAGGAACAAACCATACGAAGCGCGGCTTAGAGGAATTTAGAATTAAATCTCTTTCCCTTAACCCAGCGCAGATTAAGATGGTGACGATTAAAGTGTTCCAAATCATCAAAGGCATAGACAATATGAACGGTAGTAAGTACTTCCACTATCGGGGGGGGGAACCCAATCTAATTACACGCGGGGGGGGAACACTGTTTGCAAAAATTATTGGTAAATCTTTTAACTCACACGAATCTAAGAATTTCTTTCTGCAATCGAGTTGTCAACGGTGGAATGGGCTTCCCCGAGACGTTATAGACCTGAAGCACCGGTGAGTAATTAAAACTCGCCCTAGGACACATATCTCGCATCAAACCCGCGAATGACACGGCGTTTGTAAATGAATAACTTTATTTTATCCTCCCCCTCAGTTACTAACCCATATGTCACCTACTAACTTACTAGTCCTGCCACGGACATTAGTTCCAGGGCGAGTAGTTCCCTTTCCAATGTTCCCTTACCCACTCGAAACAACTGTTTGGACACTTGAGCCTCAGTGTTTTGGAGGACCAAGCAGCATAGAAGGGAACTAGACTTGTTTTTGCTTGATTTACTTTGTACTCTTTTGTAATCATTACAACTCGTACCAGGACTCCGTTCAAATCCGGAGAGGATCTTCACATTACTGTCCCCTTATACCATGGAGGTAGTAACAACGTATATACAGCATACTTTAGTTATTAAGGGCCTATTACCTCCATGCCGTTATGTACCAAGTCTCTATTTATTCCATTTGTGTAAAACTGAGGAAACAAGGGGTAAGGAGGACTTGTCCCAATGTCTATTTCCGGGTTGGGGATTCGAACCCAGCTCCTCTTAGTTGTAAAAGTAAGGTATGCCAACCAATACATAACCGAGCACGTTGGTGTATAACCATTATTTTATTATGCCAACTACACAACAAAACACCCCTCAATGAAATTAATGAGAGAGCTACATAGAGCTACATAGATACACATACACAGACCTCAAGGTCCTTACTAGGCAGTCTGGCCTTACAAACTATAATATGCATGCATATGCATATATACACATACACACATACATACATATACAGTATATCTATACATATATATACAGTGGCACTACATATACACATGTAGAGACATACACACATATAGATACAGTATCATATATACATACTGTACAGTGCACACACAAATATAATGTACATACATTTTTTTTTTTTTTTTTTTTTTTTTTTTTCATTCATATCACCCCAGCCCTCGTGCATATAGAGGTCAAGCCTTCCATTGATAGGCGTTTATTGTGTGCGCTCTCCACCACTCTCGCTGGTAGTTTATTCCACACTCTGTCGCCACAGCTGTAGGTGCAGAACTCTTTGTGAACATCTATGTTTGCCTTTTTTTAATGTTCATTCCATTTCCGCGAGTTTGATTAGTATTGTTTAAATGTGAATAGTGCATTTACATCGACTTTGTCGAAACCTTTTTTAGTATCTTAAAGCACTCAATAAGCTGAACCCCTCAACCTCCTCTTTTTTAATGAGAACAGGTTCACAATCGTTTAAGTCTTTCGTCATATGGTTTATTGTTTCTTAGATGAGGGTATCATCGGTTCGTCGCTCTACGCTGTACTGACGCGAGTCTTACAATGTCCTTGATCAGCTAAGGTGACTGCAGAACTGCACCACCATATTTCAACAGGTGTGGGCCTAGCACCATACTTTTGAACAGTGGCACTATTACGTTTTTTCATGTTTAGGATGTAAATGTTCGTGTAATAAAGCCCAATGCTATGTTTTCCTTATTTGCAGCTGCTATGACATTGGTCGGCAAGTGTTTTAGGTTTTCAGATATTAGTACCCCTAGGTCTTTTACTACCGTTGCGGTTTTTATTTGTTTGCCATTCATTTCGTATTTGTATTTCATATTTCTGCTACCAACCTGCAGCACCTGACATTTATCGACATTGAAGGGCATCTGCCATTTTTTCGACCACTCTGATATCTTGTTTAAATCAGATTGCAACGCATTTCTATCATCTTCGTTCAGGACTGTATTTCCTATTTTTGTATCGTCGACGAAATTGGAAATGGTGTTGTTTACCCCTACATAAATACCGTTAATGTAAATGAGAAACAGGACCGGTCCAAGGACTGAACCCTGTGGAACTCCACTAGTGACAGGCTCCCACTCCGATTCCACTCCATTTATCACCACTCTCTGTCTTCTGTCTGTAAGCCATTTTTTATCCAAGAATGAATTTCACCCTTGATACCTATCCTCTCCAGTTTAGCCAATAGTTTTCGGTGTGGCACCTTGTCGAAAGCTTTTTGAAAGTCCAAGAAGATTATATCTAGTGATTTCGTCATGTCGTTATATGTGAATAGTTTGTTATAAAATTCAATCAAATTTGTTAGCCATGACTTATTTGATCTAAAGCCGTGTTGACTATTTTTGATTAGGTTGTTTGATTCGAGGTAATCTACTATCTTATCTCTAAGGATTTTGTCCATGATTTTTCCTACAATTGAAGTTAGACTAATTGGTATGTAATTACTCGCTTTGGCCTTGCTACTCTCCTTATATATCGGCGTAATGTTCGCATCTTTCCAATCACTCGGTACAATCCCCTGTAGTAATGATAAGTTAAATAGTTGTGTCAGGGGTTTTGCTATTTCGTCCTTAACATTCTTAACTATTTTCGGGTGGAGCATGTCGGGTCCCGGGGTCTTAT
Organism: Paralithodes platypus; assembly: GCA_032716605.1. NCBI lineage: Eukaryota > Metazoa > Arthropoda > Malacostraca > Decapoda > Lithodidae > Paralithodes > Paralithodes platypus. The sequence continues at coordinate 65,865,565 of CM064485.1, forward strand.
TTACATTTAAATTACTCAATTTGCTTTGTACTTCGCTAACACTGATGGTGAAATCTCCTATCACATGAGTTGAGGTGTTATTTTCAGGGGTATGATCGATAACTTCTGTGAAAACTGAGCCAAAATATTTGTTGAGCATATTTGCCGTGTTTGTGTCACCTGTTATTGTCTGGCCATCTTCTATTAGCGGTCCGATTCCGCTTTTGATCTGTTTATTTTTATTTACGTAACTGTAGAATTTGTTGGGGTTTGTGGCACTCTCTCTGGCAATAGTCATTTCGTAATATTGTTTGTTCGTCCTAATTAATTTTTTCACTTCCCTTCTACTATTTTTGTACAAGTTCTTAATTACTTCAGTGTTTGTGTTATTTTTTACAAGTTTGTGGAGTTGATTCCTTTTCCTTATTGCCTTGCCAATGTCTCTACTGTACCAAGGGGGCATACTTGATTTCGTATTACGTTTTGGTTTCATGGGTACAAATTGTTTATGCGCTTCTGTAATTATAGACTTAAAATGTCCCCATAGTTCATTTACTTCGTTTATATTTATGAGGTTTGAGTGTATGTTTGATAGCGATTCCTTAAGTCCGTCATAATTTGCGTTTTTGAAGTCCGAAACCATTCTTGTTGTTTTTACTGTGGAATATTTGCTTATAACTTTGATTCTTAAGATTTTATGATCGGACGTTGCCAGATGTTCACCTACATCCAGGTTTGATAATAGATTTTCTTGGGTAGTGATTACGAGGTCTAATATATTCCTGTCTCGCGTCGGCTGTTTTACGTGTTGAGTAAAAAAAAAATCCTGGATGAAGCTTGTCATTAGGCGTGACTCAGCATTTTTTCCGGTCAGGGTATTCCAGTCAATTAGGGGAAGGTTATAGTCACCTAGTAAAACTGTTTCGTCGGAATAAGTGTTTTCTCTAGTATTTCATACACAATTGTATCATCGGCAACAGTTAGTCTCGGTGGTCGGTACGCTGTAGTGATATATAAGTTCATGTTTTTTGTATTTATTTTGACGCACACTATTTCTGTATTACTTTCGGGGAGAGTCACCTCAACTGGGTTTAAGTAGGTTGCAACGTACATTGCAACCCCCCTCTTTGTTTTCCATTGTTACGGTCTTTATGAAAAAATGTATATGGCTCTATGTGATATTCATGAAGTAGATCTTTATTTTTAAGGTTCAGATGTGTTTCCGTTATACAAATAACGTCAACTTTCTCATTTAATAACAGACATTTGAGTTCGTCTATTTTGTTTCTTATTGAGCAGGCATTTATGGATATTATTTTTATTTCATTTCTCTCAGCATGCGCTGGATTTGTTTTTCTTATTGGTAAGGATGGGTTTGGGGTTGTGACTTGAAGCCGCGGCGGGTTGTCAAATTCATTTAGTTGGCTTGGATGGGGTTGTTTAGTTTGTTTTGTGGTTCAGATGGGTAAATTTTCGCAACTTGTGGGCCATTGGGGTTGACGGTTTCATGTAAATGGTTGTGATGGACTTGGAAGGGTTGGGCGGGGTTATTTATTTCTCTTAACTGTGCGGGTGGATTAGGATGCGTGAGTGATTGGATTGGATGGGGTTGTGGGAGGGCTTTTCCGGGGGTAGCGATGTCAATACTCAGAGGAGTCTATTAGCATTGTTATCTCTCGGTCCTGACTGGTGTTGTTTTCATGGGCAATGTAGGTTGCTTGATATAGGGTGTCACTCAAGTGCTGAACGCCTTTTTCTGATAAATGAATGCCATCTCCGCTGTACAGGGACGAGTTCCCTACAAAGGTGGTCCAATTGTCCACATACAGTACCTTCTCTTGTTCGCACATGACCTTGACTGCGTTGTTAATTTCTATGGCTCTATTTTGTCCGTATGAGCTTGTTTTAATCCGGGGTATGACGCCGCTTACCACACATTTCGTGGTCTTCCTTTTCATGAGTTTAATTAGGTTCTCGAAATCTTTTTCTATGGTCTTAATTGGGGCCTTACCTCCGTCAAAGCAGTCATTTGAGCCACCATTGACGACTACACAGGTGCCCTCTGGTATGGCGGAGTTAGTTATGTCTTTCAAGATATGTTCGACTTTACCGCCTGGAATTACCTTTACTGACCTTTTTCCACTGTTCTTGGTGGCAAAGGCAGCTCCTTGACCTCGCATGAGACTGTCACCATAAACTAGGGTGAGTTTCTCCTTCCCGCTGACTCCGTGATTTGATGGTTTCGTTGTTTTCCCGTCAGGAATTTTCTTGCCTTTCGAGCTTGCTTTCACGTGGTCAGTTACCTCGTGTGCAAATCTGTTTTTGATAGGGTTACCTGGTGTCGCTTTCCCATTCCCATTCACGTGGTCAGTTACCTCGTGTTCATTGTTTTCGGCGAGAACAGCAAATCTGTTTTTGATAGGGATACCTGGTGTCGCTTTCCCATTCCCTTGGGATTTGTTTTTGTTACGCCTGTTGACTACTGTCTGAAATAGATCATTGGATGGGTTTTCTTTTTGAGGATTTTTAACAACGTCGACTTGCTTACTCTGTCATTTACTCGCTCTTTTAGTAAGAAATGTTGATGCGAAAGTACACCTACAGTCGAGAGAGAGAGAGAGAGAGAGAGAGAGAGAGAGAGAGAGAGAGAGAGAGAGAGAGAGAGAGAGAGAGAGAGAGAGAGAAGAGAGGAGAGAGAGGAGAGAAAGAGAGAGAGAGAGAGAGAGAGAGAGAGAGAGAGAGAGAGAGAGAGAGAGAGAGAGAGAGAGAGAGAGAGAGAGAGAGAGAGAGAGAGCAGAAAAGGGGGGAGGGGGCTAGAGAAGGAGGAGAGTAGAACAGACAGGAGGGAAGGAGAAGGAAATGATGAGCAGCTGCAACATATCAAGAACGAAAACTTTATATAACGAACACTAATAGGTGAACACATATTGACATTTTCTAGACATGGTATACGGTACGGTCGCGCTAATATGTCATATCCGAGCTGTCATTACGTTTGGCTTGCTCTGTGCTGTATTTATGCCTGTCAGATGTTGAATAGGGTGGGTAAGTGTAGAAACATGGTTTGTTCACTCGATATGAAGAAATGAAGCCTAGATATTGCTGATACCAATTATTGATCAACACATACTTGGTGCCGAGACATCACTTATTAGTGCGACTGTACTGTGTAAGTTTGGATAAAGGATGCATAGGAAACCCCCAACTTGGAATGTAGTAATTGTGAGAAGGTATTGTGATGGTGAAAGAAGGAAGAGGGAGGCGGTGGTGAATAATATGTTCTTGGAAGGAAATTAAAAACATTGTGTTCTTTTGAAATGAAACTATGTGGCAATAATAGGAAAATGTGTATGTGGGAAATAAGAAATAAAGGAAATTGAAGGGAAAGAGACGTTTTGAAGGAAAAAAACGTGTTTATGGAAAGGTATGTGGGGAAAAAGTACTGGTATGGGAAAGAGAAGAAGTCTTATAAGAAAAAACGAGAGAGAGAGACAGACAGACAGACAGACAGACAGACAGACAGACAATCTATTGAAGAGTTGAACGTACAGGTAGATGATGATGATGATGGTTCTAGTAGCAACGGAAGTGGTTCTTGACTGCTTCACCACCACTACCTCCACCATTATCATTATCACCACCACTCACCATCTCAACCATAACCAACATCCGCCACCACCACCACCATCACAATCATAACGAACATCCACCACCATCACCACCACCTTCACCATCATCACCACCACCATCTTCATCATCACAATCATAATCAACATCATCCACCACCACCACTACCTCCACCATCATCCACCACCACCACTACCTCCACCATCATCACCACCACCATCACAACCATAATCAACATCCACCACCACCACCATCACCCTACCACCACCATGATCAACATCAACATCATCATCAACAACATCATCATCATTGTTATCATTATCATATGTGCGTTCAACGGACAACATTTCTCAGTGTTACCTCTTTGATTGTTCTCCAGATATTGCTGTCAATCAGATATCGAATACTCAAGCTAAGGTTTTAATCTGGAGGAATGAAAACCAAACCAAACCTTTCAACTACCAACACCAACAATATCAACACTAATTTTGCCAGCAACTCCTCCCCTACCACCACCAACACTACCAGCAACAACACGAGCGCTGCTACCACTCCTATTACTATGTACACCATCATCAGTACTACCACTCATATCACCACCACCACCACCACATCCAATACCCGGTACCCCAACCAAACAAACACCACCACCCCATCCAATGCCACTATCACCACTACAACCAATGCCACTTTCACCACCACCACCACCCCATCCAATAACACCACTAACCCAACCAATGCCACTATCACCACCACAACCAATGCCACTTTCACCACCATCACATCCAATAACACCACCACCCCAACCAATGCCACTATCACCACCACAACCAATGCCACTTTCACCACCACCACCACCACATCCAATAACACCACTAACCCAACCAATGCCACTATCACCACCACAACCAATGCCACTTTCACCACCATCACATCCAATAACACCACCACCCCAACCAATGCCACTATCACCACTACAACCAATGCCACTTTCACCACCACCACCAATAACACCACTAACCCAACCAATGCCACTATCACCACCACAACCAATGCCACTTTCACCACCATCAGATCCAATAACACCACCACCCCAACCAATGCCACTATCACCACTACAACCAATGCCACTTTCACCACCACCACCAATAACACCACTAACCCAACCAATGCCACTAATCACCACCACCACCACCACTAACATCAACACTCCAACCAATGTCACTATCACCTCCAACACCACCAACCCAACCTATGTCACTAGCCTAATCATCACCATCACCACAACCAATGCCACTATCACCACCACCACAACCAATGCCACTAATCATCACCATCACCCCAACCAATGCCACTATCACCATCATTACCACCACCACCACCTATGCCACCATCACCACCAATGGCACTATAACCACCAGTACCACCACCACCAACACAACCAATGCCACTATCACCACTACCACCATCACCATCACTATCACCACCAAGAGGACATCAGGACACTAGTGAATGAAGATGGACTGGAGGTTTGTTAGAAGTAACGGAAGTGGTTCGTGACCCCCCACCACTACCTCCACCTCCACCACCACCACTACCACCACTACTCCACCATTAGTTATACCTCCACTACCACACACACATTCCTTACCTACTGGTCTGGCTACTACACCCTAAGTATATACACTCCTATATACTTTGACTACACTTACCATCTACAACGTTACTATCAGCATATATTGTTCTACCAGTCCTGCAGCAGCCTCGCAATCTTTACACTGTCTTCCACACCACTGCTACCATCCACCACTACCACATACCTTACCTACTGGTTTGGCTTCAACCACCACCACCACCACCACTACCTCTACTCTCATCACAACACCATCACTTACATTATCTCACACACACCACCAAAGCGCCAACAATCTTAACGACCTACACTTATGATCTCTCTCTCTCTCTCTCTCTCTCTCTCTCTCTCTCTCTCTCTCTCTCTCTCTCTCTCTCTCTCTCTCTCTCTCTCTCTCTCTCTCTCTCTCTCTCTCTCTCTCTCTCTCTCTCTCTCTCTCTCTCTCTCTCTCTCTCTCTCTCTCTCTCACCTATAAACTCGGTTATATCTACCATTTACCAATATATACGACCTTTACTAATTGGGGGTTTCATCACGCATCTCGTCAATAAAACTGTATTCCGCCACTACCGTCATCACTACCACTATCACCACTATCGTCATCACTACCACCACCACACTGCCACTATCACCACTACCGTCATCACAACTACGATACTACCACTATCACCACCACTACCACCATAGCTAAGACAATGTAGCTACCTTGTGTGAACCCCTTGATTTATTCTGGCTATTATTAGGCGATATTTATTATTCCGATTATGAAGGGTATATGGAAGTCAGAGGGTTAATTAAGATGCCATTTACCCTTTTGATGACCACAGACCCTTCCTAGGTTGTATAAAATCTTCTAATGATAGCCAGAATGAACTATCGAAAGGCGTTATAATCCTCAAGAAGTTAACTCTAAATAGCCTGTGTACCAATCCATCAGACTGTTATGATCAGATTATTTATATGAATCACAAATAATGTTCTGATTACCGTATCACACTTTTTGTTTTATTCAACCTTTGTCCCCTCTTTTACTCCATCACTACCTCAACTGTTTCTGTTTGGTCCAATATACCGTTAATATTCAATTTGTATATACACCATGTTTTGGGTCCAGATATCCGAGTTTATTAACGTATGTTGCATATTGTCTGCTGCAACAACATCGATGCCATTTTCGTTGACGTTATTCTTTGGATTTTCTGTCCTAGTCGATCCGGTTCATCTTTTAGTTATGACCAGTTGCCGAGAAAGATTTTTGTATCTGTATCTATATATCTAACTATCTAGCTATCCATCTATATATCTATCTATCTATCTATCTATCTATCTATCTATCTATATCTATCTATCTATCTACCGGTATCTATTGATCTATCTACCGATCTTTATCCATCTAACCATCCACATCTCGCCCTCCAAATTAACATGATGGTGGCAAGTGATCTGTTGTGAGTTGTAGCGGTATTTGTAGACGTTCCCTAAGGAGGTAGTGGTGCAGCAGTGTGGTGGTCCGGAAGTGACGTCACAGAAGGTAACTCGGACAGGTGCTCACGGATGGTGGGGAGGAAATGGCACTCCCTCGGTCCCCCGCCATATTTGTGTTTACCGGGTGTTTAGTGTAGCTTGGAGGGGTTGGGCTTGGATCACTGGGAGTCCTATTTAATTAACTTCCAATTACCTATTTACATGGATTCGTTCTTTTTCCCGATCAAGATTAAAGGGAATTTCCTTATCATTTGGGTTTGTCGTAGTATGTAAATAGAGCGATGGTAGCACAGTTAATTTATAAGTATTGGACTTTTTATAAATGGAGTAATGTATAGCTAGGTAGGCATATTATACATATATTGTTCACATAATGTACACAACTACAATATATACCAACTATATGCCATTATACATGCATGAGATGCATATGTACATTAACTATAATTATTGTAGTACTACTATGCATACATAGGACTACATAGCGGTTAGTTAAACATTTTCATACATACAGAGTGTGCCGGTACCGTACGTAAACTTATCTTAATATTATATATATTTTTTTTAATACGTTCAACTCGGTACGTTATCAGTATGTTATTATATCACGCATAATGTATCATTATATCTCTCTCTCTCTCTCGTATACCGTGCCAGTTGAATGTACATGTTTTTATATATAATATTGGATACGCATTTTTTTAGGACGGGTCGACGTTATGTATGTGTTTGAAGAGAGAGAGAGAGAGAGAGAGAGAGAGAGAGAGAGAGAGAGAGAGAGAGAGAGAGAGAGAGACAGAGACAGAGAGAGAGAGAGAGAGATTATGTTTTGCTATTACTGTATTGATGTTCTTGTTTTTTGTGATACCAAGTGTAACGCGGGTATGTACTGTATAATACAGGGTGTCAAACCGAAGCAATTTTGTTTAAAGACGTGAACGAATATGAGAAGGAATACAAACAAATTTACATGACATTGTCTTGGCCATTTGATCACTTCCAAAGACATAATTTGAACTATAAACCATAATTTTATCTTTGCATATACAATAATAATGACTAACTGGATATCGTTTAACACCTTAACTGTATTGTGTATTGTTATTGTAATACTGACGCTAGATGATGTTAAAAAGTAATGTAATTGCCATAGGAACAGTAATGGTCAGGAATGTTGGTATATTATTTGTAGGGCCACATACATTTAGTGTGTTGTGTTGTGTGTGTTGTATTTTATGTATGTATTTTTTATGGGGTTGTTCAGGTATCCATGTCCAGTGCTCATAAGAATAATGTTTTCTTTAATTCTGTAGCGTAAATGAAGTTGTATTGTGTTCGATAGTTAAAGTTTCCTCTTCAATGGAGGAAGTAAATGGGTGAATACATGTTTTTTTTAATTTGTTATTTTTTTTCTTTCCTACTTTTTGTTATAAACCAACAGTAGACAACATTCTCTTACGCGAGATAAATGTTTCATTTAAATTCAAGTTTTCTATTATGTAAGTTAGTTAACTTATGATAAATTAGTATTTAAAAACGTTTCATTGGTTGGAAAGAATGGCTTATTTTGTGTGGCAATTTATCAAGGCTATTTTTATTGGTATCGTTATCTCACCAGATAGCCCTAATTTAGTGCAGTGTATATACTGTAGATTACCGTACTGTATATTTATTATTTAGTATATACAATTTATTTTCAGTGTATGTGTACGGTATCAGGCCAAATTGTTATGTAATGGAATTGCTGTGGTGGTGTCGACTTACCAAGGTTAGGCTATAATGACAATAACTGTTACTTGTATAGGGTCACCGTTACCACTCTGTAATATTAATATAGAAATGGCAATAAATGATAGTTGCCTATTATTTTTATTTTTTATAGTGGGTATAGATTGAACGTACCTATTGTTCCTGACTGTACGGTGTAGTGTTGGGTAGGTCGTTGGCTTGGTTGAGCAAGTATTTATAAGTGACTCATATTAGGTGTGTACAGACTAAAATAGAGGGTAGTTGGAGGGGTCTTACAGCAGCTTGTCTGATGTGCTGTGGGGTTTGGAAGATAGTCAGCTCTGAATGGGTTTTGCAGAGATGAGGAATTTAATAAAGTTAGATAGGTTGGGAGTGAGGTATCCTGACCAGGATTCGAACCCACTCACCTCAGGTATATGTGGGAGAGTTGGGCACCATAACCACTCAGCCATGAGCGGATGGCCGAGTGGTTACAGTGCCCAGCTCCCCACATATACCTGGGGTGAGTGGATTCGAATCCAGGTCAGGATACCTCTCTCCTAACCTGTCCCACATTATCATTAGATAAATGAGATAAGGTTTATTAATTGGTGATATATTTGTATTTTTGTCTTGGTGGTAAATAGTCAAGCGTGTAAGTTCTGTATTATATGTGGTATCCTGGGCTCGAATCCCCAGAATATCATATTCTTTCATCAATGTCATTGGGTGTTGTTGGTGTTAAGAACGATATTAGTTAATATATTTTATTTTTTCAAAGTATATTTTTATTAATACATTTCTTACTTCACATAATGCTTTCATTAATTTCATTTGAGGTGTTTGGTGTTGTGGTGAAATTAATAAACATAGATTATAACTAGAGAGATAACCAGGGTTAATTTAACATAGATTATAACTAGAGAGATAACCAGGGTTAATTTAACATAGATTATAACTAGAGAGATAACCAGGGTTAATTTAACATAGATTATAACTAGAGAGATAACCAGGGTTAATTTAACATAGATTATAACTAGAGAGATAACCAGGGTTAATTTAACATAGATTATAACTAGAGATAACCAGGGTTAATTTAACATAGATTATAACTAGAGAGATAACCAGGGTTAATTTAACATAGATTATAACTAGAGAGATAACCAGGGTTAATTTAACATAGATTATAACTAGAGAGATAACCAGGGTTAATTTAACATAGGTTATAACTAGAGAGATAACCAGGGTTAATTTAACATAGGTTATAACTAGAGAGATAACCAGGGTTAATTTAACATAGATTATAACTAGAGAGATAACCAGGGTTAATTTAACATAGGTTATAACTAGAGAGATAACCAGGGTTAATTTAACATAGGTTATAACTAGAGAGATAACCAGGGTTAATTTAACATAGGTTATAACTAGAGAGATAACCAGGGTTAATTTAACATAGATTATAACTAGAGAGATAACCAGGGTTAATTTAACATAGATTATAACTAGAGAGATAACCAGGGTTAATTTAACATAGATTATAACTAGAGAGATAACCAGGGTTAATTTAACATAGGTTATAACTAGAGAGAGATAACCAGGGTTAATTTAACATAGATTATAACTAGAGAGATAACCAGGGTTAATTTAACATAGGTTATAACTAGAGAGATAACCAGGGTTAATTTAACATAGTAACATAGTTATAACATACTAGAGAGATAACCAGGGTTAATTTAACATAGGTTATAACTAGAGAGATAACCAGGGTTAATTTAACATAGGTTATAACTAGAGAGATAACCAGGGTTAATTTAACATAGGTTATAACTAGAGAGATAACCAGGGTTAATTTTTGGGGGTAAGATGATATTTGAGCCTGAGTGTAGTAGTATACCTCATGTGTGTAGCTGGTGTGTGTGTGTGTGTAGGGTTGGTTGGGTGGTGTTGGCTGTGTGGTTTGTGTGTGTGTGTGTGTGTGTGTGTGTGTGTGTGTGTGTGTGTGTGTGTGTGTGTTACTCAGTTACATGTTCGTCAAGGGGAATCCACGCAATGCGAGCTAAGCTCATTATTATCGCGCCTCCTTAACTGGGAATGTATTGCGTGAAATGCATGTTAAGTGTTTTATGTACTGTTGGAATGGCTGTGGATGTGTGTGTAGTCTGTATTTTAGCCTATTGGCGACATTGAAAACGAAGGCTTAGGGTGGATCTGTATGGTACCATTCTCACTATAGACGGTACCGTCTCGCCCGAAGGCTTAAGTAGCCATCAGCTTAGGTGAGCCATATGATACCCATCTCGCCTTGTACCATTTTTGCCAACCCCAGATGGGACATCACAACGTCGTCCACTTATTCCAGGTACCTATTTACAGCTAGGTGAACTGAGGCTAACACATGAAAGGAGACAAGCCCAATTTGTCTCCGCCCGGCCGGGGATTGAACCCCCGACCCCTCGTGCGTGAGACGAGAGCTCTACCTACTAGGCTACGGGCTGTGTGTGTGTGTGTGTGTGTGTGTGTGTGTGTGTGTGTGTGTGTGTGTGTGTGTTTAGGGTTGGTTGGGTGGTGTTGACTATGGTGTGTGTGTTTAGGGTTGGTTGGGTGGTGTTGGCTGTGGTGTGTGTGTGTTTAGGGTTGGTTGGGTGGCGTTGGCTGTAGCGCGTGTGTGTACCGGTATGTTATATTCTTAGTGTGAGTTATGTGTGTCAGGGACTGACTGTCTTCTTGCTCGTGCCAGAGAGAGGGGGGTAGATATATACGTAGAAGTAGGTTGGTAGGTAGGACGGCAGGTAGGTTGGCAGGTAGGACGGCAGGTAGATTGATTGGTTGAGTGCTAGGTAGATTGGGGCGGTTGAGTGCTAGGTAGATTGGGGCGGTTGAGTGCTAGGTAGATTGATTGGTTGAGTGCTAGGTAGATTGATTGGTTGAGTGCTAGGTAGATTGATTGGTTGAGTGCTAGGTAGATTGGGGTGGTTGAGTGCTAGGTAGATTGTGTTGGTTAAGTGCTAGGTAGAGTGATTGGTATATAGGTTTGGTGAGTAGTAGGTTGAGTGGTAGTTTAGTATGAGTGTCTGGTTGTAAAGCATTAACATGTTGGTTGGTTGTTTACTTATATACTGTAGTGTGAAAGTAGGTAGTACAACATTTTGTTAGAAGGTTAACTAATATAATGTGAGGTAGGCAGGTAGGTAGGTAAGATAAGAAGTGGTTTGGGAAGTATTTAGGTTAGTCCATTAATGTTGGCGCAATATAATGGTGGTTTTGGTGATGTTGTTGATAGGTATGGGGTAATCGCGAGTAAAGTTAATTAGTAGGAAAGTAGACTTGATGAATATGTTGTTTAGTATGGTTGTTTGGTTGGTCGACATTGAACTGTTTCGGCATGTATATTTATTCTTGACCCTAGTTCTCTAAACTAAGATCGCCTAGCGGTAGTTGGAAATTAGATACGGTACAGTAAAGCCAACATAAACTAGAAGTAATACAATTTTGAAAGTTCTTCAAGCTATATAAAATGTCCTAATGTTCGACAAACCAAATATATATGCCATCATCCTGAACATATTGAGATCATTCATAGGAGAGTTTGATCAATGTACAGTATGAGTAGAAAACCTCGTGTACTAGTATTGGTTTTAAATATGAAAAGATTGAGTACGGTTGCAGTTTATTAGAAAGTTTATAAAAAACGACTGCAGCTGACAATAGATACATAAGGTAAATTAGAGAGAGAGAGAGAGCGAGAGCGAGTGAGAGTGAGAGAGCCGGTATGGAGGGTAGGGCTTGTGTCAACTTATGTGTATGTATTTTGGGTGTAACGTAGGATGGATTAGGCCGGTGACATGTGGAATGAGAGAGAGAGAGTGAGAGTGAGAGAGTGAGAGTGGGGGGTGGGGAGTGAGAGAAAACAAATGACATGATAAAGTATGGAGATTAGGTAATGATCGTAAGGCGAGATAGTGAATTTGCAAATTAAATTTTAGTGTAATATTGGTTTGATAAATGCACATCTTGTTGACATGAGCACCTTAGTTTAAGATAGATAGGCGGTACTACAAGCTAAATAATAGATTTGACCCTATGCCAGAGGTGACTGACACCAAGGTCCAATGCTTACCTTACACACACATACACAAACGCACACATACACACATGCGCTCGCACACACTAAATACAGTATGTGTGTGTGTTTGTTTGTTTGAGAGGGAGGGGGAGGGAGAGAGGGTGTGAGAGGGATAGAGGGAGGGAGAGGGGTAGATCCCAGGGTATAGAGCTAAGGAATGTAAGAGAGGTAGTGGACAGTACACACAGCAGGGATAGTGTTACCTTGACTGGGGTGGTGGTCACTGGTCACAGGGGATAGACCAGCATGCACCACGAATTTCAGGTTTAACACTACTGAATTTGGGTACTGTTGTATCATCACAATCATTATACTCATCCTCATCGTCAGCAGCAGTTAACAGTAGTAGAATCATCACCATCATCATAGGCTATTCCTAACCATCATCACCGTAACCTTTTGAAACACGGTCATTCTTCAGCCGAATAAACTATCTATGTTACCCGGATGACATATAGGAAATATAAATGACGTAATCGTATTGAACCTTAACGTAGGCCTACACAGCAATGCCCGACCCTTCCCCCATCTGGTTGCCTAGGTCTATGGCGTAATACTATAACGGCCTTCTATACCGACTTGGGGATTCCTTTGTCCATAACTAAAAGGCTCAGTTAAACCAACACTTGTTCTAGCAATTATATGCCCTGTTCCAAATAGGTAGGCCAGAAATCGTGAACCCTAACCTCCGTAACTCAAAAATGGTTAGATCAAATGGGTTGTAAATTTCAACACCTATTTCCTGGCGGACCCATCCCGAATGGTAGAAACATTAGCGCAATTACTCTTATTAATTAGGGTATAAACTGTATATTTTGAATAATGTATAATTGTTTTAGGTTGAATAGTTGTATCGAGAAAGACAGGGGATGTGTGTGTGTGTGTGTGTGTTACTCAGTAACTCAGTTACTTGTTCGTCAAGGGGAATCCACGCAATGCGAGCTAAGCTCATTATTATCGCGCCTCCTTAACTGGGAATGTATTGCGTGAAATGCATGTTAAGTGTTTTATGTACTGTTGAAATGGCTGTGGATGTGTGTGTAGTCTGTAATTAGCCAATTGGCGACATCGGAAACGAAGGCTTAGGGTGGATCTGTATGGTACCATTCTCACTATAGACGGTACCGTCTCGCCCGAAGGCTTAGGAAGCCATCAGCTTAGGTGAACCATATGATACCCATCTCGCCTTGTACCATTTTTGCCAACCCCAGATGGGACGTCACAACATCGTCCACCTAGCCTAAAGAACAAACCATACGAAGAGCGTCTTAGAGAATTAAATCTATTTCCTTTAACCCAGCGCAGATTAAGAGGTGACTTAATTCAAGTGTTCAAAATCATCAAAGGCATCGACAATATGAACTGTAGTAAGTACTTCACTATCGACCAATCTAATTACACGCGGGGAAACGGTTGCAAAATTATTGGTAAATCTTTTAACTCACACGAATCTAAGAATTTCTTCTTCAATCGAGTTGTCAACTTGTGGAATGGGCTTCCCCGAAACGTTATAGACTGCATCACCGTTGATTCATTTAAACTCCGCCTAGACAAATATCTCGCATCAAACCCGCGACTGACTGCGTTTGTAAATGAATAACTTTATTTTATCCCCCCCTCAGTTACTAACCCATCTGTCCCCTACTAACTTCCTAATCCTGCCACGGACATTAGTTCCAGGGCAGTAATTCCCTTTCCAATGTTCCCTTACCCACTCTAAACCACTGTTTGGACACTTGATCCTCAGTGTTTTGGAGGACAAGCAACCTAGAAGGGTCACTAGATCTGTTGTTGCTTGATTTCCTTTGTACTTATTCCAGGTACCTATTTACAGCTAGGTGAACTGAGGCTAACACATGAAAGGAGACAAGCCCAATTTGTCTCCGCCCGGCCGGGGATTGAACCCCCGACCCCTCGTGTGTGAGACGAGAGCTCTACCTACTAGGCTACGGGCTGTGTGTGTGTGTGTGTGTGTGTGTGTGTGTGTGTGTGTGTGTGTGTGTGTGTGTGATGTGTGTGTGTGTGTGTGTGTGTGTGTGTGTGATGTGTGTGTGTGTGTGTGTGTGTGTGTGTGTGTGTGTGTGAGAGAGAGAGAGAGAGGAGTACGTTGCGGTAGTGAAAGCGTTAGTAGGAGCCAGATAAAATTTAAAAAATACAAAAACACACAATATAGCGAGTGGAGAAATTTACAGTGCAATGAATACCGGTATTTGAATGGAGAAATATACCCATATGGTAGAAAACTGTTTTATTTAGTTTATATATAGTATAAATGTTTTCTGTCGTGTGGGTATATTTCTACAATATAATAATGATCTACTTTTACTGTAAATGGAAAATCAAGGTAAAAATGGATACAAATTGTGGATGGGAGGAGGAGGGTGAGGAAGAAGTGGATAACAGGAGGAGGGAAGGAAGGGAGGAAGAATGGGAGAGGGCAGATAGAGGAGGGGGCGATGAAGGAGAATAGAGGGGAGGAAGAGTAGAGAGGGAATAGGAAGAAAAGAAGAAACGGGAAAAAGAGGAAGAGAAGAAGAAAAAGAGGAGGAATAGGAGAGGGAAAGAGGAAAAAGAGAAGAAAAGGGGATAATACGAAAGGGAAATAGAGGAAAATAATACAAAAAAGAGAGGGGGAGAATATGAGAGGAGGGGAGGAAAATTAGTGGAGGGGTGAGGAAGAAGAGAGAGGAGGGGGATGAGGGAAGGGGATGGGAGGGGGAGGAAGAAGGAAGCCATAGAGAAGCGTTCTGATTCACCCATTATATTGAGAGAGAGAGAGAGTCTGTAAATGTGTGAGTGAGTGTGGTAGGAGGAAGGAGAAGAGGATTTTAATAGTGAGAGCTGAGAAGTAAATATTAAAGGATACATAAATAGCGTGATAAGTGTGAAGTGTGTGTGTGTGTGTGTGTGTGTGAGAGTGTGTGAGAGTGTGTGAGAGTGAGAGAGAGAGCGAGAGAGATGGGGGGAGGGGGGAGAGGTTGGTTTATAATACAATAAGAGTGAAGTATAAGTTATGGTTGACAAGCCTCGTGCCCCCGTCCCATTGTCAACCTCCCCCATTCTACCTTTTATTTGTAATAGTACGCCATATTATAGTTTAGTACCACCCTATTATATTTGTAATAGTACGCCATATTATAGTTTAGTACCACCCTATTATATTTGTAATAGTACGCCATATTATAGTTTAGTACCACCCTATTATATTTGTAATAGTACGCCATATTATAGTTTAGTACCACCCTATTATATTTGGATCCCATTTTTTGTATTATAGTTTAGTTCATATTTTTATCTAGATCCCATTTTTCTGATTATAGTTTAGTACCACCCTTTTTTTGTTATCTAGATCCCATTGTTGTATTTAGTTTAGTACCACCCTATTATATTTGGATCCCATTTTTTGTATTATAGTTTAGTCCATATTTTTATCTAGATCCCATTTTTCTTATTATAGTTTAGTACCACCCTATTTTTTGTTTATCTAGATCCCATTGTTGTATTTAGTTTAGTACCTCCCTATTT
This sequence comes from Paralithodes platypus, assembly GCA_032716605.1. NCBI lineage: Eukaryota > Metazoa > Arthropoda > Malacostraca > Decapoda > Lithodidae > Paralithodes > Paralithodes platypus. Next base: position 65,881,665 of record CM064485.1, read on the forward strand.
TATTTGGATCCCATTTTTATATTATAGTTTAGTACCACCTTCTTTTATGTTATCCCATTTTGTATTTATTTTATTTGTTTTGTTGTGTAGCTACCGGTATGTTATGTGTTTGTGTGTAGTGGTACTATTCGATCGTATTTTAGCTGTATTCCCTTTCATTAATATATTGTATTATATACTGTATACCGGTACTTCATCTATAGTTTAGTAGCATTCTATTTGGATTTAGTTTTTGGAATATTTATCTTTCCCCGTTTTTATGCATTTGTCTCATATTGTCTTGTATATTATTTATATGTATTCCTTTTCTATATTATATTTAGCATACTTGTTCTCATTTTATTATATTTTAGTTTTGCATTGGAAAACTAAGCCCACATGGAGGTTTTATTGTAAAAACATGACAATTTCGATTTATATTGAGCCCTCTTCATGACTTTAGCCGAAACTGTTGTGTTTGTACATAAACAACGTTTTTCAACATGAGGTTTAGTTTCCCTAGTTTGTATTCTTAGCTTTGTGTGTTTTGTTAATTAATCCTTCCGCTTGCAGCTTTGTTTACAAGATTCTTTGATTATTTGGGCGATCCCTTCCCATTTTGTTCTCTCTTCAACTTCATTCGTTCGTCTCCTATTCCTACTTTTCTTGTACTGTATTCTTTATTTTACTTTAATATTTTCTATTTTCACTGATCTTCATCCCTGTACTGTATTCTGTTATTTTGTTCTAATTTTACTCTCTCCGCACCATCCTCTTTTTCCTCCTTATCTTCCTCATCGTTCTCTCTCTCTCTCTCTCTCTCTCTTTCTCTTTCTCTCTCTCTCTCGCTCTCGCTCTCTCTCTCTCTCTCTCTCTCTCTCTCTCTCTCTCTCTCTCTCTCTCTCTCTCTCTCTCTCTCTCTCTCTCTCTCTCTCTCTCTCTCTCTCTCTCTCTCTCTTTTTTTTCCTGGCAAGACTGTATGACTCAGCACAAACCCTGCAGTGCTACAGCCAGATGTTCTCTCAGAAGGAGAGTATCATCTACTAGGAAACATCTTTGACTAGAGCCACTAGACTGTCCCTGGAACAGTCATCAGGATCAATACACAACAGTCAGCACTAACAGAAAACGTGGAATTTGTTTAGGTTCGTAAAATGTATATACAGTATACCGGTAGGCCTACTGGTATGCTGGTACATGGGTATGTGATTTAATGCACCCGATGACAACCTGAATGTCACGGTTTATTAATACAGATTTGATTGTAGATTAGCTGTTGGAAATAGTATTGAGCTGATGGGTTAGTTAATGGAGATTTAGCACAAACTATTTTAGGATCCACGGACTGAAGGGTGTACTTTGTATTAAATATGTTACAAAGTATATTAAAGATAATGCGTATCTACGATGTGAATTATATTGATGTTCATACTAAAATATTGTGGGTGTACTGGTAATTCCAGTGATGGCGTCATTTCTCAGGATTCGTAAATATTTGTCTGATTTTCTGAATATTTAATAATGTAGATCCTCTTTACTAATCTGTCTATCATAATTAGTTACTTTGAAGAGTTTACTGGCCCAGTAATTGCTTTTTTAAGTATTTGTTATGCATCTATATAAACAATCGACATACAAATATCAGCATATTATGGTCTTATAAATGAGTAATGAATTCTACCATAAATTCTAAAACAGTTTTACCCAGTATATACATGGTTTGTATCTAAGTAAAGTAGGTTTCGCAGTTGTTTGGTTGGTCACAAATTCATATACACTACCATCATACTATGACACCACTAACCACACTCCCGTCATACCACATATACCCAACACCACAACCAGCATAACTTAAAACAATAACTCCACGACCTTACCCACATAAATCAGTACCACAATCACTGCACCGTACCACAATCACCACTCTCAGTAACCACTTCACTTCCATACCACAACCACTACACCATACCACATCAACAATACTACAACCAACATACCAGAGTGGCAGAGTGGCCTTGCCACTGGACTGGTAATCCAATGGACCCGGGTTCTAATCCCAACATGTCAATGGGAAGATATTATTGGGATGGAGTTTGTGCTGTACCTAGTATCAGTGCATTACCACAGCACACCGAAATGCCAACAAAATACCCTCATTGTTCCCTGATTAAATAGCATTGTATGAATATTCCCATATTCAAAATATGTTACAGGGGGGCAATGCCTAGTGAGTTAATTGCTCAATAGGTGGCGTTCTGAGAGTGAGGGTCCGAGTGTGGGGGATGAGACTGTGAAGCGCAGAGGCGAAGCGGCTTCAGAGATGGAGTTGCTTCGAGCCGGGGTGCTTTGCATGTCTCATTCCCTAGACTGGAACAAGACCTCACGGGCCTCACCGTGTTCAGCGGTGTAGTGTAAAGGCTCTCAGCCTATGCCCGAGAGGGAGTAGATGGAATATAGAAAGAAAAAAAATATATATAATTATAACCACTCCACTACCATACAACATAACCAGTACCACAATCACTACACCATACCACATAACCAGTACCACAATCACTACACCATACCACATAGCCACCCCACCACCTCACGGCAAACCACCACAAACATCATATCACCCTGTTACATCACAACCACCACACCATATAACCACCCAGAAACACGTCACATAACTATCATCATCATGCCACATCATAACCACTATCACACCACCACATAACCACCATCATCACCACACTACCACCTCACCACATAGCTATCATCACCTCTTTCTTCCACCATACCATCACACTACACCACATAACATCACAGCCACCATAACCACCACATAACATAACAAAACAGCCACCATAACCAGCACACCACATAACCAGCACACCACATAACCACTACACCACATAACCACTACACCACATGGCTACCACATAACCACCACACAACATAACATAACATCACAGTCACCATAACCACTACACCACATGGCCACCACCACATAACCACTCCCACCACCGTTACACCGACCAGTCCACAGAGAATGAATGAAATCGCCGCGGGGTACATTGCTCGCTCTCTGTGTATGTATATGTGTGTGTGCGTGTGTGCGTGTGTATGGCTGTCTGCGTGCGTGCGTGTGTGTGTGTGTGTGTGTTTGGGGGGGGGGTCTGTGTGTGTGTGTGTGTGTGTGTGTGTGTGTGTGTGTGTATGTCTGTGTGTATGTGTGTGCGTGTATGTGTGTGCGTGTATGTGTGTGCGTGTATGTGTAAATGTTTGTGTGGGTCTATGTGTGTGTATGCTTGCGTGTATGTGTATGTATGTTTGTGCGTGTGTGTGTAAATGTTAATGTGGGTCTATGTGTGTGTGCGTGCGTGTATGTGTAAAATCTATAAATGCTTGTTTGGGTCTGTGAGTATGTGGGTGTATGTGTATGTATGTCTATATGTGTGCGTGCGTGTAGGTATTTTTGTGTTCTTTGTATATCTGAGTTTGGATTGTGCTAAGTATATTTTTGTAAGTTTCGGTCGGATTGAATTGAAACTTTATTACTTTCGTATCTAATGTTTTGTATTTCGGAGGATCCTTTAAAATGTTCGAGGCTTCATAATGAATCAGAATGATTGACCGCGACTGTACATAACTGTTATTGTATTAACCCGTCCAGTACCAGTGACGTCTATTTATTGTTATTTGGGGCACAATGCGACGATTTTGTTTAGCTCAGGAAGGCCTTAGAACTACCCATTAAAAGGCTACAGACTCTCAATTCATCCTTTTAGCTACCCACATATCCTTCCAAATCTTAATAACATCGTCTAAATGTACCGTAGCTCAACTAAAATGATAAAGGCAGAAGGGGTTAACATAGTATTGTTTAGTTGTTTGTGACTTGTTACATATTGAAGGTAAATCTACTAACTATATTACAAACGAGTAGGACAAATATAAAATACTTGTTATTGTAGTTGGATAAGACTAGGATAGGAAAACATTATTATAAGCAGAACAGTTGTGTAGAGGCCTTTGTCCTTGAGAGAGAGAAAGAGAGAGAGAGAGAGAGAGAGAGAGAGAGAGAGAGAGAGAGAGAGAGAGAGAGAGAGAGAGAGAGAGAGAGAGAGAGAGAGAGAGAGAGAGAGAGAGAGAGAGAGAGAGTAATGTTTATTATCATTGTCAGCTAGGAATTTCAGCCCTGTCACTATCTCCTACTGGCCTCCCTGTTTTGCCTATCTTATCTATATTATCTACCTATCTTATCTATTATATCTATCTGTCTGTCTTATTATATATCTCACTACCGTATATGTATCCTAAAATATGAAAGAAAAAACATGTTTCTAGGAATTCCATCTCGTTTTCCTCACCCTATCTATAGCTTCGGAAATGGTGGAACGGGTCCAAAATCGATGGTAAAAAAAAAAAAAAAAAAAAAAAAAAAAAAAAAAAAAACACACACACACACACATACAGTCTCTCTCTCTCTCACACACACACACACATACACACACACACAGCTGAAGCCTCCTTGTCGTTGTTATATAGCTTGCCGGTAATGGTTGAACTTTAGTAAATTAAACCATTTCATTACAAAAACCCTTGCCTGATGTTGATAAATCTTGTAGGGTTAGCCAGAAGACAATTGCAGTAGGTATGATTGTACTGGAATATTGTATGGTGGGGTAGGTCGTTTGACAATAGTAGTTGATGACTATCATAGGAAGGATATAATGTTAATATAAACAATAACAGTGTTGAAACAAGAATGTTTCAACACTGAGATTATATTAATGAAGGGTTCCTTTCTTCCATCCTGTGAATTGATGGTTATACAATGGCTACTTTACTGTATACATATCCGGAACAATAGAGTTGAATAGATTACAATTGAGCATTTTTTAACTACTGGTACTTATCAAAATTAATATATGATATATATATTTAGAAAGAGGCGCTTTGGGTGCATGAGGAAGCAAAACTGTACAATGTATATTAACCATCTGACGTGAATAGTATGGTGGTCAAACAACAGTACCGTCTATACTTATCTATTACCACCACCACCAATGTCTGACTTCCTTCCTTCCCTTCCTTCCTTTCATCCTTCCTTCCTTCCTTGTTTCAATCTTGCCTTGCTTGCTTGCTTCCTTCCTTCCTTCTGCCCTTCCTTCCTTGTTAAATCCTTCCTTCATTCCTCTCTTTCCTCTCTTCTGGGTTGCGATGGTAATATTAGGTAGTGATGATAGTGGAAGGTAGTGGTAGTGATAGTGATAGTCGTAGGAAGTATGGTAGTGGTGGGTTGGTAGTAGAGGAAGTAATTATGGTATGGTAGTGATGGTGATGGTAGTATTAATGGTAGTGGTAGGAAGCACGTTAGTGGTGGTGTGGTAGTGGTGGTAGAAAGTATATATGGTAGTGATGGTGATGGTGGTAGTAGTAGTGGTAGGAAGTATGGTGGTGGTGGTGTAGTAGTAGAGGAAGTAAGTACGGTATGGTAATGATGGTGATGGTAGTGGTAGGAAGTATGGTAGTGTTGGTAGGAAGTATGGTAGTGTTGGTAGGAAGTATGGTAGTATTGGTGTGGTAGAGATGGTACTGGTAGTGGTGGTATATTGTTAAGATATACAGTATGACCAGCTGACGTGAATTGTGAGGTGGTCAGCCAGTCAGCACTGTCTCACACCCGCTCATTCCCACGACCTCTTCCTTCCTTCACTTCTTACTTCCTTCCTTCACTTCCTTCCTTCACTTCCTTCCTTCCTTCACTTCCTTCCTTCCTTCAGTTCCTTCCTTCCTTCCTTCTTTCCTTCCCCTCCCCTCCTTCCTTCCCTTCCTCTCCTTCCCTTCCCTTCCCTTCCCTTCCCTCCCCTCCTTCCTTCCTTCCTTCACTTCTTACTTCCTTCCTTCCTTCACTTCTTCTTTCCTTCCTTCCTTCACTTCTTACTTCCTTTCTTACTTTCTTTTATATTTCCTTCCTTCACTTCTCCCTTCCATTCTTCCTTCCCTCCCTCCTTCACCTTTACCTTCCTTCCCTTCCTCCCTCCCTTTCTTCTATCTTTTCTTCCTTCACTTCTCCCTTCCAAACTTCCTTTCTTCCTTCCCTTCCTCCTTCTTTCCTCACTCCTTCCTTTACTTATTATGTCTTTCCTTCCTTCCTTCCTTCCTTCCTTCCTTCCTTCTTTCATTCGTTCATTCCTTATTTCCAAACTTCTTTCACTATTCGCTAACACCTTCATATTCAAATGATTATGCCTGGTAACAATATCTTCTTTCCTTCCTGTAATACGGTACATGTCTCCTTCCTTCCTCCATATATTCCTTCACTCCTTCCTTCATCATTCACTACCATGCCTGTTGTTTCCCACGATTCTTTGTCTTTCTGCCTCCCTTCATTCATCCATTAATATTTCCTACCATTCCTCCTCCTCCTCCTCCCTTCTTCTTCTTTGCTATCCTTTTCTCTACCTCGTAGTCACTATATTAATAGTTTTAGATATCCAAACTGCCCCGTAAGAACCAATAGGTCTGTTGCAGTTTATTCTCCTTTGTACTCCTTTGTACTCATTTGTACTCCCCCCCCCCCTCCTTCTTTCTCTCCCTTCTCTTTAGTCTTACTTCCCTCCTTTTCCATTCCCTTTACCCTTTCCAAATTCTACCTTGTTCAACCTTTTTTCCCTACGTATACCGCCTTCCTCCTTATTTCCCCCTTGCCTCCCTGCTGCCACTCCCCTTGAAGCCTCCTCCCTCCCTCCCTCTTTTTCCTCTCGTTTACCCTCACCCCTCCATCTTCTTGCCTCCTTACCCCTCCCTTCCCCTCCTTATTACAATGTTCTCCCACTTGCTTCTTCCTCTCCCCCCTCCCACAGTTCATTCATACCTCCCTTGTGTGTGTGTGTGCGCGCGCGCGCGCTTTATGTTCTATTCATTCTATATTCATATCTTCGAATATCTCATTCTTTCCTCCCTCCATCTCCTTTCTTTCCTATTTGTTCTCTCTTCTCTGTTTTCTTGATGTATTTCCGTCCCCTCCCTAGTTCCTCCCCTCATTCCTTCCCTCCCCATCATGCACAACCCCCCCTCCCCCACCCCCACCACCAGCACCCCCTCCCCCCACCCACATCTCCCCCTCCTCCCTCCCCCATCTCCCCCCTCCCCCCTCCCTCCCATAGTTCATTCATACCTCTTAAGCTCCATGACGTCCACTTCCTCCCCTGTTTCCTCCTCCTCCTCCTTCTCCTTTTTTCCATGGAATGAAGTATACTATTTAGTTTGGCCTTGTATCTCCTAAGACTTTCCTTCTACCTCTCTCGTTCCTCTTCCTTCTCTTTCACATTTCCTGTTTTCTACTTCAGGTACTTTACTATTTGTTTAATTTTCCTTCTTTATTCTCCCTTACTCTTTCACAGGTACTCTTTTCCATGCCAACTTATTCTCTCCCTCTCTCTTTTCCTCTCTTATGTAATGCTTATCTTCTATCATCCATTTCTTCTTTTCCCCGTTTATAGTTTTCTTTCTCCCTTCTCGTATCTACTCGTTTCCCACTTTCCCTTTCGAGATGTCCTTTTCCCCTTTATTATTTAGTCTTCCTCATCTCTCCCTTCTGTCTCCCCTCTGTCTCCCCTCTGTCTGCCATTTGTGAGTTTATTCATACGTCTATCCTTGTGCAGTCCATTTCTTCTGTTCCTAAATTCCTCCCTAACTTCCTTCCTTCCTCCCCTGCGGAGTTCAATGCTGCCTTGCGTGAGAGAGAGTGAGAGAGTGAGAGAGTTGCCAAGTGCTCTCAGTAGAGCACAATTCTCCGGCATGCCTTCATATTATGGTTTAAGGTCATTTTTGTTCGTGGTTGTTTTGGTCCACACCCATGTTGGTACACCACTTTTGGTCAGTGTTATTTAAAGCAACCTATTGCATATACTTACCAAGCATTTTGTAAATTGGTCTGCATGCATATTAGATGGGTTCCTTTGATATAGATTAGGATAAATTAGGTAAGATTAGGATAAGTCAGATTAGTGACATGTTAGTTTGGGTTAGAATAGGTGAGGTTGGGAAAGGTTATACATACTGTAGTACTGTATATGATGGGATAGGTTACATTAGGTTGGGGTAGATTGGAAGAGAGATTTCTGGAACTATTGTATGGATATTTATTATGTTATTGAAATAAAATCCATACTGGTGTATTCACATGTAGTATATTGTAAATTATATGTTGGCTGTTTTCATTTGGGATTAAAAGCATATTGTTTTGCAAACATGTCATCTTAGTACTTATTTTTGACCTATGTAGTAAGTGATCCTAATACTTGTTTTGTTATTGTTTACAGTGAAGCCAGTGGTTCAACGAGTGAAGGCACTACGACTCTCCCGTGAGGACTTTGAGGTGATCAAGGTGATAGGTCGTGGAGCCTTCGGAGAAGTGTGTGTCGTCAAGCTCAAGGGCACCGATAACGTCTACGCCATGAAGATACTCAATAAGTGGGAGATGCTCAAAAGGTAATGGGTTCTCCTCTGTTGGCTAGCAAGTGTCTGAATCCCTTGAGGACGGGGCTGTTCGGCCAGGCAGCCTAGGGAACGACTACTACTACTACCCCTTGAGGATTAAGATGTATTTTGGCAGTTTATTCTGGACTATTATTCAACAATTTTATTCAGATTAGGAAGGGTATGTGGAAGTCAGAGGGTTAATTGAGACAGTCTTGACCCTTTTAATTCCCAGATCCTTAAGCTGTATATTGATAGCCAGAATAAACTGTCAAAATGCATCCAGGGGTTAAGGGGCAGTATTCAATAGCTTGTGTCTCTTGAGGTGGTGTTCATGTTTGTGTGTGGAGGGTGGGCCGATGTGGAAGGGTTTGTTTGTAACCCTGAGTGAGTGTGTGAGGTGATGGAGGGGGGTAGGTATATTTGGAGAAATATTAACATACTCTTGTTTGTGGTAGGGGGCATTATACGAAAGGGCTTTCATGTGTGTGTACGGGGGAGAGATCAGGGTAATTTATAGCCTAGTTGGAATGCAGCCTATTTGGATGAACCTTTTCCCACTTATTCAACTGACTTTTTCAGTTCTCTTCCTAATTCTTTTTTCTAAACATGTTACTCTATCAATACAGTTGAGAAAAGATATTCGTAACCATATGCGTTGTCAGCAACTCTTGAGAAAATGTATATGGCAATAGTTCCAGCTGATTGACTTTGGCGACTGTGATTATTTAAACCTTCGTTTAGAATAATTACTACAAGATGAGACATTAGAGACAATCGCAAGAGCCAATCAGCTGGAATTATTGACATATTATATAGTAGGTGGGCCGTTATATTGTCAAGAGTCGCTGAAAACTAATATAGTACAGTACCCAGCAACCATGAGCATTAACAAATGAAACACTTATTCTGTGTGTTTGTGATCCAACTAAGTATTATATTTGTTTAGAACTACTGTATACTGTATGTGTTTGAACTGTTCAACATGCAGTACACTACAAACTTTTGGTCACAACTGTACAGTCAGTTAAAATTAAAAAAATCCCGGAAAACTTTTATTTAATTTTCTCTTTAGATTTATACGGAAGTTGATCCAAACACACTTGAACAAAGGTTAACTATACTAACGATGTTGGGTTATTTTCCTTTAAAAGGAGAGATGAAATTTAAATTTATACTTATGAAGGTGTTACAGGACTTTCAACCTCAACAGTACATACAATACTTTGAAGACTCCTTCCAAATTTGCTACTTAGCATTCACATACTGTGTTGTACATATCTTATATATGTCTATTCTGTATATTTCCTTTTTATAGTGGAAATTGTCATACTATGACATCAAAATATCTGACAACCTCTTTTCCCCAGAGCGGAGACGGCGTGTTTCCATGAGGAGCGAGACGTGTTGGTGTTCGGAGACCGACGATGGATCACCAACCTACACTATGCCTTCCAGGACCACAATAACCTGGTATGTTGTGTACCTCATTTAACTTTGGTTAGGTTAGGTATATTTTAACCACTTCTTTATCGGCGACATTTCTTTAATTTTAGTCTTTCTATTTTTAGATGATTATATTCGGTTTAAAAAGAGCCTCTAGCAACTAACAGGCTTCAAACTACTGTATCCCGCTTAACCCTTTTTACTGCCATAGATCCTTCATAAACTTCACACAATCGTCTAAATATAACTAATCAAATTATAAAGACATCGCCGTTACAGATCGGGTTCAGAAAGGGATGGAACAATATCTCCAGTAACTCTCCTGTGTGATGATAGCTGTTTTTATTGTCCATGCCAGTTACTGATGTGGTATTAAAGGCATAGGTGAGGACAAGGGTGTTCAACAGCATTTGTGGCTGTGTGCGCGCATGCACACGCACACAGCGGCTACAGTGGCCGAGTGCACTGAGTCTTTGTCCTTGTCCCAATTTTGGTTTGTTTAGTTTGCATGTTTTACATTTTAATTAAGTCGCTAGGTCCTGGTAGCGTGTGTTTGATCCCAGCTACTTGCGGGTGAGGTTTCTCTCATAAACTTTCCTGGCTGTGGAAGTTAATTGTGGATGCACCACCTCTGGGTTCCTCCTGGTTCCCTGCCCACATCCTACCCCGTCTGGGGGTATGTAGGTGCTGTCGTGGCAACCAAAGTCAACCTGTTGACTACCTATAATAATTTGGGTCAAGGAATTGTATACCGGTACAGTATTTTCCGCCTCATTGTCTGCCGGCTCGAAATAACCAGATTAATTGACTAATTCCTTGAACGTGACGATAGTGCATTGTTATTTTTGCGATTAGTTTGCTTGGGAAGCAGATAAACTTGCTCATGTAGTGATGTACATGTGGTGGATTGTCTTCTTTTATTTCATAATTTTATTTTACTTAACCCGGGAACTGCCGGGAGACTCTTAAGAGTTCCCCCGGCGGACTGCGGGAAGACTCTTAAGAGTCTGGGAAAAAAAAAATCCATTTAAAACACCCCCAAAAAAAAGTATTTTTTTTATTTTTTTTTATTTTTTTGCCCCTGGGCCATGCCAAATATCACTCCTCCACCTCCCCTCCTTCAGTTATCACCTATTTTCCCTGTTATTCCCTTATTCTGTGGTCTATTTTCGTGCTAACATTAGCGAGGTGGTAGCAGGGCGTTGTCATCACTGTTACCAAGCGTGGGAAAGAGCGAGAGAGACTATTGCGTAACAGTGTCTCTCCAGACAAGGGGAGGGCAGGGAGGTTGCCTCAGCCATACATTATGTAACTCCCGGCCTGTATCACCGATTTTGACCATCCAAACACTGTTTCCACTTGTTTTATTGTTGTAACAGGTTATTACCTTTATAATCAACCTATAATAGGCGCATATGGATAAGTATTAATGCTATTTATGGTAAAATAACGATGTTAGTGATGGGACCAGCTCAAATACGTGCGCACAGGAGTGTGGTGTCTCATACCCCCCATGCGCACGTCTTAGGTTAAGGGGAGGCTGAACCCTGCGCTGAGCCCAGACATAAAAATTTCTAATTATTGTGTTCTTGTTCTATAATGCTTCTTTCAACATAGGAGAATAGCATAGGAAGGAACAACAAACATATCGCATCCATAACCCCCCGGGCCGGGGGTTCGACCTCGACCCCCGAATTTTTATTTTTGTTTTCTTTCAGCCACCCAATTTTGGTTTTTGTGTCTGTAGTCTAAAGGGCTGCTGTAAGCAATAGAAATGATCATATGAGGGCATAAACACCCATATGATATCCCTAGGGCCCCCTTGGGGGGGCCCCAAAATCATGGATTTTGGTAAAAACTCGTCTCATAAATTCTGAGAAGCCTTCCCCTGACGAAAATTTTGTTTAGTTAGCCATTACTTTCGATCTTCTATGTTCACGCTATGATAGGAAACGGAAGCTAAGGAGAGGAGGGCAAATTGTTTTCTCTGCCCCAAAAATAATTTTGAGTGATGAAAATCTATGAATTTGTGTGGTTTGCTATCCTTTTTTTGCACTTACGAGTCCATCTATATTTTTATTTATTGCTCAAATGCATTCCCCTTCTAAATAGAGTACATAGGGGTACATAGGAACGCCTGTCCGTTTAAATAAATGCCGATTTTCCGAAAATGTCCGAGTTTTGACCTTTTTTGGAGTCAAATCAGCTGTAACCCAAACATAATAATGTAATATATTTATTTCAGCACTTTCTATTATTCAATAGGGGTATATTTAAACGGCACGGTGTAGGGGATGCTTGTACTCTATGCCATGCAAAAATTGCGGGAAATTTGAACAATTTTGAATGACTAGACGATTTTACGAAAGTGCAATGACATTTTGCGCTCGCGCGCGCACATAGAGATCTGATTTTTTCAGCGAGTCTTAATATTACCATATGTAATAAGATGGTATAATGCCAGAAACACTATCTCTTATACAGGCTGACTTGGGGATCAAGACTTCAGCCTCCCCTTAAGCGTTTTTTCCACAGCGATTTTGATTAGTTCTTTTGCCTTTATATTGTCTTTGTCCTATTTTTGGTTTGTTTATTTTGCAAGTTTTACAATACTGTATAATTATTATGATTTTTATTATTATTATTACCATTGTCAGGTTAAATGGTTTGTGGCCTGGGGTACACAATGTGAGACAAATATAAGGCCAAGGGAGTCTATAAATCAGTATGCAGTACAAATGAGCTAAAGGACCACACATCTGTCAATAGCATATCCATGGATTAGAATTTAAACCGAGTGCCCTTTAGTTTGATTAATATTAACATTAGGATATTTATATTTAGCTTAAGAAAGATATGCATGAAAGCGGTGTTCGATGGGAGGAGGGACGTCGACTGACTGGGGACAGAGGTGCGTGGGGGGGGGTTTCGTTCGTGGCCACCCCTTCGGGGATCACGGCGTCCGGCTATATATAGATAGATAGATAGATAGATAGAAGAAAGATATTACAGTATAGAGTTAGACTAGTGATTAATAGGTGCTGCAATATATTTCTAGTTCTTATTGCTTAACTTTACTTACAAATTATTTTGTTCCTCAGTACCTGGTGATGGATTACTATTGCGGTGGGGACTTGCTAACACTACTTAGTAAGTTTGAAGACCGCCTGCCTGAGGACATGGCGCGCTTTTACATCGCTGAGATGATCCTCGCTATAGGTGAGAAATGGTTTTCAGAGTTAGTTTAATTGTTTTTTTTTATTATGTGAGATATTGCCATTGATAAAGCACCTTATGAATCTCGTACACAATCTACAATGTCATCATTCACAGCACACTGTCCTTCTACCTTATGACAAACCTTTGATCTTGGGTGATGTAGTGGCTGTTACACGAGAAACAAACTATAGGTAGTGCCAACGAACTTGATGATAATCTCGATCCCTGACCTCTCTTAACACAAGAGAGCCTAGAGCAAACTGGCTGTAAATATCCACACAAATGTGTGTTTTTTTTTTGTTTTTTTTTGTCTATGTGAGTGAGGGAGACAAAAGGCACTGCCTGCAGCAAGTGCCTCCCCCATAGTTGAAAGAGTGTCAGGGCCAAAATCAAGGGACGTTAGAGCCAAAATGCCTGGACACACAGAGTTTGAAGCAATTTAATTCATAGGAGGGAAAGACTGATTCTGGGAGGGAGTTTCAGAGCTCAGCTGTTGAATAGAAGAAAGTCTGAGAGTAACGTTTCACTCTCGGGTTGGAGAGTTGCAAAGAGTAGGGGTGGGATTGTGTTGCAATACGTGTACCACGTACCCTACGTAGAGGAGATGGTATACACTGGGAGAGCTGTGAGCACTGGTTATTGTAGTAGCGAGAGAGATGCAACATTGCGGCGAAGAGAGAGAGTTTGCAGAAAGTTTGTGAGTGGGCGGGAATTTTGGTGGACTCTTCCCAAATGATAGAAACGTCAGCCCGATTGCTCTCATTCATTTTGAGTTATAAGAAGTTAAGGGGTCAAGATTATTGTCAAGTTCGTTGGCGCTACCTATAACAATGTTAGACAATTTGTTGAGATCATTATTACCCTCCTCAGTAGCGATACTTCTACTTAATAGACTTACATCCACTGAAATGATAGACATACAAATACTATAACATTGGACCTAGAATTGACTCACTGGTATTCATCTAACACCTATTCTCACCACGACCAGATACAATACCATTACATTTAGAAAGAACTCACTGCTACTGATCTATTTATATTTTGTTTTTTATGTTATGTTGTGTTGTCCCTGTTCGGGCTCTGTCTCAGTCGACCACTCCCAGCTATGAGGTACTTTATGTGCCTGTGTATGTACATACATACATACTATCTATCTATCTATTTACTCAGGCCCAATCCCCACTTTTCCTTTTTTGAAAGGGGGGGGGGGGGGGGACTGAAGACAGAGCCATAATAGGAACAACACAACAGAAAACATACTGATTTAACATATTTTCCCCTGTGGCAGATTCCATACACCAGTTACGGTACGTCCACCGAGACATCAAGCCGGACAATGTACTCTTGGATGCCAACGGTCACATCCGACTGGCTGACTTTGGTTCCTGCCTCCGCCTCCAAGATGACGGCACTGTACAGAGCAACGTGGCCGTCGGAACCCCGGATTACATATCTCCGGAGATACTCAGGGTGGGTACATGGCTTGGGGTTTGATAGACATATATTTGAATGTGATTATCAGGGTGGCTAACCGGGGCCATGTTGATTAGGGACGGAATTTACTGTCTCTTGTCTTGTTTTTAGTAATTAATATTAAATATACCAAGTTAAACTTCTGCTCCATAGTTCCTATTGCCACAGGCCGTAGTGCGGTTGGTAGAGTACTCGCCTGCAAACCTTGAAGTTGAGGGTTCGAGTCTCTGCTATTTGGCAGACGCCAGTGCTGTTGGTGGACGGCGCGGTCTAGCAATCTGTGGCAACTGTTCACTGAAATCCCTGATCATCAGAGTACCCACCCTAGCCTAGCTATTGAGCAGGGAATGCATGGTGGTATAAACTGCATCATCATTTTACACAATTGAAATTGATAAGTAGTACTGCAACTTTACTCAAATATTTTTGTATTCCCTCTGACACTCATTTCAGTCTGTAAACAACATTGGCCTGGTTTGCCATCATGGTACTGATTATATTCTTCTTGGGCAAATTCATGCCTTCTATTCTGAATAATTTTCTTTTAATCCAAATTCATACTTTCTATTTCCAAATATTATTCTTATGCATGTTGATGACTTCTTTTTCTCAAATATTTGTGTATGCATATTCATACTGTACTTATTTATCTCCAATGTATTCTTTTAATTCAAGTTTATACCTTCTTTTCTCAAAAAATATTTTTCTAATGCAAATTCATATTTTCCTTCTCTCTGAAGATACCATGCAATAATGTGATCTGAACTTTTCCACTGCATGTCTGTTGTTCCTTTCAGAATGGGAATTCAGTACTGTATCTGATTTCTCCCATACAAAAGCTTTATCTCGATATATCTTTTGAATATAGGCCTATACCTGTAGTGGTCCCTTGAGTAGCACTACACAATGGACTACTGTACTTTGGACCTTTGAAGATAAACCCGCACTTTTCCTGGGTGTAATAAATACATGTCATACATTATCATGACCTAAACTTTTCTTCAATACAAGTTTTTGATGCTATAATTACCCTGTTCCCTAAATTTATGTTGGGTGTTACTTTAGGCGATGGGTGAGGCAGAGGTTTGTTGGGGTCGGGTGGTGTCTGGCGGTCCACATTCTGTAAGTTGTGTTGTGTGATAGTGTGATGATGATGGCTGGATGGTCACAGTGGCTGGCTTACACAAAACACTAGCCGCTTTGTGTCCTTTATAATACAACTACAGTCCCCGCCGCACCAGGTTGTCTTCTCGCAGTGGCCATTGTTGCTAAACAAATGAATTACTCTCATATGTCTTAACAAGGAATTATACTCTTATATCTTATAAGAAATGTTACTCTTTATGCCTTAGCAAGAAATTACACTCATACGTCTATATAAGGAATTATCGTTCAGTACTGCATGTCCTTATATGTCATTACTATAATTGCTAATTTAATGAGGAACACTATTGGCAAAGTTGGCTTAAAGTGAAGAAACTGCAGTATATGCAAAATATTCTCAATAATGTGCTCCCTATCAAATGGTGTTTATTTGTATGTCAACTTAGAAGTGTTCATGACTTTAACATTAGAACAACTAGCTATCAAGCAAGAACTGAGCTCAGGCAGGCACCTTTTAGCCACTTGAGCCCTCGCAGAAGTGAGGGTTTATATGATACAATTAGTTCCTGTATCTTTCTAATTACAGTATTTACTTCAGTTACTTCTCATTAGTTGTAGCATGTTGCACAATATAAAGAGAAAAGAACTTGTCAAAATCACTGTGTAAATAATGCATTGGAGATTTAGCAAAATATTATTATGAAATAAATCAATAAAAGTCAACACATAGAATGTACATCACTATATGAGGAAGTAAATTTGTTTCCCAAGCAAACTAGTTGCACATTATATTAACATACTTTCGTCATTCAAGGAATTAGTCCGTTGGGAAGTGCAGGCCGTTTAAAGTTAATAATAATAACTTATGAGGGCCCTGGCCCAGTGGGCTAGTATAAAATAAACTCATCTACAACAAAAGAATAAAGTTAATAGGCTAAACAAACAAGAAATGCCTGGTGGTATTTCATTAGTTTAGCAACTCTTGGCACTGTGATAGTGGAAGCACGGCAGATTATCAGATGCTTTGAGCTCTAACACTGGAAATTGAGTGGCCTATTTATTTTTATTGACAAGAGATGGCGGTGAATAATGTCTTTTAATTTTGAGGTGGCAATATGAGAGCAGTGTATGAGTGAGTTTCACTAGTTTCAGAAAATAAATACAGTAAGTGAGGAACTATAGAGATGGAGAGGAATACAAGTTGCTAGCACTGTACTTGTTTTCAGAATATTTCTGTCCTATTGCCAGAAACTCTCAAAGAACTTATAAGGGATTCACTCATTTTCATTGCTAAAGGAGGAAATGAAAATTCAATGTAGGGTAATGTAAAATACCTTTGATGGTGTATGACATTGAGAGCACCAAACAGTGGACAAACTGTTATGTATAGTAGAAAAAGTAAATGAGAATAAATGCATACATATATAATTCTTATGTTCTTTACACCAATATATAAATATTGAGTTATTTGGGAGCTCTATGTTGTACATACAGAAAATACACACTTCTTTAACCCCTACTATACAAGCGACGGCGCAGAGCCGTCAGTAAAAAAGTGACTCGCCAATACCAGCGATGGCTCTCAGCTGTCCTGCTAGTTCTGCTAATATCTAGCTGGAGCTGCTAACATGACTTAGAGGCACTGCTGTTAGGAGTTGGCAGCACTTCTCATGCTCCCTCTCAGCTACTCTGGGCTGGCTGGCTCAAAAACCCACCAACTCTTGAGCTGAGAGGGTGTTGTCTCGTTGATTATAACAAGTCTGGTACTGGAGGGTACACTTTTAGTAGGGGTTAAAGGAGCTAACTGTACACAAAGAGGGAGATTGGTTAGATTGAGGTTCACTACTTAGCTTTGTTGGATTCCTGAAGGAATAAGTCCTAGTGGACTATAGGTCCGTGCGGACGATGTTAACTCCGAGGCGCGTGGCGCGACACACAGGGTGAAATTTAAAAAATGGGCTCCCTTACGGCCTAGAGGATAGATCAGAACATACGCATGTGAAACATAATTAAATTGGGTTCAATAATAACCAAGAAATATACATTTTTAATAAGTGTCGCCCTAACAACAACAACAATGCCATCAGTAAGCCCCAGAGGTCCTCGCTAATAATGGTCAGTGGGTAAGTGAAGAGTCACTGAGGGTTCAGAGGAGTGTGTTGGTATGGAAGTGAGATGTAAGCAGAAGTTGAGATATGTTTGGACCAAAATATCGTGAAGGTATATCTGCTGTAGCCATCCTTTACCTGGTGTATCTCAGGAGGAAAATGAGTATGGTGATGGTGAATGAGGAGGAATGACAGGTGTTGCTTCCCTGACTGTTACGCTGAGTTTAGTGTTCGTGACCACAATATTAACACACCTTAGTACCCCAGTAGAGTTAGTAGGGCAAATAATGCTTTACAGGACTGTATATATACTTGTTTGATTAAGATTACCATTTTTTATTGTGTAGCCTCTTATATGATTTTGATATTAATAAAACAAATTAAACTACAAAATGCTTTGTAATTTTTAGTACTGTTATGCATTGGAAGCATTTTGCTAAAAAATACAAATTTACTTTTGCATTGGTCATCAGGACCCTATTCCTACAGATACCCAGGGCTTTTTAGTCTCCGTATCTGGTTTTGATTTGACTCAAGTTTTATGGGCTTGTCTGAAAGACCAAGGACAAATTTCAAAATACCAATTACTTTGTCTGAAAACCTGGTATCTGGTTCTGACTCTGTCTATGGGACAAAGTTTGGAAAAATATGATAAATGTCTTGACACTCGATATCCTGTTAGGACTTTCTCTTTCTTGGGAAAAATTAAAAAACAAAAGATTTACTCTTAAATTTACAAGAGATGTAAGGTTTATTTTGTTTATTTAGATCAAGATTAGCAGCATTAGCATCACAATGGTACAAATGTGGTGGTAGTAACTTTGGTTTGATAGTAATAATATTATGTTCTGTGATGAATAGTTGTTTTTGCCAGTTTAAGCATTGAACTAAAGATATCTCAGAACAGCTGATTTTGCCATTATGCCATTTTGAGGATTAACCCCTTCCGTACCGATTCCGTCCTTTTAACTTAATTCTTTTTGCTATTAGACAATTTAATTCAGTTTAAAAAGGGCCTCAAGCAATTAACAGACTTCGAGCTATCCCACTTGACCTTTTTAATACCTCAGATCCTTCTTAAACTGCACAAACTCATCTCAATACAGCAGGAATAAAATAAAAAAGATGTCACCGGTAGAGAAGGGGTTAACACAACATTCAATTTTTTATCTTATCAAAAAATGTACAGTACTTGTACTTATCTTACCATCAGGTTTTATGTAATATATCATCACTGAAATACTTAAATGTTATTAGTTATTAATGTTAATCAAAGTAGAGAATGTTGGCAGTTATCCCCTTAATATTTCATCATCCTAAATTATTTACGCTAAGATTTGTTTATATTTATAAATTAACTATTGAAATATGCAATCTGCTCTCTGATTAATATTCTCATTAACATTGGTAAATTTTAAAGATATGTAGGCCTAATGATAATTATACGATAGAAAATATTTTATATACATTTTAAGGTTAAGTATTTCATATTACCAACTAAATCAGTAAATAATTGAATTCCTGATTTTTACAGTTTCTTCTTTGACTTTATTTTGAATTATTGGTTCTGTGTCATCTTCTGTTCTTCCCAAGTTGCTATTTTTTTAAATTTCCCTTTCTGCAGTTTTTCTTACTAACAAGAATTCAATGTTTTTTACTTTTAAGGATTCTGTTTTAGTCATGTTAAATTTACTGTACTGTATAGTATTAGTTTCTACTTTATGATAAATGTTAACCCATTCAGTACCAGTGCCGTCTTTTTAACTTTATTCTGGTTACTATTCGACGATTTTATTAAGTTTAAAATGGGCCCCCTAGCAGTCAACAGGCTTCAAACTATCTTACTCAACCCTTTTTACTACCACAGATCCTTCTTAAACTGCATAAAATTGTCTAAATATAGCTAGAACAAAATTGTAAAGACGTCGCCAGTACAGTACGGGTTAATAAATTGTTCATATTGTTTGTCCGTTAGATCAAGAATTAGCTGTTTAATAATCAGCATGACTTGACTTTGTTGCAGCTTGTCTGTATTGCAGTTTTATTGCAACTAACAATGATCTTGTAGCTTGTGAAGTTTATGAAGTCATAGTTTACATATGTCGAAGATGCATGATTGATAAAAGTTGCTCATTATTATATTCTCATTCTCATTTGTTAGATTGTCATTGATCAAGCAATTCTCTTTACAATTCAACATTCAGTATATTTATGTCATGTAGGTATTTGCTGAGGACACAAGCTTTAAGGAATAAGGGCCTATATTCATATTTGTTTTCACCAACTCCCCAATTAATGTACAAATAAACCCAACTAATGAAATTAGTGATGTAAAGGAATAATCTTTGAAACATAATGTAGAAATTAGGCTATGAAACAAGTATTATTTATACTCCCCGAGTGCTATTGTAAGCTCACTTTTATCTAGTTTGTTTGAACTTCTTTACTATATTCTGCAACCATCCAGTGATCTTATTTCTTAAATAAATCTTTCAGCATTGGCCACTTGTATTTCAATTATTAACTCAACTTCAAACAATTATTCTTACTGTACTGTATATTCCGAAACACTACAATGTTAGGTATATTCTTTGTCTAATTTTTAATTGTTCAATCTATTAATATTACGCTTGCATCTAATCATATTCTTTTATCATAATTTGTTTGTTTTTACATTTTGTTCTTTCTTCCAAACTTCTTTAATTTTGTTTCCATTCAATTTATCCATATTGTATTTTTATCCAATCATCTCCCTCCATCTTTTGTCCTACCCAATCATCACCCCCCGCTCTCTAACACTGTCCAGTGATTGGTCCTGTATTCAACCAATCATCTTCATCCATCTATAGCTTACCCAATCACCACCCCCCACTCTCTAACGCTGCTCTGTGATTGGGCCTGTATTCAACCAGTCATCTTCATCCATCTATAGCTTACCCAATCACCACCCCCCACCCTCTAATGCTGCTCTGTGATTGGTGTACAGGCGATGGAGGACGGACAGGGTCGGTACGGTCGGGAGTGTGATTGGTGGTCGCTGGGAGTGTGTATGTACGAGATGCTGTTTGGAGAGACGCCTTTCTACGCAGAATCGCTTGTGGAAACGTACGGCAAAATCATGAATCATAAGGTGAGTTGAAGACGACAAATACAGAGTGAAAGCGGCTATAAAGTACTAGATTAGTATATAGGCAGATACTAATAAGAGGTAGATATCGAGTAGAAAATCATATTGTTTAACGAATATATAAACCATATGAGGAGGAGCACTTTATTGACTGAAGCTATCTGCGAAACGTTGTCAATAAAGTGCTCCTCCTCATATGGTGTTTATAATCATTGTCAACATTTCAAAAGTTATTTTAACATTGTATAACGTTGAACCATGAGAGGGGGAAAGTGAGGGAGGGGTATTTGTTCAAGATGTTGTTTAGAGAGAGCCCCTTATATACATATTTGCTGGTGTAAACATGTGGCAAGATCATGATTAATAAAGTGGATTGAAGATGGACAAATACCGGTGCTATACAAATGTGAACATTAATATGCTTTTATACCCACTAGATTCTCTGAATATTCTTATGTATGACTCATTAAATTTTTCAGAGCTGCCTGTTCTTTATAACTTGAGATAAATATTATTGTATTTGAAACTCTTTATTATTTGTTTCCCATTTCCCTTTTCAGAACTGCTTTGACTTCCCCTCGGACCTTGGTTACGACGTCAGTGAGGAAGCCAAGGAGTTGATGCGACAACTTATATGTTCCTCAGAGTTTAGACTCGGCAAAAATGGCATCAACGACTTTAAGGTTAGAACTGAGAAATATTTGTATTATATGTCTTCCTTGAACTCATAGTTGCCTGAGTACATACCGGTACATTGGTTGGGGAGATTGTAGGCACCAGTCAAGCAGGGCAGTACCCAGGGGAGGCCACATAGGCATATGATAAGGAGTTGCTGGAACTCCTGTTTCATTTGCTTGGCTTCCCCCACTGTTTCTATTTATTTACAAAGAGTAATCCAGCTAACTCCATAAACACCTATTCATTTCACTACACAACAAGCACACCACACTTCTCTCCAACACACTTAAATTACCTCTAACATACCTTGATTTCGGCTCTCTATCACTTTACAACCTGGGGGGGGGGGGGGACACTTGTTACAGGCAGTTTTGCATTTTGTCTCTTTCATGCACATATAAAAATAAATAAATAAATACATATACATGTATGTATTTGAGTTGTAGGTAACCTAGAATTTCCACACCATTACAGAATCATCCGTGGTTTGCTGGTGTAGATTGGGCGACCCTCCGAGAAAGCATAGCGCCGTACATCCCCGAGGTCTCTAGCTCCACCGACACCAGTAACTTTGATGTGGACGACTCCGAGACTCGTAGTCAAGACGTCTGTCCACCCCCGGCCAACGCTGCCTTCAGTGCTCTACATCTACCCTTCGTTGGTTTCTCATTTACACAGGGCAGGTCAGTAGATATGTGGGAATTTGTGTTTTGTTTTGTTATCCCTGTTCGGGCTCTGTCTCGAGTCGGCCGACCCCCAGCAAAAAAATATAAAATAAATAAATTAATAAATACAGTAAAAAAGAGGGTATGTTCCTGAGTATATAGATAGATAGATACTGTAGGTCAGTACCCACAAAGGGCGGTTGGATGAAGAAACCTTCCCCTAAAACAACCTAGAAAATACAACATACTGTATAGCGAATAAGGATGTGAATAATTTGTGACCACCACCATGGGGATCACCTTGGGGTCACCTTGGGGTCACCTTGTGACCACCACCTTGGGGCAGCAGGAACATTTGTCAGCCAGAGTGGACAGAAGGGTGCTGAGCTGGTATGGTCATGTTGAACGAATGGGAGATGAAAGGCTTACAAAGAGAATATGTGAGTCAGGTACAAGGGGAGATAGAAGGGCAGGAAGACCCCCATTGAGATGGAGAGACTGTGTAGAAAGGCTTTGGATGATGGAGGAATGACTATAGATCAGGCAGGGGAAGTGGTGGTGGACAGGAGTGAATGGAGAATGCTTGTGAATAGTTGAGTGAACACATGGTCATTTGGAGTAAGGGGTCGGGCGCAAGTTGGACTAGATAATGGTCCATCAGGCGCCTGGCCCGGGGAGATGATTAATATGAAGGGTGCGCCTGGAAGTGTGGTGGGAGGGCTTGTGGCTTTGGCTCCGCTGCATGTCTGCCTGCCGAGATCGGAACCTCTCCGGGTGGTCGGGGGCCGGGGGAGTGCTGGAGCGACCTTGGTGACCCTGGTCTCTGGGTCTTCTCCTGGGTGACCTGGATGTGTGTGAATTTGTGCTTTTTATCTGTGTTTATTTGTTGTTTTATGTTGTTTTTGTGTTTTCCCTGTTCTTGCTCTGTTTTGAGTCGGCTACCCCCAAAATGGGGATTGGGCCTGAGCATATACTGTATATAGATAGACCTTGGGGATAACGGTGCTTGGCAATAGATAGATAGCAATGAGCCACTAACAGACGATAAATGTTAGTATTGTCATGAAGTCTTTAACAGGTATGGTAATTACAAAATTTATATAATGGCAAAATCAACTGCTTGCAGACTTTTTGTAACAGACAGATTGACTAAAATATCTACTATCTGCCTAAGTAATCTCTACCAAAGATATTCACCATTCTTTTCTCCTTTAAGTCATATCAGCAAGAAGACGTAAATTCTAACATCGTCTTTGACTAACTCAATGATGAACTATAGTCTGTTCATTCTAGGTTGGGCAGAAATCATAACCCATAACCTCTCCCAACTAGATTAATCGAGCTAATATTTCTACCACGTAGGAAGACTTGGGTAAGGATTAGGTGTGGAAATGACAGCTCATTTGCTCTAGCCCTTTTTGAGGTACAGAGGTTAGAGGTTACGATTTCTGCCCAACCTAGAATGAACGGACTATAACTAACTAAAGCTTGTATCACACAAGCACTTTTTCCCTCAACATTTATCCTCAACACTGGTCTGTCAGCTTAGGAGGTCAACATCTTATATACCGGTATTTTGGTTACCTAAATTCATCAATTATCAGTCTAGTTTCTGATACTAGTGCGAAGTATTCCAGAAATGTTGCCAGAAATTTTTTGATTATCGAATGTTGACTATAAAAGCTCTCGTGTGATACTGGTTTAAACCTAACCAAAACATTTACAATGACCATCTCCTACAGTCACATCAGCGACAAAGCGTGCCTGCTGACCCTCTCAGTAACTGCCTCGGTAACCCTGGGCCCCCCCGCGGACGTGTCCAGCTACGAGCGTCGCATCCAGAGCCTTGAATCTGAGAACAGGGAACTGTCCAGACGGGTGGACCGACCCGACGGGGGGAGACCACCACCAGCAGCAGCGGAGGAGTCCACTAAAACACAACAATCAACACCACCAACATCACCACCCGCTGCTGTGGCTGATGACAGGAATAAACTGTCTGTGGCTGATGACAGGAATAAACTGTCTGAGCAGATACAAACACTTACTAAACAAAACCAAGGTGAGCGTTTGGAGGGATATTGAAGAATTTGTCATATGACAGGTTATTTATGTATGCTTTATGGTTACTACACAAAACCAGGATCAGGGATTTGTGTAAACTTCAACATTGTATTTGTGAGATATGCATCATGATCATTAATTAATATTATCACCAACCCACCAATTAACTTACTATAACCTAATTAATTAAATTAATGAAACTAATGAATATATGTGGTACTCCAAGGATTCGAACCTAGGATACTCAATCTAATCATGTACTCGAAGTTTCGAACCCAACTGCACACTGAATAGCCTAATACTTAAGTTCCTATATATTTGTTCCAGACCTATCGTACGAGGTGTCGTGTTTAAAGAGAAGGATAGGTGAGCGGGACTCGGACACAGAGGGGAAAGTCAAAGAGCTCGACCGACAGTTGAAAGCCATCAGTCAGGATAAGGAGACAGTCGGCAGAGTAAGCTATTTATTTATTTGTTTTACTTCTTATATTTTTTTATTTTGCTAAATCATTATTTCCACAATGATTTTCATTAGTTCTTTTGTCGTTATGTTGTGCCGTTCCTGTTCGGTTTGTTTATTTTGCAAGTTTTACATAATAATTACTGTATATATTTCCATTGAAGGTATTAGTTAAGGAGTACAGTACAGTAGTATGTTTATATGATTTTTCTATCAAAATATATACAAATTTATCTTGAAAGAGGGTCTCGGGCGGGTGTTATTTAACTTGATGGAGGTCTAGGGAGGAACTAAAAAATATATAAAAATATGTATTAATGAGCAAATACGCCCATCCCCCCTTAACCCTCTCACGACCATATGACGCAGAGGTTGCCAGATTAGCAATAATAAATAGAGTTCTCTCACTCTTATAATTACCTCTCCGAAATTAGTTTTCTGCCCACAGCTAACTCAAAGACAACTGCAGAGGTTAACGTAACTAAACTAAAGGTTTCTAAATACCCCTGATGGTAACAAAGGCTTAAAAGTATCCCTAATAGGGTCAAAATTGCGTCAAAAACGTGAGAGGGTTAAGAAGATTGTTAAGGAACTATTGATTTTGACAGTACTACTGTATAGTTGTAATGGACCAATTATTTGTATCGTTCAGTGATTATTATTGGTTGTGTGTTGTCCCCAGGAAATGGCGGACTTAAACGAGAGACTAACACTACAAACTAAGGAACTACAAGATGCACTATCACAGAGAAAACTGGCCATGTCCGAGTACAGTGAAGTCTCCGATAAGTGAGTATAACTATTTTAGCTCTTCTTGATACCGGTACTGATTTATTGATTGCCTTTGTTTAGTAACAGTACATACATCATACATACATGCATAATACATACATACCGTACATACATACATCATACATACATAGGTCCTACATACATATACAGTATACATACCTCATAATAGGTACAGAACATTGACAAGGTTGTGAAATAATTGGTTTAATAGTGGAGCAGTTATAGTAATAGCAAATGAAACAAAGTAAAATAAAAAAAGTAGGCCATTAAAGGAATGTATTAAGTTGTTTAAGTGGTTAACAATGTTATGCCCCTTATTTATTCAAAAGTAAAAATCCCTTACCTGATTGTTATTTAATACTTTACCTGATCATTGGTAGACTAATGAAGCTGAAGAGCCAGAAGCAAAAGTTGGATTATAATACCTTACTTGATTGTATACCTAACCTAAAAATAATCCTTATTATTATTTAGTTAAACCTTAAGCCGGTATCACTCGAGCGCTTTTTCCCTCAACCCTGGTCTGGCAGCATATGAGGTCAACATTGATAATATTTTGGTTGCCTAAATTCATCAATCATCAGTTTAGTCTCTGATACCAGTGGAAAATATTCCAGAAATGTTGCCAGAAAAATGTTGATCGTCAAATGTTGACTAAAAGCTCTCGTGTGATACCGGCTTTACTCAAATGTTTTCTAATACTTGCCGTCTGATACATAGACTAACCGAGTTGAGGAACCAGAAGCAGAAGTTGTCCCGCCAGGTGCGAGACAAGGAGGAGGAGTTGGAGACAGCCATGCAGAAGATAGACACACTCAGGCAGGACCTTAGGAGGGCGGAGAAACTCAGGCGGGAACTGGAGGTAACGCTAGTTATAGGATGACCGCTTCTTTAATTAATGTCATATTGTATATCCTGTTACATTGTACATTTTACAAAAATCATGTAGAATTTCCACAGGCTGTATCGCGGTTGGTAGAGCACTCACCTGCAAACCGTGAGGTTGACGGTTTGAGTCTCGGGCCTGCCAGTGTGTGTTATTGGCAGATGCCAGTGCTGTTGGTGGACAGTGCGACCTAGCAATCTGTGGCAACTATTCACTGTTATCCCTGATCATCAGGGCACCCACTCTAGCCCAGCTCTTGAGCAGGGAGTGCATGGTGGTAAAACCGCATCATCATCAATTTGCTTGAATAAAATTGGTACGTGGATATATTAAATTAGAGGTATTTGTGCCTGGATACTTACTTTATCCAATTATGCCACACAGGGACGATCAGATGAGGCGGAAGCAGAGGCCAGTAAGGAACGTAAGCTGCGAGAGAGGTCTGAGGAATACACTCGAAGCATTGAGGGAGAACTGGCAAAGATGACACAACGAGGGGCCTCACCAGCTTCACTACAGGCCAGGGGCTCCACGGCCGGGCTAAACTCTGTTGATGCTGTTCAGGAGGTTAATAGGTAAGGGGTAGTGGAGTTTAGTTTGTGTATGGACTGTTATTTCCTTTCATTTAAACATTAGGTAATTCAGTTGCAGTTGGATTTGAGTACAGTACATGATTAGATTGATATCCAGTATTCGATAAATAGATATGTAATCGTATTCATGTACTTAACAATTAGCATACGTTTGTGGCCACCCCTCCAGAAATCAAAGCATCTGACAAAAATAGACTTTTCTCTTCAAAGTGTAATTTAATTTTCAGTAGCTTTCTGCATCTTTCATCTATAAGAGCAAGTTAGTTGGTTAGGTAAGTTTTCAGTCATTTTCTATATATTTGATATCAGGAAAGTGTAGTTGAATGGTTTCAGGGATATTGATTGGAAGTAAATTTTGATGATTGTTTTACAGTAGTTATATTACAGTCTTGATAGCGTAATGGTTAGTGCGCAGAATTTTGGTGTGAGTATCCTAGGTTCGAGTCCTTGGAGTACCACATGTATTCATAAGTTTCATTGATTTCACTAATTAGTTTTATTTGTAAGTTAATTAGTGGGTTGGTGATACTAGCGATTTTGATAAGTTGTTTTGTCTTTTTACTGTGTTCGTCCAAGTTTTGGTTTATTTACTTTGCAAGTTTTACATTTTAATTTTAAAATCATACTATATTATTGGATACTAAATTAGTGGTATATTTTTCAGATTAAAGTCAGACTTGGAGCGTGTATGTGTGGACCAGGAGGAGAGAGCCCAACAGCAGGCACTGAGACACTCTCATGATATGTCCACCATGAACGATCAGCTGGCAGAGTCTGAATCTTCTAAGAACACACTGCAAAATGAGGTCGGTGAGGGTTACTCGCGGATAACCATTAACGGGAGGTTTCCACTTGAGGGATTTTTTAGAACATAATAACATAAGAAAATGAGAGTCTGTAGAAAGCCGATTGGCCCACACAAGGCAGATCCCTTTTTCAGGATCCCTTTCTCCCTCATGTTTATACCCATTGCTTTTGAGATTTCAAGACGTTTGCCCCATTAGTTTGGCGATTTTAAGAACTTTCGCCCCCATTTCTGTCAATTTTAAGACCTTTCGTGCCATTTAGGGCTCGAATCCTGGGAGGATCACATGCTCTCATTAATTTCATTCGGGGGGTTAGTGGTGTTGAGAACAATGTTACAAATAATTACAAGAGTGTAGGTGTCACAATATTGATTGAAAATGTACATTAACCTAACAAGTGCGCATGGGGGTAATTGGAAACGTCCCCCTGTGCTGACGTATTTGAGGTGTTTCCATCACTAAAATATTCATTGTACCATTAATAGCATTAATACTTATTCATATGCACCTATTATGGGTTGATTATAAAGGTATTAACCTGAAACAACAATAAAACGAGTGAAAACAGCGTTTGGATGGTCAAAATCGGAGATATAGCCCGCGAGTTGTATAATGTATGGGTGAGGCAAGCTGCTTTCCCGCCAATTTCCCCCAAGGCCACTGAGACACAGTCGATCGATACTCTCTCTCTCTCTCTCTCTTGCATTCGCTTGCTATCAGTGATGACCACACCCTCCAACCGGATTTCTAATGTTAGCACGAAAATATACCTCAGAATAAGGGAATAACAGGGAAAATAGGTGATAACTGAAGGAGAGGAGGAAAGTGGGGAAGGAGGGGAGGTAGAGGACTGAGATTTTGCATGGCCCAGGGGCCAAAAAAAAATAAAAAAATAAAAATAAAATAATAAATTTTTTATTTTTTTTTCGATGTCAAAAGTTGATTTTTGTTTTCACTCACTCTTAAGAGTCTCCCCGCAGTCCGCCGGGGGAACTCTTAAGACTCTCCCCGCAGTTCCCGGGTTAATATACATTATCTTTGAACATATTTTCTCTTTGTTTTCCATGTAATGATGTTGAGGGAAATAAGTAAGGGATAGTTTATAGAGAGGCCTTCCATAGGGTTAAGGCCCCATTAATTACTCCTTCCATTCATCTATTCATAGCCTATGCTAGCGCAGTTGGAAAGTATGTACATGCTTAGATTGATATGCTGGATTCGAAACTGCATATTAAATCGTAGGTTTGTCCACCATTCTTAACTGTCTTCGTAGCGCAATGGATAAATGCACTGAATTTCGGTGTGAGCATCCTAGGTTCGAATCCCTGGACTGCCACATGTATTTGTTGATTTCATTAATTGAGTTTAGGAGTATAGTCGGTTGGTGGAGGTAACATAATAATAATACACATTTCACATACATAATAACACATTTCACATACATAATAACACATTTCACATACATAATAACACATTTCACATACATAATACACATTTCACATACATAATAACACATTTCTTCTCATCTCTCAGGTCACCATCTTAACGAAAAAGGTAGAGCAGTTACGAGGGGACCTGGAGAAGCGGTCCGAGGAACAGGAGGACTCGGTGATGGAGGTTAAGAGGAGACACGAGAGAGAGAAGGCCATGATGCTGGACGAGAACAAGAAACTACTCAGTGATGTGGAACGGGTCAGTATATTCAGGTTTTGTCTAGGATTAAAAAGTAAATGACAAATTATCTGTTGTGTGATAAGAGTTATTTAAGAGTTTTGCAAGGATTAAACACGGGTCAAGTACCGGCATTTTTAGTGGTTTTTCTAGGATTAAAAAGAAGATTATGAATGATCTGTTGTGTAAAAGAGTTGTTAAGGTGTTTCACAAGGATTACAATTCTGGCTGTAATTGTTCATGTCTTTACATTTCATACCTTCTGAAATCATTTTGATAAGTTCTCTTGTCTTTATATTGTGTGGTTCCTGTTTTGCAAGTTTTACATTTTAATTTCATGGACAAAATTTTCAGTAAATTTCAAGGTATTTTTTGTGTCGTTCCCAGCTTACGGAGAGTCTAAACCGGATGCAGAACGAGAGGAGATCCCTGGAGGAGGAATATGAAGACCTGCGAGCCAAGAAGGAGTCCATCGCTCAGTGGGAGGCCCAGATCACAGAAATTATCCAGTGGTCAGTTTTTTGGTTATTTGATTAGTTTGATTTATTTATTAGTTTATTTATTATTTATTTATTTGTATGTATTATGGTGTATCGCTGAAAAGGGAGGGAATTGAGTGGAAGCTACCTATACTGCTGTTTGCGGATGATACAGTTCTGATGAGTGATAATGAATGGGAGTTGCAGGGTCTGGTAAATGAGTTTGGAACAGTGTGCGAAAAACGGAATTTGAAGGTAAATGCGGGGAAGAGCAAGGTTATGGTCTTCGAAAGGGGTGAAGTCACAGAGTGTGAGGTGAAGCTGAACGGTCAGGCTATGGAGATCGTCAACTCTTTTAAGTATCTGGGCAGTGTGTTGAGTAAAGATGGGACTATGGATGAAGAAGTGCAGGAGAGGGTACAACAGGGGAAGAGGGTTGTAGGAACGCTAAAAGCAGTAACAAGAAATAGGGTGGTCAGTATGGAAGTGAAGAAGTCCTTGCATGACAGTGTGGTAATCCCGACACTGACTTACGGAAGCGAAGAATGGACGTTGGTTGAGAGACTCAGACCAAGAGTGAGAGCAGTGGAAATTAATTACTTAAGGAGTGCGTCCGGAGTTACATGGAGGGATAGGCAGACTAATGAGGAAGTAAGAAGGAGGTGTGGTGTGGAGGTAGATGTGCTGGAAAGTGTGAAAAGGAACAACTTGAGATGGTTCGGCCATATGGAACGTATGGAAAGCGAGAGAATGACTAAGAGGGTGTATGAGAGCGAGGTGGAGGGACAGAGAGGGAGAGGTAGACCGAATTAAAATGTAAAACTTGCAAACTAAACAAACCAAAATTGGGACAAGGACAATATAAAGTCAAATTAAATTATCAAAATCGCTATGTGGAAACAACGCTTACTAAAATGAAAATTATTAAATAAAAGAACACAATGAGAGGTGGAAGGATGGAGTGAGGAAGTACATGAACGAAGGCGGTGCTGGTTGGGGGGAGGGGCGTCGAGTGACTAGGGACAGAGGTGCATGGGGGCGGTTCGTTCGTGGCCACCCCTTCGGGGATCACGGCGTCAGGCAATAGATAGATAGATAGATGTATTATTTATTTATTTATATATTTATTAGTTTATTATGCAAGTTTTACATTAGTTTTATTTGTTATTATACAGTAAGTTATTTGATAAGTATTGATAAGTTCTTTTGTCTTTATATTGTGTCGTCCCTGTTTTGGTTAGTTTATTTTGCAAGTTTTAGATAAAAATTTCTTCTCTTTATGGGGACTAACTCGTTTGTTACCATTACACAGTTGTCTGTAGCTTATAATCTACGTCTAGGACTCAAATAAACCATCTCCATAACATAAGTTCTTAATATAATGAACAAAATTGTCTAATGTTAGCCAACTTAGCCAGAATTAAAATATAAGGTAAACTAGCCAGCATTGTATTGAAGGGGTTAATATTATAAGGTAAAAGTTTTGTTTTCAGTTGATTTTATAATGGTGCAAATATAGTTTATTAATTATGAATGTATTATGTGTTCTATGATCAATTTTATATATTTTTTGTGCAGGGTGAGTGATGAGAAGGATGCGAGAGGTTACCTGCAAGCCCTGGCCACGCGAATGACAGAGGAGCTGGAATCTCTCAAAGTAAGTATATTAGTTACTTTATCTTCTAAGTACTATCAACAACAAAAGTTCGCCCCCCCCCCCCCCCCCAACCTGCCACTGTGTGCATCCGAATCACCTGGGTGTTGAAAACTAAGTATTTAATGGGTGTAAATGTTGCGAGCTGTGGCATAGTCAGTAGAGCGTCGGCTGCTGATCAAAGGGTCGGCGGATCGAGCCCTCACGGTCAAAATGCTATTGGTAGATATCAAGCCCAGGAAACTGTAACAAACGCCTAATGTTCACGGCCACCCTTCTCAGGAATTACGGCGTCTGGCAAAAAAATAAATAAAGGAAAGAAGAAGAAAAAGGCACTTGTTTCAGATGCTTTGTTTGTGGACCCCCAGGTGTTTGGGATTGACTCAGTGGCTGGTTGGTGGAACAAACTTGTTGTTGGTAGTACAGTTGCTCTTTGATGGAGAATTAGTGTTGAGATAAAGATGGATATTATATCCTTTTTGACAGTTATTTCCACATAGCGATTTTAATTAGTTCTTTTGCTTTTATATTGTCTTGTCCTATCTATCTATTGCCCGACGCTGTGATCCCCGAAGGGGTGGCCACGAACGAACCGCCCCCATGCACCTCTGTCCCCAGTCAGTCGACGCCCCTCCCCCCAACCAGCACCGCCTTCGTTCATATACTTACTCACCCCATCCTTTCACCTCTCTTTCGGTCTAACTCTCCCTCTCTGTCCCTCCACCTCGCTCTCGTACACCCTCTTAGTCATTCTCTCGCTTTCCATACGTTCCATATGGCCGAACCATCTCAAGTTGTTCCTTTTCACAATTTCCAGCACATCTACCTCCACACCACACCTCCTTCTTACTTCCTCATTAGTCTGTCTATCCCTCCATGTAACTCTGCATGCACTTCTTAAGTAATTCATTTCCACTGCTCTCACTCTTGGTCTGAGTCTCTCAACCAACGTCCATGCTTCGCTTCCGTAAGACAGTGTCGGGATTACCACACTGTCATGCAAGGACTTCTTCACTTTCATACTGACCACCCTATTTCTTGTTACTGCTTTCAGCGTTCCTACAACCCTCTTCCCCTGTTGTACCCTCTCCCGCACTTCTTCATCCATAGTCCCATCTTTACTCAACACACTGTCCAGATACTTAAAAGAGTTGATGATCTCCATAGCCTGACCGTTCAGCTTCACCTCACACTCTGTGACTTCACCCCTTTCGAAGACCATAACCTTGCTCTTCCCCGCATTTACCTTCAAATTCCGTTTTTCGCACACTGTTCCAAACTCATTTACCAGACCCTGCAACTCCCATTCATTATCACTCATCAGAACTGTATCATCCACAAACAGCAGTATAGGTAGCTTTCACTCAATTCCCTCCCTTTTCAGCGATACACCAATATCTTCTGCTCTTGATAGTATTTCTTTCATGACTCCATCCATATATACAGTAAACAACCACGGGGACATCACACAACCCTGTTTCAAACCAACATTCAGGTCAAAGAACTCGCTCTTCTCACTCTCCACACGTACTGCCGCCTTTGCACCCTCATACATGCTCTTCACTGCTTTCAGCAACTTGCCATCTACTCCGTATATTCTAAGTACTTTCCACAAACCTTCTCTATCCACTCTGTCATAGGCCTTCTCCAAGTCCATAAAGGCAACATACACCTTTTGTTTCTTCTCCAGATATTTCTCCACAACACAATTCAGGGTAAAAATCTGATCTACACATCCTCTTCCCTTCCTAAAACCTCCCTGCTCGTCGCCTATCCATATCTCCGTTCTCACTCTCACTCTCTCTCTCAATCACTACCCTACTGTATACCTTCCCTACTACGCTTAGAAGACATATTCCTCGGTGGTTAACACACACTCCTCTTTCCCCTTATTTTATTTTGCAAGTTTAATTTATTATTAAATGTAAGTTAAATGTAGGTTATTTGTAGGGTAGCAGTTGGTAGGGGTCATGTGTTCATGTTATGCACCCGATAGCACTATCGTTTGTGAGTGCTGTATTTATTTTGTACTACAGTATTGTTAATATCTTGTCAAATTGCAAATTGAAACAGATTAACTTGCTCATGTAATGATGTGCACCCTATGTGATGGATTGTGTTCTTTTATTTCATAAATTTTATTTTAGTAAGCGTTGTTTCCACATATAGGATTTTGATGTTATTTTGCCTTTATATTGTCTTTGTCCTAGTTTTGGTTTGTTTAGTTTGCAAGTTTTACATTTTAAATTGTTTGAATAGAATATCTTGATTTGAATTGTAGTTTCTTTATTCATACAGAATTTACCAGAACGTCCTGAACTTCCCAGATTGACTATGGTAATTCCTTGAGTATGACGAGAGTACGTTAATATATGTGCAACTAATTTGCCTTGGAACCAAATTCGCTTACTCATATAGTGATGTACTGTATATTCTATGTGGTGGTTTTGTGGTTTTTTATTTCAAAAGTTTATTTTGCTACATCGTTATTTCCACCTAGTGATTTTGATTAGTTTTTTGTCTTTATATTATGTAGTTCCCATTTTGGTTTGTTTATTTTGTAAGTTTTACATTATAATAAAGACGTTTTCGCAACAAAATTTGACATTCCGGTGAGTTGATTCTCGATGTCGATTCTATAAATTTTTATTCTGCATTTGTGAAGACATTTCATGTTTGAAATGCCAAACTCAAGTGAGTAGAATCATGATGAGAATCCCAGCCCTGTGAGAATCTTGTTCTAGACTCAGTGGTCTGGTTAAACAAACTTTTAATAATAATAATAATGATGAGAATCGATTAGAATATTTTGGGGGGGCTCTGGATTGTTGATATTGGCTGACAAAAATGTCACTTCGGACATAACAAGATATTATAATATAAAACTGCAAAATAAACAAACCAAACCTTGGACGAACACAGTTCAAAGTCTGTGACCGGTCCGGGTAACTTTACAAGTAAAACCAAACCTAACTTAACCTAATCTAACACAAAGTTGATTAGAATTGTGTCAGTTTAGGAGTGCGACTGTTCTGACCTATCATTTTATATAATTTGCTAAATCGTTATATCCACATAGTGATTTTGATTAATTCTTTTGTCTTTATATTGTGTCGTTTTGGTTTGTTTAGTTTGTAAGTTTTACATTATAATTTACTCCTTCTCCCTCAAGGTGTCTGGTGTGGTCGGTAGCGGAGGGTCGTCAGTACTAACCCCACAGCCGGAGAAGAACTGGCGGAACCGACGATCGCAGAAGCTGGACAAGATGGAGCTGCTCAACCTTCAATCATCACTCAACTCGGAGATCCAAGCCAAGCAGATCATCTCGGAAGAGCTCAGTAAAGTCCGCGCTGAATTGGTCGCAGCACAGAAGTGAGTTTGATAGACTATGTTATTGTATTTTTGTGCTTGGGGTTTAAGGATAAAATATGATCCTGTGTCTTCCTTGGTTTGCTTCTGAAAAACTGTGTTGGTGGTGTAATGGTTTAGATGCTTATATTCTGGGTGTGGTGTCCCTAGTTTGAATCCCGGGAGGACCATATGCTTTCATTAGTTTATTCAAGTACATTGGGGTTTGTAATTGATGATTAATGTTAAGAACGGGGTGTTATTATTCATTTACAGAGGGAGAATAGGGAAGACTCGTTATTATCGTTGTATTTTATTATTTCCTGCTAAACACCGCAAATGTCCAGACATTATTGTAGTTTGTATTCCACTGGCAGTGGCATGGTCGGTAGCGCGTCTGGCTGTTGATCGAAGGGTCGGCAGTTTGACCCCAGGCCGTGTCATTGGTAGATGTCAAGAGTTGGGGCAGCTCAGTCTAGCGATTCGTGGTAAATGTCCAGCTATAGTCTATTCGCTGTAAGTAGGCGAGAAATCATGACCTCTATCCTCTGTAACTCAAAAAGGGCTAGAACAAATTGGCTGTAAATGTCCACATCTATTCCTTGACCGACTCTTCCCAAATGGTCTTCGTTGGATAAATGCACTGAATTTCGGTGTGAGCATCCTAGGTTCGAATCCCTGGACTGCCACATGTATTTGTTGATTTCATTAATTGAGCTTAGGAGTAAAGTCGGTTGGTGGAGGGAACATAATAATATTAGCTCGATTACTCTAGTCGTTTTTGAGTTACAGAAGTTAGAGGTCATGATTTTTCGCCTACTTACAGCCAATAGGCTATAGTCCCTGTAACAAGGGCACGCACTAGCCTTGTCAATCAAGGGAGTGTATGGCATTAAAAACTACATCAAAGGAACTCAGAAACTGTCCACTGACTGTACTGAGATCCTTAGTATTGTCAAAGTTCCCATAAAGGATTCCGGGTGCAATAATGTAAAATTATTGAAGATTATGAAGATGATGGTTATTACTGAGTTTGGTGGTTGTTGATAGTGATTGTGACAACAATTATGACACATGATAAAAAATATAATTATGAAGATAATGCTTATTGTATATAATAATATCAAACCCCTTTACTTATCTTAACCAGGGATATGCGAGAGTTCAAGTGTCATTACGAGAGTGTCACCCGGGAGAACATGAGGAAGGAGAAGCAAGTGCGGGACCTACAGGGCAGACTGGAAGCTGGGGAGGGATGTAAGTACCCCATAATTCATATATTCCGCACTAACTTATACATTCATCAACTTTACATTGATGTTTTATATACTGTAGGTTGGAGGGATGTAAGTACCCGATAGTTCATAAATAGCTTTCTAATTTATACATGGGAGCCTGGAGGTAGTTTTTGCCATGGCCATCCTTTTTTTTTGGGGGGGGGGGGTCAGATTGATGATGATAATTTACACTGACTTTCATAGCAAACCACTTATGATATAGGGCTAACTGTCAAGGATAACATGTATTATTTTTTTTTATTATATTTTCTTTTTACATGATTGAGAGGCTGAGGCTAGGCTTTGTATCCAACCATATGATTTGTTTTAGTAATATTTCTTCTCCACATGTTCTTATTATATAGAACTATAGGTAGAGGTGATGGAGTAAGATCATTATCAACATCTTTCAGTTTCTAGGAATCGTGAAATCAATCCTTAAATCATCACTATAGTCTGTTCATTCTAGGTTGGGCAGCAATCGTAACCCCTAACCTCTCATAACTCAAAAAGTACTAGAGTAATCAAGCTGATATTTCTACCAAATAGGAAGACTTGGCTAGGGAATATGTGTATAAGTTGACAGCTCATTTGCTCTAGCCCTTTTTTGAGTTACAGAAGTTAGAGGTTACAATTTCTGAGCAACCTAGAATGAATGGACTATAGATACAATAGAGCTAGGCTAGAAGATCATACTAACAGCAACCTTTGAGTGGCTTGCCATGCACGGCATACTTGTGTGATTTAGTTCATAATAACATCAACTAAACAAGTGTGCTTAGCTATCTGTGCATTGAAAAGTAATTCGAAAAGTTAAAAGAATTTATAATAAAAATCAATAATTTGACTAATATCTTTTTATATATTAGATACTGGTAATTATAATTTAATATACCTTTCCCTTGACAGGCCTTACATATTTCTAAGAGCCTGTAGCTATACCTTGTTCCAAATTGGTAGGCCAGAAATCATGACCCCTAACCTTTGTAACTAAAAAAGGGTTAGATCAAATGAACTGTGGATTTCCATACCTATTCCCTGACTGACCCTTCCCAAATGGTAGAAATATTAGTTCAATTTCTGTAGTCGTTTGTGAGTTACAGAGGTTAATGGTCAATAGTTTTGGACTACTTATTTGGAAAAGGATATACAATAGTACTTTTTGTTTCATGTCATAGAAATTAAAATGTAAAACTTGCTAAACAAACAGACCAAAACAGGAACTGTGCAATATAAAGACAAAAGAATAGCAAAATGACTATGTGTAAATAACACATTGAAGATTTAGCAAATGTCACGTCAGCCTTGGTTGGCAACCTGTCTAGGGGAGTAAACCTTATAAAAATTCGGGTGGATCGGACTCGTCAGCCTTGGTCGGCAACCCATTTTGGGGAGGCAACCTTAAATAAATCATTACTGCTTACCTAAGGGTGAAGCAGGTTGGTGGATGAAATAGCCACCCACCACTGTTGAAAATGTGCTAAAAATATATGCTGGTACATAGAAAGCCTCTGAGTCGGACGGTCTCTAAGTTAAGTGTTCAGTACTGTAAGTCCTTCATAAACTGACACGGATTGTCCTCATGGGGAATAGGTCCACTTGGGACGTTTTGTGCATAGCCACCCTCAACGGGAGTTAGGCGTCAGGCAATACAGTAGATAGTTAGATAGACGTTATATCCCTGTCTCAGGACTAAACAAAGTATCATCAAGGTT
Organism: Paralithodes platypus; assembly: GCA_032716605.1. Lineage (NCBI taxonomy): Eukaryota > Metazoa > Arthropoda > Malacostraca > Decapoda > Lithodidae > Paralithodes > Paralithodes platypus. The sequence continues at coordinate 65,919,684 of CM064485.1, forward strand.
TTTGGCAAACTGTTGATTTTGATTGTACAGTACAGTACAGTACTGTATATGAATACCATAATTATACAGTACAGTACTGTATATGAATACCATATACAGTACAGTACTGTATATGAATACCATATGGAGACTCACTTTATGGATAACAGGAGTTAAATTAGTGACATTTAGGTTGTGGCCATGACAAATGTATAGAATGGTTTTATTTCAGCGGATGGTAAATTGAATCCCTTGGTAATTATTTATTTCTCCATAGTTGATAGAAAAATGTGAAGCTACTTTGTCTCTTTGTCCTATTAATACTAAGTTTTCATAATTTACTCCATATTGCACTAAAAATGTCTTCATAATAGGTAAGAAATCAAGAGCGAGACATGACAATTTATTATCAGCTGGAATGAAACCGAGTAAAGTGACGTCATTTATTGATGTGTTTGTTAGCTCTCAACACAGGCCACACTTCCTGTACATGACGCGTGGGAGAGTCAATACTTATACTCTGTTTCTTTTCAGCTGACCATAAATTGAATCCCTTAGCAGCTAATTTCTCGATACTTAATGGACAAATATGAAAATACTATGTCTCTGCATCATATTCAGACCAAGTTCATATAATTAGCACCATAATTCACTACAAAATCTTCAAAATAACTGAGAAATCTTGATGGGAACTTTGCAATTTACTGTCAGTTGAAAAGAAAGAGACTATAGTTCTTTGGTAGTTTGTTATCCACGTTAGCATGTGTAAGCCGTGTTCATCTGACCGCCACCTATGTCAGTCGTTTGGTAATTCACTAACAGACTGGGTTTATGCAGGGTTGAATAATTTTTTACTAATATGATCAGTTGGTAGTTGGTTTGATGAAAAGTTCGTTTATGTTATGAGCAAACTACAGTATAATTTTGTTTGCTTTTCTTTATTTTTTATTTTGTTTTCCTCTTTTTGTGTGAAAATATAGTATTAGTAAGTCCATTGAGCAGCTAATGTATTGTGTTAGAAGCCACATGTCTGATAATATTTTTTGTCAGGCCTTTTTTATATCTGATAGTAATGTACTGTACCGGTATATATCTAGCCTAATATTAACTTCTTTATTTATCTGTAGAGCCTTTCATGCATATTCCACCAACCATTTTGAAAATAATGTTTGTTGTGTGAGTGTGTTGTGGAGTGTTTTCATGGGAGATGATGAAGCATAGTCAATGTGCATTGATTGTCATTATAGGATAAATGTCAGTATTGTAACATTAAGTTTTTTACATTGTTTGTGCACGAGAGAGTCTCGTCGCCCTGACAGTTACAATGCCAGTACGAGCCACGAGAGAGTCTCGTCACTAATTTACGATTGATTTACTCCCTGTTTTTATCTGCTAATAGCAAGCGGTTTTTGCTAAAATCAAGCATAAGCCTTTGCTAACTATTGGCAACACTGCTCAAGCACAGGGAGGCCTGCTCGAAACCTCTTGAGTCACTTATTCGCTGTCTTTTGCGAGTCTCTTTTTTTCATATAGGCCTGGTACTAAGGGTGACATAAATTGGAAAATGGGCTGGTACATGCATTCATAGAGAGGGATGGAGGTGAGAGAACAAGAGGTCACAGCTACAAACTGAAAGTGCCTAATAGTAAATCTGATCTGAAAAGTAAAAGATTTCCTACCAACTCGATTAGTGGGTGGAACAAATTGCCAGCCGAAGTAGTGTCTGCACCATCAGTGCATAGTTTCAAAGCACAGTATGACAAACATATCTTAGGAGGCGGGAATTAACGAGCATGCTCACTCCCGCAAATACAACTAGTGTACAACTAGTGTAAGTACATACAAATGTTGATAATATTGTTTTCTAGTGGATTAATATCAAAGCACATTGGTAGTTTTGTTGCTTCAGTGTTTGTTGATTGTTCTTCAGAGTTATTTGTGTCATTATATTTCATCTTTTTAACCTATTTTCTGACTCTTAATAAGTTAACTCGCTGCTTACATTTCCACAGGCATTGTCGTCATGTGTGGTCACTTTTGTTCTCTCTAGCTCTCTTTTATTTAGTTATTTATTGATTAGTTTTTCTGATGACAGCTTTACATCTGACCGTTCTTCTCTCTGCTAATAAAAGCTTCCTGCTTCCTCAAACACTCTTATCTAACACTGTTTGGACTGTTGGTTGATTTACTTATTACTGCAATATAGTTTATCCTTTTATTCAGATGACTTTATTCAATTCAATTCAATTATAATATGTTTATTCAATTCAATTCAACCATGAGCAGGTTTATTCAGGAGTTACACACTCACCTTTTAACCCTTGTCTATCGGGCTAGACGGTATATTTGACCGTGCCGCAACAGCGTTTTTTTTTTTACCATAAATGGGGTTGTTTCCGTGCTCTTTTTCATGCATAAACAAGACCCAGAGCGTAATACAAGTATGTATCCCTGAAAGGGCGTAAATTGAGCTTTCCAATGACACCCGAACCATCCTTCTACGATCACTGGTTGTCTTGCAACGATCGTGCAACCGAAGGGCAAAATCGCTAAAATACGGTAATTTCTTTATATAATTACGTATGTAGCGAGGGAGTGAGGGTGGATGTAAGTGGAGTAAATCTCAGTAGGTCCACGGCGGCCGTGGCGAGCGGTCATAAGGTAACCCATGCTCCTCCAGTCACTCGTCTCTCTCTCAGAGCCAATATTGCGCCAAAATTGAACTCGGACTTAAGGCGGGCCCCGTCACATAGTCCAAATTTTTCAATTCGGACTTAAGTCGGGCCCCGATCTTTACGGGTTAAAGGCATTTGTATTTTACAATTTTATCCTGGTAGTTTCTGAATTGTTGAATTTTTATGGCATTAATCTTTGCTTGGCTGATACAAGTGCTTAGTAAGGTAAATAGTTTCTTGAGTAAGTGATACATGCTTTTCTTGTATCGTTCATGGTATTTCAAGATACAACTGTTAGAAGTAATGTTGATAGCATATGATACATGCGGGAGACAATACTGTATAGGTCTGTAATATTGATTTAGGTGATATTTTCCAGATTTTATGTAAATAATAATTGATCTATTTGAATTGCAAGGCCAAAATCCATAGTTTGTTTGTACTGTGTTGGCTAGCCTAAGGGGATATTGCTCTCCTGGTTGACGTAACACCAAGGAAAGTGAAGCTTTAGGAGATTTTGAATTACAGTATATTAAACTGTTTCTGCTCCCCTTGCTTTATTCCAATGTTTGCTTTATCTTATCGCTACACTAGGGGATAAGGAAAATATATATTACAATTGTTTATTTTTATTTTATTTTGTAACTAGTTTGTGCTCTCTATTCATGGTACATATGGATGGTCTCATAGGCCTTCCTTAAACCTCCCTTGAGACTTTCCTCTCACCTACTGAGTATCTGCAATAAGCGCAATTATATTATTATTTTTGTGTATGCGAATAATATACTGTATCAAGTGTTATTAGCCTTTTTTATAATAAATGGACTACAGTACAGTATTGCAGTCTTTATGGAATCCAGTACAGTATATACTGTACATTGCAGTACTGTACAATATACTGTACTACTGTATCTTACTCTGCTCTTTTCATATGTTAGTTTTTTCTTTCATTTTTCTATCTATTTATTAGATTATTTTATTCAGTTTGTGGGAGTCAGAGTGCTAATTGAAGGAATTTTACTCACTTTGATCCTTATAACTCCCTCCAAATTTGAATAAAATTCTCTAATGGTAGCCATGATACAAGGATAAAGAATGTCATCGGGCTTCAGGGGTTGATCAAATTGTATAATATGTTGCTGAAATCATATAAATAGTATGTCGCCGGTACTGTAAGGGTTAAATGAGCTTAATGAGCATTTGTGTCTCACTTCAAGCCATGACTCAAATACAAAATGTTGTCGGTGAAGTTGCCTCTGGTGTGCAGTTATTTCAGTATAGGATACCCAAGTAAAGTAAAGTTGTATTACAGTACAGGTCTCCCTCGATTTACGATTGAGTTACGTTCCTGAAAGCCCGAATAGAAAAATCATAAGCAAACCCTAAAATTAATGGGGGTAAATGGGGATGCATTCTCGGACCAGCCAAAACAGAAAAACAAACACCTTAAAACTTGTAATAATATCGTAAATTGGGGCATTGGATAGTGAGGGAGACCTGTATGAGAAAGTGGCCACAGGCCGTAGCTCGGTTCGTAGAGCTCTCACCTGTTGACCGTGAGGTTGACGGTTCGAGCCTCGGGCCAGCCAGTGTGCTATTGGCAGACGTCAGTGCTGTTGGTGAACGGTGCGGTCTAGCAATCTGTGGCTGCTATTCACTGAAGTCTCTGATTCATCAGGGCACCCACCCTAGCCCAGCTATTCAGCTGGGAGTGTATGGTGGTTAAAACTGCATCATCATCTCTTTGAAAGAAAGCAGATGCAATTGCTGAAGCATTATTTTATATGCACTATTTTCGGTAATTGTGTATCATACAGTAGATAAATAATATATTTGCTGATAATACAACTAAATGGCTAAAAGACTGGAGTGCGTGGAGAGGATCGTTGATGAGTCGTGCTGGTCACTGCCTCAAGTCTCTCTCCTGGCTGATCCAACAGTTGCCACTCTGGATCACTCCTCAGCTTCTCGGTAATACAGTATTAATAAACATAAAATATCATTGTGGGTTCTCTCCATCATGGGTGGTTCACAGAGCTTGGGTGATGTTAGAATATTTGTGGATCCCTCACACAAGGAGTATATATTACAACATAACATCTGGGTGAACAATTTTATGCAGGACCCATGTTATTCAGAGGGTTTATCGAGATCGTATTCACCCGTTTGAGTTCTAGAGATAGATTAAGAGCCTAAGAATATTGTCTAATGGTGACCAGAATTGGATAAACATTAATGTCACCGTGCTGAAGGGGTTAAGGCATTATTGTTTGCAAATGGTCCTTTTTAAATATTAAAAGAAACTTCTTTCTTTCTGTACCAGGTTACTAGAGTCCAGTTATTAGTATGGATTCAATGACTTTATGTAAGCCTCACTGGTTATGACTTGAACTCCCAGTACAGGTCTCCCTCGATATACAATTGGGTTACGTTCATGACAACCCGATCTTAAAAGGAGAAATCGTATAGCGAACCCTAAACTTAATGGGGTAAATGGGGATGCATTCTCGAACCAGCCGAAACCCAACCCCAAACACCTAAAAAACAATAATAATATCGTAAATTGGGGCATCGGATAGTGAGGGAGACCTGGAAATCAGTAGTTCACTCAGCTTACACTTATACGTCTGGGAAGTATAGATAGGCACAAATGTATTTCAGTGTAATAAATGCAAAATATGTATTAATATAACAAAATGTACAGGCATCCTAACATTATAAAAATGCTAATTGAACCATCCATAGTGGAGACGCACCCTTGTTTCTATTGGTTGCAAATTAATAGTTTTATATTTTCTGCACTATTGAAGCTCACTGCAATAACAAGTTATTTAACCGAGTGAAGCATTAATACCAGCGCGGTACTTTAACACGAGGCAGGGTGTATGGGCTGACTTGGGGACCGCTATTAATAACCAGACAGAGGCATTACATTATTCCAGTTGTTTCAGAGTTTGCACTGAGATATGGTTGTTTACAGTTCACAAATGACACAAAATATCAATAGGTGTGAGCTTGAAAGTAGTACTGTAGTAGTCCTTCCCTAGGCTGCCTGGTCGAACAGCCTCGCGAGCTTGAGAGTTCTGTACTTTGCTTTCAATTTGAAGTGCAACTTGACTTTATTACCCCATATCCTTCTGTATATCATAGAGGGTGACTAAATTTCATTAATGACATACTGTAGGCATTTGCCATAATACTGTATACAGTACACCCAAGTCTTGCCTCTTGCCACACCTAGACTACCAGAGTGCTGACTCTGTCTAAGAGGAGAGGAGCGGCTTTGTATCCTGGAGATTTGTCATGGGGTGTACATAGGCTGACTCACTACAGTATTATACTGTAGATACATACTGTAGTTCCCAACAAGTGTCTTTAGACTTGGTAGATTATATGATGATCATACTGGGAAAAAAACGACACAACAACAGGCCACAGGCCGTAGCGCGGTTGATAGAGCACTTGCCTGCAAACTGTGAGGTTGATGGTTCGAGTCCCGGGCCAGCCAGTGTGTGTTATTGACAGACGCCAGTGCTGTTTGTGGATGGCGCAGTCTAGCAATCTGTGGCAACTATTCACTGAAGTCCCTGATCATCTGGACACCCACCCTAGCCCAGCTCTTGAGTAGGGAGAGCATGGTGGTGGTAAAAACCGCATCAACAAGCTATTCAAGTTTAGATTATTGTCCGAAGCTGTAATTTTAGTTTGGTTGTTTGGGGGGTAAAAATATAAGACTTAAATAACATTACAGCATCAATCAAGTGACCTGGAAGATAATGCCTCTGTTTCTTGGCTACAGTATTATTCATTAGTTAGTCGTTTCTATTAATTTTGGTTGCTATTTGACTTTCTTATTTTATTTTGATATTTCTTTTAATTGAAACAGAGAAACTACTTACCTTTCTAAGCAACTGGACTGAGTAAGGCAACATCTCTATTATCCTTGGAATATACTGTATGTAGGTAGTCATTTATCATTGAGACAACTTAGGTAATTGATCATATCTACAGGTTTATGACTTTCTCATCATATTAACTTATTCTTCTGCCCTCTCTCTCCCCTTCCTCTCTAACAACCTTCGCTGCTGAGTTGCGGGCTTTTGAAGATGTTTGTCATAATGTAAACAAAAGTATGAATTCTCTACATTAATGGTATAAGTTTTAATGTTTACGCACACTTTATTTAAGTGGTTTATCTTAGGTGTGGATGGCTATCGTTCATTGTGCCAATATTTTATTTTTGTATTTTCCTGTTTTATTTTAGTGATTTAAATTTAAATTTTATATTGTGATGCAATCTATTTTGATAATATAATGTATCCTCATTCCAAATTGTCTTCTAATAAGAGTTTTGAGCCATTTCAACATGAATTCCCATTATGACCATAGCAACATTAATTGAACTATTTGCAATATTCTCCCCCCTCCCCCCACATAGCTTACTTCAGAGCCTTTATCTGGAGTGTGAGCAGTGGCATGTAACATAATGTATTACCCACACTACTATTGTACTATAGGTAGCGCCAACAAACTTTACAAAAATCTCTATCCTTGACCTCCTCGTAACTCAAAAGGGCCTATAGCAAAGTGGCTGTTAACATCCACACCTATTTTCTGGTGAACTCTTCCCAAATTATAGGAATTTCAGCCCGATTGCTTTCATTCATTTTGAGTTATAAGAAGTTAAGGGGTCCAGATTATTGTCAAGTTCGTTGGCGCTACCTATACCATTACTACCCAGGGTGTCAAACGAAAGCTGAGTCCATTGTATTTAGTCTTTATTGTTGTACTGTATATGTCGCCATCAAATTAGGGTTTATAGTTCCAATAGTTGCAATGCTATTTCATGTCAATATTCTTGTATTCCTTCTCATAATCTTTCAAGTCTTCAAAAACAATAGCTGGTATAATAACACCCTGTTACTACCACCTACACACACTATTTTGTTTGAAGACTTGAATGAATATGATGAGGAATACAAGAAAATTCACATGATATAGCATTGTTTTGGCCATCTTATCACTCCCAAAGAATTACTTTGAACTGGAAACCACAATTTTATCTTTGCATAGACAATAATTAAGACTAAAAAGAAAGGACTCGTCTTTTGTTTGACTCACTATCACTGCAGCATGACCCTGCATGTTACCACCACTACTACCACCACAGGCACTACCACAATCACCACTACTACTGTACTTTTAAACTCTCTATAACTGCAGCTTTCACCATCATCACCTGCTACTAGTAGCCACTGCTACTACTACCACTATTACTACTCAACCACATATCACTATAGGTAGCGCCAACGAACTTGACAAAAATCTTTATCCCAGATCTCTTCGTAACTCAAAAGTACCTTGAGCAAACTGGCTGTAAATATCCACACCTATTTCCATGTGGGCTCTTCAAAATTTATAGAAAAGTCAGCCCGATTGCTTTCATTAATATTGAGTTATAAGAAGTTAAGGGGTCAAGATTATTGTCAAGTTCGTTGGCACTATGTATACTACTGTTTTACCACCACCAACATTATTGACTCCTTCACCACTTGAACAGCTATCTCAGTCACCACCACCAATATCACCACTTCTGCTTACTGTACACTGTCACCATCTCTTACACAGCTATTACTACCACTACTACCATCACCACCACTGCCAAAACTATTGTATCATCAGATTCACAACTCGATAATTGGGTCAGATAGAGGGAGGTCCTGCATCAAAATGGAAAAGTTTTTAGCGGAGTTGTTTTTTCATAACCAAGAGGACCGTCGAGGAAACCGAGAGATGATATGTCTTAAACAGAGAGATGATTATGTCTTACTTGCTGTCCGAAGAAAATAACAGTTCCCGCTAATGCCAGTCAACACTTAACCAAATCACTGGAGCGCTTACTATATTTATTTGTCACACTTAGCAGAGCATTTAACTGAAGCGCTTACCAATTGGCCATATGTCTTTTGTTTTGTCCCCCCTGAATGGAGCAAGGATGATCGCATTTTTTGTTCTGTTTTCTTTACCACTTTGCTTTTTCTTTTAACCTTTCCTTGAGAGGACTGTTTTTGTTTTCTTATATTCTAACTACTGTCAGATGATTATATGCAGCTTGGGAAGGACCTCTAGGAATCAAAGTTAGAAACCTTTTGACTCCAAGAAGTAGTTCTCACATTGAATAACATCAACTTGGGTAGATAGAATATTACAAGTATCTAGTGTAGTGTGGTTTCAGGCATTTTGGTACTTATTGGTGTCCACATTTTCTGGACACTGGTTGGACACTTAACCAGGGATGCATTTTTGAGATTTGAATAAAACCTGATTAAAGAAAATCAAGAGTTTTTTGGTCTAACTCAAGCAGTTGTTTTGTTGTGACGGAGTGAGTTTAGCTTGAGTCTTAACCCCTGCTGTACCGGCGACGTCCTTATAACTTTATTCTGGCTACTATTAGACGATTTTGTTCAGTTTAATAAGGGCCTCCAGCAATTAACAGGCTGAGCTATCTCACTTGACCAATTTTACCACCTCAGATCCTTCTTAATTTAAACTGCACAAAATCGTCTAAATATATCTAGAATCAAATGAAAAAGACGTCGCTGGTACAGAAGGGGTTAATTTGTTATAATGTGTTGTAGGAGTGAGTTGTTAGACCTGTTGTGGCGTCCTCATTGCTAACACACGCTCCTTCATACAGTAATCAACCACTAAACCTCTAATGCTTCACTAGTTATGAATCATTAACCCCTTCAGTACCGGAGACATCCTTTTCATCATATTCTGGACACTATTAGATGGTTTTATTATGTTTAGCAAGGATCTGTGGTAGCTCAAAGGGATAAATGAGATAGTCTGTAGCCTTTTAATTGATAGAGGCCCTTTTAACAGTTTTGTTAAACTATGCAAGGTTCTGTGGTCGTTCAAAGGGTTAAATGAGATAGGCGACAAAGTCTGTCGCCTTTTCATTGATAGAGGTTCTTCCTAAGTGGAATATAATCATATAATAGTTGCCAGAATATAATGAAAAGGATGTCATAGGTACTGTAGTGGTTGACCAGTAATGTAGCTTAGGGAATTAGCTAAGCTCATTTAGTAATTTATATAACTGTTCAGAACTTAAGTATTATAGCTTGTTAGTACGATTTTGATGCTAACTTCAGATCATCACAGGCAAAATTGACTTAATTTAGCAATAGGGAAGAATAGAGGATAATAGGAAGTATATTTAGTTAAAATGTAAAACTTGCAAACTAAAAAGAAAAGACAATATATAGATTCTAACTTGTCCTGTCTATTTGAATGTTTTAATCACTACTTTGGCTGATAAAATTTAATTGTCTTAAAATATTTAGATACTGTAATTTCTTTAGGTACAATGTCAAGAATTTTGTTATTTCTATTTCATTGGCTGATAGCATATAGTTGTCTTGAAAAATTAGATTGATAGAGATAGTTTCTTTAGGCACAATATCAAGAATGTGGGCTATTTCTATTAATTTTTCTCGATACACAATGATAGTAAAAATAGGATGAATTGATATTTAGATAGAGGCAAGGATAGTAATAATAGTAGTAGGACTGGATATTTAGAGAGGTTTCCACAAAAGTGATAATTGCATACATTGCCATTTTCCCTGGTAAGTTAATGGCCAGCAATGCCTGAGATCCAATAGGGTACATTATTCTTCTTCTGTTTCAATACCCTTTATTTATCTTAAGGGGAGGTGTTTAGTTTGTTCCCTAGACCTCCATCAAGCTTAAAATTACATCCCCATGACCCCCTCTCAAGGTAAATTTGTACATTTTTCGGTAGAAACATGTGCCGGCCAAAGGCTGGGTCCTCCTAGAATACAGGATCGCTATCGCTTGCCAGGGAAAAATCAACACCTAAATGGCATGAAAGGTCTTAAAATTGACTGAAATGGGGCATAAGTTCTTAAAATCTCCATACTAATGGGGTGAATGTCTTAATATTTTAAAAGCAATGGGGCTAAACATGAGGGAGGAAGGGGTCCAGAAAATACTTCCTCAAGTGTAAATCTCCCCTTAAGTAATAGATAGGGTTGATTTAGTCTATAAATATATGCATAATTTTTTTCTTGATTCCAAATGCCATACATTACAGTATATAGCTATGATTCCAAATGCCATACATTACAGTATATAGCTATGATTTTCTTTATCTGAAGCTTAGATTTCAGATGCTATTGTTTATCTTTTGCTTCAAGTACCGTTCTTTAATTGTTTTTCTTTCTCTGCAACTCAGATATAGTATACTGTATTATTCATTTCTCTGCAACTCAGATATAGTATACTGTATTATTCATTCATTTACCAGAATCTACTTGGTAATTATTTTGGTCTGAGCATTGGACTACCCTACCTTATTTCCTAGAACACAAAATTGATGTACACTTGGTCAAAGAAGTATCTGCACCCCTTCGCTGATCATCTGGTGTGTACAGCTCGGTAGGGTTGGCACTTCTGCCTGCAACTATATCCATGTGTCAGAGACGATCCTTTCTGACACATGGATATAGTTGCAGGCAGAGGTGCCAACCCTATCAAGCTGTACACACCAGATAATCAGCGTAGGGGTGCAGATACTTTTTTGACCGAGTGTACAGTACTGTATTATAGAATTTCCTTCTTTCTGATCTTTTACTTAGCTCCATTTAAAGTAATTTAAATATTGGAAGATACCGTAATGACTTAACTCCGACCAATGGTATAGTTTGCCCCGACATGGTCCAACATTTAAGATTTCCAGTAATGAAAATATTGGAATATTTATTAGTGACTTAACTCCGACCAATGGTATACAGGTCTCCCTCGATATACGATTGGGTTACGTTCCTGAAAACCCGATCTTAAATAGAAAAATCATATAGCGAACCCTAAAATGAATGGGGTGAATGTGAATGCGTTCTCGAACCAGCCAAAACACAAACACCTAAAAACCCATGATAATATTGTAAATCGGGGCATCGGATAGTGAGGGAGACCTGTACTGTAATGAAAATATTGGAAGATATATTAGTGACTCAACTCCGACCCATGGTATAGTTTGCCCCTCTTATGGTGGCAGTATTCCCTAGACTGACCCAATTACCATCTTCTCTCTTGGTGTTGGTGGTGGTGTTGGTGCAGACAAAATGCCCTTCTTCCTCGGGCTCACTAGCTGCCTGTGGGGTTTCCTCCTCCTTCTCATGAAAATCTGTTTCTGACCGCACGCTCTCACTAGCAGCCGCCACGCAGGAACGCAAGACCAGAAAGTTTGGTAATGTACTACCTCCTCCACTCACCAGCCTGATAACTAGTCCCTCCATTGACCCCCCTGCTAGTCTTGTTGAATTATTTATTACCAACCTAATAAACTAGTCCCTTCGTTGACCTCCCTGCTAATCTTGTTGAATTATTTGTTTTGTAATTCCTCTTCAAAATTGATCCTCCACTTACCAACCTAATAAACTAGTCCCTTCGTTTACCTCCCTGCTAGTCTTGTTCAATTATTTATTTTGTGTAATCCCTCTTCAAAATCGACCCTCCACTTACGAACCTCTTATAGTTAGTCCTCCAGTTGCCCTCCTTGCTAGTTTTGCATCGTTTTGTAATTTTTTGTAAGGCCTCTCCAATATTTACCCTCCACTTACCAACTCTTTATACTGTAGTTAGTTCTGCCATTGACCCCAGTACTAGGATTGTCTCTTTACTGATTTTTTTGTAAGCCCTCTCCAAAATTGACCCTCCATGCACCAGCCTTATAACTAGTTCCATGGTTGATTTCCCTGTTGATCTTGTTACATTAGTTTGTTATGCCTCCTCCAACATTTACCCTCCACTCCACAGCCTTATACTGTAAAGTGTATTCAAGCTAACCTGGCAGATATTGGTAATGCTGCCTTTCTATACATTTGAATAGGCAGTATTAAATAAAGGCGGCATCACACGAGCCGGTTTTTTATACGCTTGATGCGGTTTTACCACCATGCATTTCCTGCTCAAGAGCGGGGCTAGGGTGGGTGCCCTAATGATCAGGGATTTCAATGAATAGTTGCCACAGTTTGCTAGACTGCACCGTTCACCAACAGTACTGGCTTCTGCCAATAACACACTGACTGGCCCGAGACTCGAACCGTCAACCTCACAGTTTGCAGGCGAGTGCTCTACCAACCGCGCTACGGTCTGTGGCTGTATAGAAAGGCAGTGTTACCAATTTTTGCCAAGTTAGCTTGAATACACTATAGTTTGTCCCTTGGTTACCCTCCCATATAGTATTGTCTCGTTATATATTTTTTCTAAGCTTTCTCCAAATGTCTCCCAAGTGAAGATTGGTTATGTAGATTCACGATCAAAATACCTGTTCCCACTTTCAGCAACTTAGATTTATTATCCATTCTTGATTGTAATGTAAAACTTGCAAAATAAACAAATCAAAACAGGGACGACACAATATAAAGACAAAAGAATTTGTCAAAATCATTATGTGGAAATAACACTCTAGCAAAATATAATTTTGAAATAAAAGAACACAAAACCACCACATAGAATGCAAAAAAAAATTATTGCAGAAATGAAGAAAGTTTGATTATACTGTAAAGGGTTTGCTTATTTGTGTTAGAAACGTCTTATTTTGTCTTTTTACTAGAAGAGAGAATCAAGTTAAAGTTAAAGGTTGAGGGATAGGACTTTTGATTGTGGCTGTATTTCCACTCACCAAAGATCCCTAATCCCTCAGTGAACGTCCTTAGTAGTATTGTAAGCCCTCTTCTCCAATAATATCTCCCTTTGAAAATATCCTTGCAAGCATTGTGTAAACCTTAGCTATCCCATTTGTTTTGATTTTCTATAATTTTGTGCAGTATGTTTACTTCAAGAATGACTAACCGACCTGGTTTTTTTTTCTCCCTCACATAGCAATTTTTATAAGTTCTTTTGTCTTTACATTGTGTTGTCCCTGTTTTGGTTTGTTTATTTTGCAAATTTTACATTATAATTTCTCCCTTGCCCTTTTATGGTTGTCTTGTATGCATTTTAAATTCCCTTTGTACTACCCAATTGAAATTTTGAAAACAAATTGTTTTTCCCTCCCTTGCCCTCTTAAGGTTGTCCTGTATGCATTATAAATTCCCTTTGTAATACCTGATTGATTTTTTTTTTTTTTTTTTTTTTTTTTTTTTTTGCGTGGCTCCTGATATTTCCGCCCATTTGACTCCTGACGTGCTGTTTGGTGTGAGTGACGCTAACCCTTTCTGTACCACTGACGTTTGCTATACTGTATTAAAACAATTTTATGAAGCTCAGGAAGGATCTCTGGTTGTTAAAAGGGTTGATTGATATAGTTTAAAACCTTAAAATTGCTTGAGATTCTTCCTAAACGGAGTAAAATCGATTAGTAGTGGCCAGAATCAACTAAAAATTATGTCAACGGTACAGAAGGGGTTAATGTGTTTCTAAATCAGGCGGGTTTTGGCGTACTTTTGCAAGTTTCATATGAGCAATCTAAAATCTTTCTATTCCTCTGTCTGAAACTCCAATGCCTCTTATAGGCCGCGTCCACACGAGTCTGAAACACGTCATGAAGCATGTTCGAAACACTGCTTTGGACATGTTTGCATACATGTTCGAAGTATCTCGTTTGGACGTTCAAACCCGTAAACTCTTCCTCCGACAGGTTGAGGGCAACTAAACCCTGTGTCAGCTAACCTGGCAAAAATCCTGACCCCTTAATATCTTATAGCTTAAAAATAACAAAGACAATTGAGCTGGTATTCATATTATTTCTTAGAGTAGACCGGTAAATAAATATGTGAAATTACAGCCTGTTTGCTATAGCCGTTTCTGAGATATAAAGAAACTATGGATCAGAATTATTGCCAAGTTTGCTGACACTGGGTAGCTCCTGTGCACACATGTGGACTGTAAATATGTTCGAAACATATTCAGAGCCGTGGTTACAGCATTGTGAAGCTTTTTAGTCCGGCAAGTTTACGAACATGTTTGTAGCCTGTTTGGAAGCATGAATCTAGCATGTTGCTGACATGATCCTAGCAATGCCTCAGGCAATGTTTTCAGCACCGTGTTGACGCGGCTATAGATATGAAACTTGTAAAGTACCAAAACTTGCGGTTGTTTGTCTTCCACTAACTTCTATACTGTATCTTCAACTGTAGAAGACTAGTTTTTGAGTTTACCATTAAAAGGCCATTATTCTGAAAATGTCATTGATAGTACAGTAGTACAGTACTGTACATGTACAGATAATTGAGAATTACTGACTCTGCGTTATGAATTGGTGCGGTACTGATCAAGCACAATTCAGAATTTTGACCTGAAATCTGTGTCCTGACTTAGTAATTGTCTCTTGTTCAGTATTGCCTCTCATGCTGAACTCTTTATTTTTACTTTGATTTGATTTGCTGTAATTTGAACATTCTGAACATATAGAACATTTTTAATCTTAAACACTTTATGTTGATGTGAAAAATTGTGAGTATGTAGTCAGTGTGGATTAGCAATTTTATCTTATATTTATTTACATTAGCTAACGTCAGACAATTTTATTCAGCTTAGCAACTCGATAAGTGGTTAACCCATTCAATGTGGATGACGCCTTTTATTTTGTTCTAGCTATCTTTAGACAATTTTATGCAGCTTAGGAAGAATATGTGATTGTTAAGGGATGATTGAGATAGTTTGTAGCCTTTTCATGCCTAAGAGGTTTTTCTTAAACCAAAGAAAATAGTCTACTTGTAGCCAGAATGCAGTGAAAAGGACATCACTCATATTTAAAAGGATTAACCCCTTCTGTACCAGCGACGTCTTTTCTATTTGATTTCAGCTACATTTAGACGATTTTATGAAGCTTAGGAAGGATAAATGGTAGCTAAAAGGATTAATTGAGATAGTCCGTAGCCTTTTAATGGGTAGACATCCTTGTTAAGCTGAAGAAAATCGTCTAATAGTTACTAGAACATAATGAAAAGTACATCACCGGTACAGAAGGGGTTAAAAGGATTAATTATGATAGTTGTTAGCCTTGGAGTCCTAGATTCCCTTCCTAAGCTGGATAAAATTGACATATATGAAAATAGTTTAATAGGAATGGTTCGTTTGTGGTAGTCTTGATAATTTGCATGTCTAATCCTAGGTGTGTACGTTTTTCTTTTAGGCTCGATCGGAAGAAATATGTTTGGGTTTGGTAAGAGTACTTGTGTAGTTGTAGATTATTTACGAGACACTATACCCTGTGCATTATCGGTAGGCCAAATGAAGCTTGATTTGATAGAATTAGGCTTTATTGAGCTTATATAATTACAGTAGTTTAAGTATTAAAAAAAGGTATTACTTTATAGCATTAGGCTTTATGGAGTTTTTATCATTAGGCTACAGTAGTTTAAGTATAAAAAACGGTAAGGTATTGTTAATATTTCAATAACAAGGTTGTTAGCAGAAGATTATGCCAATGCTTGTTGTTTTTCATTGAAATTTTGGTAAATGGTGCCACAGTACTGATTATTCAAAATACAGTATATTTATATTATGTTGGCTAAGTGATAGTTTATGAGTAGAACAAAATCCAAACCTTCATCAGTACCTATGTTTTTCTCACATAAATATTTGTATTAGACCCTTGAAAATATTTTTGGCATTAAGTTTACATGTGAGAGTGGTAATGAATACTTGTGTAGATACTTCAGTGCCTGTATTGATGAGTGTGCAGGTCGCTAGTTACAAGTCCATTAAAAAAAACTAATGAAATCAGAAATTTGTGTAGTACTTCTACCTGAAACTAATGCTATTGTAGTTACTTACTGTACAATATTGTGTTTTCTAATAGATTTTAGG
Source organism: Paralithodes platypus (assembly GCA_032716605.1). Classification (NCBI taxonomy): domain Eukaryota; kingdom Metazoa; phylum Arthropoda; class Malacostraca; order Decapoda; family Lithodidae; genus Paralithodes; species Paralithodes platypus. Next base: position 65,936,186 of record CM064485.1, read on the forward strand.
CGTCATGAAATCATATTTCGATACATTACATTACAATACAGAACAGTGTAGTTATTGCAGATGTACTTTAGTGCATTTTAAGAGATTTCACTGTATTCACAGTTAAGCCGGTATCACACGAGAGGTTTTATAGTCAACACTCGATGATCAACATTTTTGGATTATTTTGCACTGGTACCGGAAACTAGATTGAAGATGGATGAACTTAGGTAGCAGAACAATTTTATGTTTACCTCATAAGCTGCCAGACCAGTGTTGAGGATAAATGTTGAGTAAAAAAGCGCTTGTGTGATACTGGCTTTACAGTACTGTATTACATTTCTTACAACTTGTGCCGATATCACACGAGAGCTTTTATAGTCAACATACGATGATCAACATTTTTCTGGCAACATTTCTGGAATATATTGCACTGGTATCAGAAACTAGACTGATGATAGATGAATTTATGTGACTGATATAGTTTAAATGTTGACCTCATAAAGCTGCCAGACCAGTGTTGAGTATATATGCTGAGTGAAATATAGTTTAAACGTTAACCTCATAAAGCTGCCAGACCAGTGTTGAGTATATATGCTGAGTGAAATATAGTTTAAACGTTAACCTCATAAAGCTGCCAGACCAGTGTTGAGTATATATCCTGAGTGAAAAAGCGCTCGTGTGATACCGGCTTTACCGTGAGAACAAATTTTCTATCATATTTTGTTTCCTGCTGTGGAAATATGTCCTCATTTGCAAGACACTTACTTGACAACTTCTTCAGTAATACAAATTTATTTTACTCGACATACCCACAGAATTAGTTTTTTTTCTTCATTATAGTGATCTGTCCTGCATTTAAACCTTAAGTGTGTCACATGGATGCATACTAGAATGTTATTTTTGTTTTATGTTTCCATTGTAAATTATCTATTTATTCCACAGTCATCATTTTGGATAAGTATGTTATATAGTATAGATCAGAAGAGCAATGGTTTTCTGCATGACTAATAATTATGACAATGTAAGACCCCATGAATATTATCAAAACCGCAAACTAATCTCCAACATACAACATCCGCCTTATTAGGGATGCCAACTTACTATTGGATGTTTTGTCCATTTCACGGGATTGATAGCTAGAATTGAGACACACGGGCCCCTCGTATCTATCCAATTTCCCTCCATTTCTGCCTGTCCATCTCTGATGATCTCGATGAGGACCTGTTTCTTGTATCTAGCTATCAATTACTTTTAAGGCCCCTGTGTAAGAAGAATGTTTTCTACAATATTTATTGTTAAAACACCCTCTAAAAACTTTAATATTGATATCTTTAGAACCTGTTGTTTTTGAGTGAAAGAAACATTTAAAATTAAGATAAGGTAATCATGCAAGTAATTTGCATAAAGGAGCAATTTGCTGACAATGTTTTGCCTAGAAGCATTAACAGAAATTGTAATATTTTGTGCGTCATGTTAGTACGTCTTGAGTGGTAGCAAATGTAGAATACTGTATGGTACTAATGATAATGCAAACTGTGAATTAATTTTGTGTGGCTTTCCCCTCCCCCGGCAGTATTGGAACGTCCAGTCTCCCAGATGTCCTTCCTGGAGCAGTTCCTGAAGGAGACGTCCCTGAGGCGCGGCGGCTCGCTGGAGTCCGAGGAGGGAGACGTGGAGGACAACAGAGCACCTTCAGTACCTTCCCTATCCTCCTCTAGATCATTTGTTAGTCAGGTGAGAAAGATAGAGTAGTGCAGTAGTAGTAGTAGTAGTCGTTCCCTAGGCTGCCTATCCGAACAGCCCCGAGCTCCTAAGGGAGGCCACGACGGCTCCCAGGACTGCTCCCCATGGTCAGTGGCTGGCTTTGCCCCATAGTCAGCGATTTTGACCCCGGCCAGGAGGTGAACCTGCATTGTAGACGCCGCCACTCCAGGTTTATGGAGTAGTGTTTGGTTCCATTTTCTTATGTCGTCCTCTAGATAATTGTATAATTAGGTGAAAAGAAAACAGATTGATAAACGAGACCAAAATGATGTCAAGTATAGGACAGATGAAACAAGAGAGAGAGAGAGAGAGAGAGAGTGTGAGCGAGCAACTTATCTTACTGTGACATTGGTAGATACCGATATGTAGTACAGTATTTTCTTATTCTACATGCCATTAGGACGAGAGACCGGAAGTGCACTTAGTGTCAAACACTCGGTCTTTAAATGTATGTACAGTACCTTATGTGTTTATGTACTGTATGTATAAATGTCAGATATTTGGCTGTTATGGGGTAAAATTTCTTCCAGTTGCGATGAACAGTGTATAATATGGAACGTATAATCCAAATTGTTACTTACTCTTCTTTGTACAGCAGGATCAGCTTGGGTCCCCGAACATGGAGTCTCGCCCCCTGCCCCCCCTCCCCCAACAAGTAACCAACCTGCCCCCTGGTGTGATCCCCACCATGATGCACCAACACCACCACCACGGGTCCATGCTGGTGGGTACCTCCGGGGGGTCTAGTAGTAGCGGGGGACCATCACCGCACATGATGAAGACACAGAAGGCCCATCAGTTCATCGTTCGTTCCTTCAGGTCAGTTAAATATTTTTATGTGGTTCTGTCAGATTAGGGGTTGAGTATCCCTGACCTCTTATAGCTCAGTCTGTTAGCCCATGAACTGCTAGAACCTGTGCAAAATATAAGGTTAAATTGAGGGAGGGTGGGGTGGGGTGTAGGATGTGGGGAGGAGTGTAGGATGTGGTATGGACAGATGCCACTACTTTCTATGTGTCACACAATTTTGAGATATTTCCCAGCACTGGCACAGCATTTGAATTTTTTTTTTTTTACACATTTCTAAATACCATGCTTCTGGAAGGAGCGTCGCACTACCTGGTTTAATTGAATTTCTCCCAGAGGGTGAAAAACATGTCCGACTGCAAATCCAACACTAGATATTATACAAGTACGACTGACTGGAAATTTTACAAGTACAACCGACTCCAATCCACCTAAATACTGTATAACCAATTCCAGCTCTTGACTGCGAATCCACAACCCTGCTTTCTCCTGCGTGTGGTGGTAAGGAGTACCTGATTATGGTGCTTTAGAGAACGCTTAGTAGATATTCTAGAAGAGAAAAAACTCCCAACAGAACTCCTTACTTTTTCCTCCATTCTGGTGTGGTATATTTTGCATCACCGCAGGGATCCGGGTACTAAGGTGCCTGTGGGTGCACTCATTGGCTGTGGTAGGCTTCTTGGAATATACCGGGTTCCCACAAAGTGTTCCGGGGCCAATGTTGTCACCTGTCCTACAATTCACTATTGTTGATGGTGCTGGCCAAATATTGAGATACTGTATAAACTAATGAAAATAGAGATTTTCTTCACCAAATAGGATTCCTTTAAGATTTTATATAATGTTCTCCTTCAGAATTAGGATAGTTTTGACTTCGGTCTAGTACTGTAAAGGTATATTGCTTTTAACTCTTTTATGTATTATGAGCCCAATGAACTAATTATATTTTATTTCCCCCTTCAGCAATCCCATCAAGTGTTCACACTGTACATCGTTGATGGTTGGACTGACCAGACAAGGTGTAGTATGTGAGGTGTGTGGGTTTGCCTGTCATGCCACGTGTAAGGAGAAGGTTCCTATGATCTGTCCTGTACCACCTGACCAAAGTAAGTCCATAGTGTAACACAGTTTTTGTCAGACTTGTGTGTTTGATGTTATTGGTTATTTAGGTGTTCAGTTATTTGGGGAAGAAAGTGAGAGTGAGTACACATTGTTATAACCAGAAAATAATAGTGTAAGAAATATACAGTTTAACCTCGGATAACACAGTTAATTTGTGCCACCAAAACTGTGCTACGTAAAGTATAGGTAATATGGGAAATACGGCATTTCGTCCCAGCAACTTCCCTAAAGTCCTTTTTTTTTTTTTTAGCCTCCACCCTAAACCCTGACACAAATCACTCAAAATACCAACCAAACTACACTCAACCATACTTCACACACAATACCAACCAAACTACACTCAACCATACTTCACACACAATACCAACCAAACTACACTCAACCATACTTCACACACAATATGCATGAAGTATGATAGCAAAAGGGTAATAACAAGGTAGGTAAGAGTAGTCTAGAGAGGTGGGCTGGCACAAAAAATACAGTGCACTTGAACTGCACCGTTTTGTCGGCCTCAACACATGTGAGAAGGGAAACTGAATCTCGGGAAGCCGAGACGGACTGAGTGCACTCGAGCATGACATCAGTGACAAGCCCCAAGCCGAGCTAAACCTATTTAGAACAAGGGAAAATACCACACTACAGCTGACTCGTCATATTATATTGTCCTTGTCCCTATTTTGGTTTGTTTAGTTTGCAAGTTTTACATTTTAATTTGGGGTATACGTCTATCTATCTATCTATATGCTCAGGCCCAATCCCCATTTTGGGGGTAGCCGACTCAAGACAGAGCAAGAACAGGGAAAACACAAAAACAACATAAAACAACAAATAAACACAGATAAAAAACACAAAACTCACACACATCCAGGTCACCCAGGAGAAGACCCAGAGACCAGGGTCACCAAGGTCGCTCCAGCACTCCCCCGGCCCCCGACCACCCGGAGAGGTTCCGATCTCGGCAGGCAGACATGCAGCGGAGCCAAAGCCACAAGCCCTCCCACCACACTTCCAGGCGCACCCTTTATATTAATCGTCTCCCCGGGCCAGGCGCCTGATGGACTATTATATAGTCCAACTTGCGCCCGACCCCTTACTCCAAATGACCACGTGTTCACTCAACTATTCACAAGCATTCTCCATTCACTCCTGTCCACCACCACTTCCCCTGCCTGATCTATAGTCATTCCTCTATCATCCAAAGCCTTTCTTACACAGTCTCTCCATCTCAACGTGTTAGAGCAAAACCACTGTTTAAAACCATGTTACCCGAGGTTCCACTGTATTAATTATAATTTTTTGTTTTTTATTATATCAAGAATTATTTGAGTAATTATTGATCCTATATAATTAAGATATATTTCTTTGATTGCCATTTCAACAGTTTCATGCATCAATTTGTTGTTTCAGCCAAGAGACCGCTGGGCATCGACCCAACGCGAGGCATCGGGACGGCCTACGAAGGGTTTGTGAAGGTGCCCAGGCCAGGGGGAGTTAAGAAGGGCTGGTCCAGACAATTTGTGGTCGTGTGTGACTTCAAATTATTCCTATACGATATATCTCCAGAAAGGTTAGTGCAGAGACTTTTTTTGTTTTGCATATTGTTATACTGTAGGCCTACTGTATGAACTAAATTTTATTTAGCAAATTTGATTTTCACTTGCAAAATCACAACTCCAAGCTAATCTATCTATTGCCAGACGCCTTTATTCCCAAGGGAGTTACTATGAATGAATCTCCAACGTGCTCTTTGGTCAGCCGGTGTCCCTCCTCCCACACCACTCATACTTGTACACCGCACACTATCAAACTCATTATGGATGACTGCATAACACACATCCACTTTCGCCAACAACACAACACTCTTGAGAACTTTGTGGGCTGTGGCCTTCATTAGGAGCTCGGAGCTGTTCGGCCAGGCAGCCTAGGGAACGACCTCCTCCTCCTCCTCCTCCTCCTCCTCCTCCTCCTCCTCCTCCTCCTCCTCCTCCCCTCCCTCCTCCTCCCCCTCCTCCTCCTCCCCTCCTCCTCCTCCTCCTCCTCCTCCTCCTCCTCCTCCTCCTCTCCTCCTCCTCCTCCTCCTCCTCCTCCTCCTCCTCCTCCTCCTCCTCCTCCTCCTCCTCCTCCTCCTCCTCCTCCTCCTCCTCCTCCTCCTCCTCCTCCTCCTCCTCCTCCTCCTCCTCCTCCTCCTCCTCCTCCTCCTCCTCCTCCTCCTCCTCCTCCTCCTCCTCCTCCTCCTCCTCCTCCTCCTCCTCCTCCTCCTCCTCCTCCTCCTCCTCCTCCTCCTCCTCCTCCTCCTCCTCCTCCTCCTCCTCCTCCTCCTCCTCCTCCTCCTCCTCCTCCTCCTCTTTTTTCTCCCTGTCCTGTCCGAATTTCCGTGTCATTTTTTCAATACTACATGGTATTTTTCCTATCTGTTTCCATGCCAGCATTAGCTGGAGGGAGTGGTGGGTGGGGAGGAGCCTTCTTCTTTGCTATCCTTTTCTCTACCTCGTAGTCAGTAGATTAGTAGTTTTAGATATCCAAACTGCCCCGTAAGGACCAATAGGTCTGTTGCAGTTTGTATTCCTCCTCCTCGTATACATCTCAACACCATCCCTCCCCTTCACTCTGCCTCTTACTCTTTGCCGTGCTACCTCACTCTCATACTAAGACAGGTTGGCTATGTGTAATCCAATTTATTAATTTCACTCCCAACACCAAACACTTCCCAATGAAATTAATGAAGGCATATGATTCACCTGTTTCAGAAATGCGTTACCGAGTGTGTGGGTGAGCACGGTTCTGGACATGAGAGACGACCAGTTTGAAGTGTCCACCGTTAGAGATCTGGACGTCATACATGCCAATAAAAAGGATATCCCGTGCATCTTCAGGGTAGGTCGTATTATTGTTTACTTAGTTTGGTTCAGTCACAATCCTAATTAACCCCTTCAGTACCAGGCCATCCATTTAACTTTATACTGGATGCTCTTAGGTGAGTTTATTCAGTTTGTAAAGGTCCTCCTGCAATTTACAGGCTTCGAACTATGTCATTTATCTCTTTTCACTACCACATATCCGTCTATAACTGCACAAAATTGTCTAAATATAGCTAGAGTAACATAAAAAAGACGACGCCGGTACAGAAGCGGTTAATATACAGTAAATTATAATGTAAAACTTGCAAAATAAACAAACAGATTACAGCAAAACCTCTTGTCTATTGGGCACCAGGGTTTCGGAAAGTCAAGGCTTCCCGACAAGGTATCCGATCTGTTTATGCCTCTCTCTAACACTGAACAAAAAGTCTGGATGCCTGTGGTAAGTGTCTGAACAATGGTATTCAGTCCAGACATTTAGCTCGGCCTGCGGACAGTCTGAAAGATCTTTGGTAATTGTAGACATCTGATATCTGGCTCAAACTATTCACACTTCCGGAGATTAAATATTTCAATAAAGGGTCTCTTCAATTAGTAAAAAATGGAGGGGTTTTATGGTAGTCAGAATATGGTATTTTTAACATCGTTCTTAACACCAATAACACTCCAAATGAAATTAATGAAAGCATGTGATTCTCCTAGGATTCGAATTTAGGATATATCACACATAGAACTTACACGCCCTAACCATTACACCATCAAGACAGTAGACCTTGACATGTGGTGTCCCGAGTTTGAATCCCGGGAGGACCATATGCATTCAAATAGTTTATTGAAGTACATTGGGGTTTGTAATAGATGATTAATGTTAAGAATGGGGGTGTTACTAATATCATCAAAAATTATATAATCTGCATCTTTTTCATTCTGTCTTAAAACAAATTTATATTGTATCTGCACAGGTAACCACATCGTCCATGGTTGGAGTGCGTCACCACACCTTAATGTTGGCTGACACAGAGAATGAGAAGACCAAGTGGGTGGTGGCTCTTAATGAACTACATCGCATCCTTAAACGCAACAAACTACCCAACAGACAGGTATGTGTAGTTTTTATTTGTGTGTATATGTTTTAGACAGAGAGAGATTACGCACGTCCTTCAAATTCTGTATAGATTATCCCTATGTTAGTGTTAAGATGCTTTAGACCTACACTGGTTTGGTTAGACCTACATCAATACATTATATCATATGATTTGTAGGTTACAATTGTATGAAGATTTTTTTGTTATTCTTCTGCCTTATCTTGTTGAATACTGTATTTGAATTTACAATTAGCTATTGTCCTGTACTTGACCTATGTTTGATCCAACCATACAATTTTAATTAGAATGTAAAACTTGCAAAATAAGCAAACCAAAACTTAGACGAACACAAGACAAAGACGAAAAAGACAAAAGAACTTATAAAATTGTTAATGTAAAACTTGCAAAATAAACAAGCCAAAACAGGAATGGCACAATATAAAGACAAAAGAACTTATCAAAATTATAATGTAAAACTTGCAAAATAAACAAACCAAAACTTAGACGAACACAGTTAAAAGACAAAAGAACTTATCGAAATCGCTGTGGAAACAACACTTTAGCAAGATAATATTATGAATAAAAGAACACAATCCACCACATAGGGTGTACTGTACAATACTACATAAGCAAGTTAATCTGTTTCCCAAGCAAACTAATCGCACATATAACAACGCACTATCTTCACGTTCAAGGAATTAGTCAAAATAAGTAATCCGTGTGTATGTGTTTCAGGTGTTGATGGCTCATGAGGTGGTTGATGGTAGTGTGACCTTGATCAAGAACGCTGTATGTGGTGCTGTCATAGATCTGGACAGACTATTGGTTGGGGCCGAGGAGGGTCTCTTCTGTATAGACCTAGACAACTGTGGTACGTACACAACGGATCCATCTCTTTAACCCTTTGAGTAGCAGCGACGTGTGCTATATTTTTTTCTAACTATATTTAGAAGTTATTATGCAGCTTAGGAAGGATCTGTGGTAGTTAACCCGTAAACGGCGGCAAAGCTCTTAAGAGGTTTTACTGAGCGACGGCGGCAAAGCTCTTAAGAGGGAGGCCTAAAAAAAACATTTAAACAGCACTAAACAATTTTTTTTTTTTTTTTTTTTTCCCCTATACCTCATATCACTCCTCCACATCCCCTCCTTCCTCCCTTTCTCCTCCCCCTTCAATTATCACCTATTTTCCCTGTTATTCCCTAATTTGTTAGTATATTTTTGTGCTAACATTAGCAAACTGTGTTGGGGATGTGCTTATGTGCCTAGCGGGTGTGTTACACAACCGAGTGTGTGTATGAGTTTTTTTGTTTTTTTTTGTTTTTTGTTTTTTTTTCTATATTCCAACTTACTTTCCTCTCGGGCATAGGCTGAGAGCCTTAACATTCACCGCTTTACAATGAACAGTGAAGCCCGTGAGGTCTTGTTCCAGTCTAGGGAGTGAGACATGTGAAGCACGTAGAGTACAACGAGCACCTGCCATCTTGCCTTCACATGAGGCACGGTGCTCACTCATGGCCCGAAACGACCCCATCTCTGAAGCCACCTCGTTCCCGTGCTTCACTGTCTCACCCCATACACTCGGACTCTCACACTTACACACACACAACGCCACCTGTTGAGCAGATAACTCACCAGGCATTGCACCCCTATATCATATTTTTAATATGGGAATATTCATACAGTGCTATTTAATCAGGGAACAATGAGGGTATTTTATTGACGTTTCGGTGGGCTTGTGGTAATGCACTGATACCAGGTACAGCACAAATTCCATCCCAATAATATCTTCCCATTGATACATCGGGCTTTGAACCCGGGACCTTTGGATTACCAGGCCAGTGACAAGACCACTCCACCACACCTCCCCTGGGTAGTGGCTCAGTGTGGCTTGAGGCCTCGTGGAGGGAGGGGTTGCCTCAATTTTCTCCATAATTCATGAATGGGCTGGTCCATCTATATTTGCGATTTTGACCAGAATTTTTTTATTTTCACTTGTTTTTTTGTTGTTACAGGTTACTATCTTCATAGTGAAGGTAAAATAGGCTCATATGAATAGGTAATAAAAATATTTATCGTAAAATGACGATTATAGGCCTGAATGGAGCCAATATGCTCGCCCATGGGGAGCTAGTTCATTACCCCCCCCTCGCCGTTACCGGGTTAAGAGTTGGTTGAGATAGTTTGAATTCTTATTATTGCTAGATGTCCTTCCTAAGCTGAATACAATTGTCTAATAGTTGCCAGATTATAATGAAAAGGACGTCGCTGGTACTGAACGGGTTAAGACGTACACAACAGGCCTATCTCTTTTTTTTGTTCCAGTGGCAAATTGTATATTTTGCTAGTTGCCATCAAATTAATTTAGCTCTTTGTAAATAACGATCATCAGTTTATTAATGTCACCATCTGTCTTCAAAATAACCTTCTTTCCCTGCGGCTACTCCCTATTTATTGTTAGGAGTTTCATATCTTGTTCTCTGCATTGCTTAGTCCATCTAACCTATTTCCATCAGATGTCAATTTGAAATAGCCCATTTCCATTGCTCTCATCTTGCTAAGTCTCATTTCTGAAATAATATGTAAAGAGTAATTCAGTGTTGAACAGAGATTATTTTCCCAATGTTTTGTTTGTTTATATTACTAAAGATTTTTTTTAAATTATTGACTACTGGTAAGTGCGCAAAATTTTGGTGTGAGTGTTCTAGGTTCGAGTCCTTGGATTGCCATATGTATTTGTTGATTTCATTAATTGAGTTTAGAAGTGAATTTGGTTGGTGAAAAAATATAATTCTTCTTCATAACCCCTGTTCTTTTATTGCCCCATCCAGAAATTGCGAGGATAGGTGACGGTAAGAAAATAGTGAGCCTGGAGTACATAGCGGAGGAACAGCTGATTATGGTGATAGCGGGACGACAACGACAGGTTAAACTCGTACCGGTCCGGGCACTCGGAGGTGATGAGGTCGAGTGGATCAAGGTGAGGCGATGAGAGAGAGAGAGAGAGAGAGAGAGAGAGAGAGAGAGAGAGAGAGAGAGAGAGAGAGAGAGAGAGAGAGAGAGAGAGAGAGTGAGCGGCAGATAGAAAGAGAGAGATGAGGGAGGGAGAGAAAGTAAGAGAGTAAGAGTGAGGGAGGGAGATATACAGAGAAATGGGAGGGGGGAATGAGTTTAATTGATTAATTAAAGGAACAATGTTATTAATTATGCTGTTGAATAAATTTGTTTTATTTAACCCTCTCACATCCTGACGCAATTTTTGAGCCTATTAGGGATACTTTAAAGCCTTTGTTACCATCAGGGGTATTTATAAACCTTTAGTTTAGTTACTTCAACCTCTGCAGTTGTCTTTGAGTTAGCTGTGGGCAGAAACTAATTTTGGAGAGGTAATTATAAGAGTGAGAGTAATCTATTTCTTAATACTAATCTGGCAACCTCTGCGTCATAAGGATGTGAGAGGGTTAATATGAAACGGTTTTCTTCCTAGGAACTCCAATGTAATTAATTACACAAGATTATTTGTGTAATTATAATGTAAAACTTGCATACATTACTTTACATTACATTGGCGGGTGCCCAATGAAAATTTTAGGGCCTTTCCTAGCTGATGCTGAGAGGATTGGGTTCTAGTCATGTGGTGATGGGCTGGTCTATCAGAGTGAGAACTGAGCAATCTCTGCCATACCCATAGCTTACTCTGACTGTTCCTTTTACTTATATATTTTCTAGATCTCAAGTGACGGCGTCTCTAACGTGGATTGACCTCCCAATCTACCAAGATTGGAAGCCAAAGCGTCACATTTTTCCCTTGCCCCTCAAATTTCTCTTCATAATTGCTGAGGGGCACAGGGCCCTGGGTGGGGCTTTGGTTTCCCGGGCGTTTCTGCACCCTCCTCAAGCTCCCCGCCATGGAGTGGCTTCGGTCACCCACTCTGTGTGGCCGGCGGGGAGGGGTTCTGTGGGGGCGCTCAGTTATGGCCTTGGCCTTGCTCGGGGCCATTGGGCTGTTCCACAAGCTTAACAACAACAACAACAACAACAACTTTACATTACATACATTACATTACATTACTTTACATTACATACATTACATTACATTACATTACTTTACTTTACTTTACATTACATTACATTACATTACTTTACATTACTTTAAACCTCATCAATGTTTGCCCTCTATTATATTTGCAAGTTTTACATTTTAATTAATATACTGTTAAATTTGGTTTTGTCAACAAGTCTGGTACTGGAGGGTACTTTTAATCTACTATGCCATGGTACAGTAGGGGTTAATTGTCTTGATAGTGTAGTGGTTAGTGCTCAGAATTTTGGTGTGAGTATCCTAGGTTTGAGAGTTCCGTATGGAACTCAGTGGTCTGGTTAATCTGCTCTACTTATCTAACTAACCACATATACTGATTAGCTCCATTGATTTCATTATTTAAGATTATTTAAAAGTTAATTGGTGGGTTGGTGATAATATGAATTTATACAATATAATAAACTTTCCTCATGCCTTGTAAAGTATTTCTGCTTACTTTACTAACAAACTTATTGTCTTGCCCAGATTATCATCTACGAAATAAACCGAGCAAAGGGTCGTCACAAAATGTTCCGGTCCATCCTACTGCCCCAGCCGCCTCAGAGTCTAGATATCCTAAATGACGGGAGGTTGGCCGTGGGCTTCCAGTCAGCCTTCACTATATACTCCATCCTCGGTGATCAGCACCCACTTTGTGAGTATAGTAACAATACTTTGGTTCTGTGTCAAGCCAACCAGTACAGTCCTGAGGATTAATAGTTTAAGGGAGATGGGTCGTTTTTATTTGCTCATTCATGTATCTCTTTATTTTTAAATTTGTTTCCTCCCTAGACCTCCATTAAGTTTAAGAAACACCCGCCCAATAGTTTTTGTGAAATTTCTACTCTGAAAAGTCAACAGAATTAATTGAAGAACAATATGAGGAGAACTTCTTTGGACATTTTTTGCATACCGTACATCTTCAGTTGTAATTTTTATTTTTATCCATTTACAGTACCAGTACATAATCTATACCAATATTATATTTACAGTACCAGTACATAATCTATACCAATATTATATTTACAATACCAGTACATAAACTATACCAATATTATATTTACAGTACCAGTACATAATCTATACCATATTATATTTACAGTACCAGTACATAATCTATACCAATATTATATTTACAGTACCAGTACATAATCTATACCAATATTATATTTACAGTACCAGTACATAATCTATACCAATATTATATTTTGTCAATTCCAGCGTTGGTACACCCCGACAGCCAATCCCTGGGCTTCCTTTCCATGACTCAGTGCGAGGCTCTGAGTTGTATTGAGGTGACGCGCGGAGAGTACCTCTTGGTGTTTAACTTACTGGCCGTGTATGTGGACGCTTCAGGACGTAAGAGTCGAGAGAAGGAGCTTATGTACCCGGCGATACCAACCGCTGTCGGTATGTATGATTCATGTACTGTATATGCATTTGATATTTTTGTTATGGATTATTAAGAGTCGAGAGAAGGAGCTAATGTACCCGGCAATACCCACCGCTGTTGAACTGTCTTGATAGCGTAATGCATAAATGCGCGGAATTTCGGTGTGAGTATCCTAGGTTTGAGTCCTTGGAGTGCCACATGTATTTGTTGATTTCATTAATTGAGTTTAGAAGTAAAGTTGGTTGGTGAAAAAATATTAACTAATATTTTGTGTATTTTCCCTCCTGTAGGTGTGTGTGAGGGTCTACTGCTGGTGTACAGTGACATCCACATAGACGTGTTTGAGGTACTGACAGGCGACTGGGTACAGACCATCAACCTCAAGCGCACCAAGCCACTAATGCGGGCGGGGATCCTCAATATGGTCATGATCAGCGACCTCCCTCACGTTGCCTACCTCAGGAATCTGCACAAAGGTGGGTTCACGTGTTTTAAATGCTTTAAGTGAATAGATATTTTTCCTTTTTGCTTCTGTTTCTGGTAGAGACATGTTGTATATTTGTTTTTCCTTTTCCTCCTCCACTTTTCCTTATTTTTGAGGTATTAGAATCTACACGGAGGGAGCAGCTCTCACCGAGGCCACTGAAACATGGCCGAAACAACAGAAGGTATATGAAAGGTATACCAGGCTAGTCCTATCCAGAGTGAGGTTTGGCATCCTATACCCAACCTTAGCTGCTTCTGTCTGTCTATTTTCCTGTACTAGTTTTCCTTCAAGGTGCTGGCGAGATCGCCTGATTGGGTGGCACTGAAATGGGGGCAGCGGACGGTGGGGACATTGGCCCGGGGGTACAAGCCTGTGTCCTGGTGATCCCCTACCCACCTGCCCTCTCAGAGACATATCCCATAATTTTTCCCTTGCCCCTCAACTTTCTCTTCATAACTGTTCTCTAATGCACAGGGTCCTGGGTGTCCCAGGCGTTTCCGCACTCTCCTCAGCCCCTCGCCTGGAAGCAGCTTTGGTCACCTGGGCTTCTTTAGTGGTAAAGCTGGAAGGGTTCTGTGGGGGGCACTCAGTTATGGCCTTGGCCTTGCTCGGGACCTTGGGGCTGCTCTTGCAGACAGCCTGGGGATCAATAACAACAACAACAACTTAACCAAATTTTTCATCACAGGCTCCAAAGGACATTGATACGGAGGTGAGCGCTGTGGAAAAGTGCAGCCTAGCATTAGCCCCATAACTTTTACTTTTGAATCTTGGTTAAAGTTCACACTACATAAAGTATCTCTTTTGTCTTTCAGAGGAGATTGTACGGACGGGTCTTGATGCCAATGGAAGACCTAGGTCTAGAAGAAAATTCTCAATGCGGGAAAACAGTAAAACCACTCGCACGTAAGTATCATCTTTCATTATGTGTACTGCAGTGACCCCCATTAATTGGTTTATATATGAACACTCAAACTCTGAAGATCTGTACAACCCTCAGAAAAAGATATTACACAGTTATATTTTTATGTTGCATAAATTATTAGGCCACTTGTGATGGATTATTTATACCCTATTAACTTGAGTTTATTAGTATATGGCTGATCCATTATGACAAGTGGATGAATTAGGTGGAAGGGAAACTCAGGAAAGAGCTTGAATTTCTTTATTCCGCTTACTTTTCGGGCTATGCAGAACCCATCTTCAGATAGGTTCAGTCTCTGTGAAGATTCAGTCTGAAGATGGGTTCTGCGTAGCCCGAAGCGTAAGAGAGTACAAGCTCTTTCCTGTGTTTCCCTTCCACCTAATTCATTATTTTATTTTATTTTTGACCTGATAAAATGTGCTTCTGCTTAGAATATTTAAGAACAAATGGTAAAGTCATATTTTGTTGAACCCTTTAACTCTGAGAGGTTCTTACAAAGTTGGATAAAATCATATGGATGTAGGTAGAATGGCTGTTAACCCCTTCAGCACGATGATACCTTTATACCTTTGATTCTGGCTAACATTTGATGATTTTAAGCAGTTTAAGAAGGTTCTATGTTATTCAGGAGGTTAATTGATATTGTATTTACCCCTTTGAGTCCTAGAGGTACAGTAGATTAAAGAATATCGTCTAATGGTAACCAGAATATGAGGAAAGTTATGTCATATTGCTGAAGCGGTTAATACAATTACAGAACATTTTGAAGCAAGCAATTGACCACTTGCGAGCTTTTTTATATAAGGAAGTTTGAGCTGTGGCCATCAATATTTAGCAGAATTGTCAGCTAAAATATAGTCATAATACATTAAAAAATACATAAAAAAACCAAATTGATCATGCTTTTTATCCATCAGAAACTCAGATATTTTTTGCATTTCTCGTTAATATCGATGTTCACGGCTCCAACTTCCTTATAGCCTGAAACTCGCAAGGGGTCAATTGGAGAGTAATCTTTTGAGAGGTGTAGTAAAAATATTGGATTTGAAGTAAATTATTCTGTTGGCAAAATTTGAAGGTGCAACTTTTATACTGTTTGATGAATGTTTTTTATTTATTGTACATTACTTACACTGATAAATTCCATATTCCTTTTTCGCTACTTTTAAAACTTATTGCATTTATTTACCGAATGATACCATCTTTCTTTTCATACCACTGAATGCTTTCTACGGTAAGCATAAAGTGGTTTAGTAGCGCACAACGCCTAACAAGTGGTTGTGGCCGATAGTTTTACCAATATTTATCCCTTTATGTTCTGATTATCTTGTGACAAGCACCAGAACCAACACAAAAACCTTCTACGTACAGGTCTCCCTCTATTTACGATTGGGTTACGTTTCTGAAAACCCGATCTTAGATAGAAAAATCATATAGCGAACCCTAAAATTAATGGGTTAATGGGGATGCGTTCTGGGACCAGCCAAAACCCAAACCCAAACACCTAAAACCCTATAATAATATGGTAAATCAGGGCATCGGATAGTGAGGGAGACCTGTATTTATTGTTACCTTATATTGATAGGATTATGGTGAGAGCAGTCATTATGGGTGTGTGTCTTTATTAACCCGTTCTGTACCGGTGACGTCTAATTAATTTTATTTCAGCTACATTTAGACGATTATAATTATGAAACTTGGGAAGTATACATTGTAGCTTAAAGGACTAATTGAGGTAGTATATAGCCTATTAATGGGTAGACGTCCTACCTGAGCTGAATAAAATTGTCTACTAGTTGCCAGCATATAATGGAAAGGACTAATATAAACACCATGTGAGGAAGAGCACTTTATTGACAACGTTTCGCTTATAGCTTCATCAGGCCAATATAGCTTCATTGGCCTGATGAAGCTATTATTATGTTCTATCCAACAACCACCTCTACTCCTAAAATCGATTAATGAAATATTACAAACACATGTGGCAGTCCGTGGATTCGAACCCAGAACGCTCACACCGAAAATCAACACCTTATATGCGAAACGTTGTCAATAAAGTGCTCCTCCTCACATGGTGTTTATATTCATTCTGTTTACTTTTCAAAGCATATTTTTATCAATGAAAAGGACGTCACCAGTACTGTATAGGTTAATGACAGTTTATAGTGATCACCTGTGTGGAGTTATCTTAGGATTAGTTCCTATAATATAGCTGTAACACTGATAGATGGTTTTAATTAACACCATAGTCTTCTATATCAGTTACAGTATTAGAAGAAAACTATATTCTGGTTCTTCATCTAGTTGGCACACAAACATTTTTAATTTATCATTCATCATGTCTCTTAAAATAACAGAATGTATACCAGATAATAATAATAATATTATTATTATTATTATTATTATTATTATTATTATTATTAACATAAACTTCTAAGGGGGACACCCATCATCCATATTCTGTGGCCAATGTTTTGTTCAGAGAATTTATCTTTGTTGGAAAGTTTAAAAAGTCAGTTGACCAATTACACTTTCCAACATCACGTCAGGGTGACGTGAACATAACATGACGTGACCTATAACATTTGGCAACAGTAAGGATATATGGCCCTGTGTTTGAGAGTAGGGTGATGCACTTAACATTTCCATATGGATCCTTGAGCCTTGAAGTGAGAAGTTGGAGCTGGTGCTGGGGGGCTCCTACATAACTGTTGTGTTGTATAGGTAGCACCAACAAACTTGACAATAATCTTAACACCTTAACTTCTCATAACTCAAAAGGGCCCAGAGCAAACTGGCTGTTAATATCCACACTTATTTCCTGATCGCTCTTCCCAAATGCTAGAAATGTCAGCTTGATTGCTTTCATTCATTTTGAGTTATGAGAAGTTAAGGGGTCAAGATTATTGACAAGTTTCTTGGCGCTACCTACACTATAGTTGTTTCCACTACCAATAGAGTCACCTTCGGGTCATCAAGGTTCATGCACACATACTGTACATATCTGTCAAGCATCTACAGTATATATCTAAGCCTTTTATAATCTAATCTGGATCTATTGTGGATTTTGAGCAGGCCCTCTGCTAACAGGAGCTCCTAGTCTTTTCTTGAAAATTAATTGTATGGATTACAGTGAACCCTCAAACTACGCGTGGGATGCGTACTGTGCTGTCGGCGTACGTTCGTTTGCGCGTACATGGGAGTTAAATATAAATGGGGAAAATAGGTATTGGTCTGGGTCCGACCGAAAGTTGTACTATTTCTACCTTTCATCACCTAAAATCCACAAATATATAACATATTACTGTACAAATATGTTTTCATAACCTAATCTACCACACAAAATACATTTAATGTATACAAATAAGACACAAACTTAAATTAACTCACACTGGTAGTGGTTGAGCAATGCCGGATCTGCGCCATCGATCGATAGCACTGCGCCCGAAACGGATCGACCGAAATAATAGGCCTAGCCGCCTAGGCTTACTGGTAAAGTTTTGAGTCTAAAAGTAATACACCCTGTATAGCCTATAGTTTCATATAGCCTACATAGTGTCAAGTGAGATAGTTCAATAGCTCATATACATACTAAAGAATTGGCTTCACATCATTTAGCCAGGGGAGAGCAGTGGGCTTTGAAGCGACTTTCGAAAGAAGTGTAAACAATCTCGCCTCCAACTACCGAACAGAAACAGATTTTCCATTTCCGATTTTGTTAGCTCAATAAATGATACATGCAATGTAAAACGAAGAACAGTCTTTTAATAGATTCATAATATCCTGTTGTGCTTTATAGATACATAATAGTTTGGTACGGGAGATGTGTCTCTCTCTCCACAGTCAACAGTGACGACGTTGGAGGGTTATTTTTTTTGCTCAGCGCCGCGTACATTTAATATGAGCGTACTTACGTATTTGTTTCCTCAATTGTGGTTAGAGCGTAGTTTTATTTCGCGTAGATAAATTGCGCGTAATTTGAGGGTTCACTGTACATTATAACTGGAATTGTATTATAATTGATACAGTATATAGTATAGCTAATACTAGTAAGAAAGAAAGCACTGCACAATAAATGGTTAGCACATTATTAATGAGTGACCAAAGTATCCTATAGTTACCCCCACACTGCACAGCACAACACACTAACCTCACAGGCACCTTGTCTCTCTCATCACATTACACACCTTAAAATGTCTGAAAACTATAAAACATAAAAGCTTTATAGTTGTAAATGTTAATGCAGAGTGGGTAAATACTGATTCTTACAGTGAGATCCAAGTATGACAATATTGAAGAGTGTTATTGAGGTGACATTACAGGCAGTGATATGTTTTTTATATGTTTTAAGGGGAGGATTTCACTTGGGGGATTTTTTTTTCGAACCTCCCTTCATGTTTAGCTCCATTTGTTTTGGGATTTTAAGACAGTCACCTTGATAGTTTGGCAATTTTAAGACATTTCGCCCAATTTCTGTAAATTTTAAGATATTTTGTGCCATTTAGGTGTCAATTTTTCCTGGTGTGCGATAGCAAGCCTGAAATTTAGGAGGAACCGGCCTTTGGCTGGGACATTCTTCTTCCGAAAAATTAAAAATTTATATAGAAGGGGGATCTTGGGGTATATTTTTAAAGCTTGATAAGGGTCTATCTAGGAAGCAAACTAAAAATCTCCCCTTGAGAGATGACATTATGAGGTATTGCATAAAGGTGATGTTGACATACAATGGTTGTAAAATCACACAGTCACAACAGGATCAATGATAAAGAAGAAACCCACAATGGAAGACTTAATATTTGTGCCAAACTTTTTCAGAAACAACTACCACCCTCGTCAGTGGAAAGATCATTTGAATCTGTCCGGACAATGAATAGGGTTGCAGTTGTCTCCGAAACTGTAATAAGTACGATATCTGTCCATTCGTCTAATCATTAGGCTACCTTAGAGCAGTTGGGAGTATGTACAGCCCATTTACTCTGGCCCTTTTTGAGTTGCAGAGGTTAGGGTTCACAATTTCTGGACTACCTTTTTGGAACAGGGTATAGCGTTGCATTATAACACTGCAGCCCCTGATAGCCCCTTGATACTGTTTGGTTGGATAAAAAACAAAAACAAAAAACTAAAGTGAACAGAAATTGTGTTCGCTCTTGGGTGTCGTGCCAAAATGCGCTATTAGTAGGTGACATTAGAAGATTACGCTAGTGGGTACTGCTAGAAGGTTAAATTAGGTGGTGCTAGTGTGGTTTAGGTGTATACGGTAGCGCTAATAAGTCATGTCTCGGCTGTCGTCACGTTTGGCTCGCTCTGTCCTGTACATTATTAATGTCTGTCAGATGTTAAATAGGGTGGGTAAGTGCAGAAACCTGTTTATATATCGCACTCGAAATGAAGAAATCCTGTTAAGATATTGCTGAAATGTTATTTTGATTATTGTAGTTCTTTTGCGTTTATCTTGTGTCGTCCCAGTTTTGGTTTGTTTATTTTACAAGTTTTACATTATAATTGATCAAAACATACTTGGTGCCGAGACATGACTAATTTGGGCGACTGTACAGTACTTACGGTGGTGTTGGGTCGGTGTTAGTGTTGTTGTTGTTGCGGACAGGGTGTTGAGACAGCTGGAGAGTCGAGTGTTACAGCTGGTGGGACCCCCGCAGCAGCTGTTGTCTTCATCACCTTCCTCACCCCCCTCACGTCAGCTCACCTCCGGGGCCTCCCCCCACCTCCCATGGTAACCCCCCACCACAACCACCATCACAACATCCCCCCCCCCCTCAACACTCCCTCCCCCTGACCCCCCCACCAACACCCTCACTAATGTACACCACTTCACTTTAACTTTGCATCACACAATTACTACAGTTTACCTGGAAAGATTATTCAAGCATTTTTATATGTTGATTATACAAGCTAATTAAGTATTTATACTTTATTTGTACAGTATATTTGTATAACAAAGTATAGAAAACAAGGCTTTGAAAGATCATATGTAGTTTAAAGTCCTACATACGTGTAAACATTGTTTTTGTAAATACTCCGTTGTCCATGGGGCAGTGTCACTTCTCGTAAGAACAGTCAGTGCACTGAACTTCGAGAAGTATAGAAGCATTTATATTTTTTCTTAAGGGCTAGGTGCCTTTCTCATATGCAAAGATCTGCTTTCAAAGTAGTAGTGAGTTGCTGGCTAATGTGAATAGCCTTAATTACCCTAGGTACTGAACATGGGCTAACTTCCATCATTGTAAAACAGTTAGCAGGGGTAATGGAAATATTGTGCTGACCTCTTACAGCAGTGCTGCATTGGTTTACAGTGTTAAATATTCATCACCCCATTATTGTGTTTCAAATTAAATGTTAAGCTGATAATACAGCATAGGTACTGGTATATAATTATAATTTATGTTATTAAAACAATAATTTGTTTACATGATTATTCAAACTGAGTAAGTGTTGGTCTCTTTAAAGTGAAGTGGTTGATTCTCTCATTCTTTTGGCGTGGTGTGACGATCGCTGGAGTGTGAGCGTTGTTATTTTTTTACCTATGAGTAGCGCCCCGTAGTTTGTGGCGGTCTAACTGCATCATGGTAGCTCCGCCTGGCTGACAGTGTTTGTAGGGACACCATTACTACCATCTTCATCATCATCACCACTTATCCTTATCACCAACACCACCACCATCAACACTTAAAGCCGTTTCTTTAATCATCGTCAAAGCATTCCGTACGACATTTCTCAACCCAGATTGACAGATAGGCAGTGCTGTGGCAGGACTATTGTACTACAGTACACTCCAACTACTGAAAGGCAACCCCATCTGAGCCGTTATTATGTAATGGAAAATAACGCTAAAGCATTGTATTGTATGTATTGACCCATATCGTTTATCTGTATAAAGGTCAATCTGGGTCGGGAAAGGTCGTAGGGAAAGCTTTTACGATGTTTAAAGGAATGGCCCTTATCCTCATCACCACCACCACCACCATCATCATACAGTCTTATTGTAGCGTTGGTCGGGGCAGTCTGGCTCGAGGCACTACAACCCCATATATATATAACAGTTTTAGTAATATTTGTGTACTGAATTATTTGGATTTTACAGATGTTCCTCACCTTCATACGATGGTTCACTTTGTTTGTGATGGTAGACTTTGATCTCTTTTGGCTACCGTAGTTCTCCCTCTGTCATGATTCCTATGATTCAAGAACCAATAGCTTTCTTGACAGCTAAATTACTGCATGGAAATTTCAGATCTCGAAAAAGGACGATAGGGAGATTTTTTTGTGAATTATAAATGTACAATCACAACCTGTTTCTGATGCACTTCCAGAACTCTGACTTTAAACTTTTCTTAGTACAGTAGCTATATTATGGAGAGATCTTTTATATCCATTTGTTCATAAGTTATGTTGATGTTTTGCACCAATTTGACCCTTTTAGTTTGATGTTTACTAATTACTCTTGCCAGAGGGCATGGGGCTAACAATCCTCCTCCCCTTGTATAATTCTCCTACTCGACGAGACAGAGAAACGGGCGAGAGAACGCGAAAGTGGTCCCGGACCCTGAGAATAGAAACTTTAAATGTGGTTTCTGTTCGGGCTCTGTCTCGTGTTGGCCACCCCCAGCAATGGGGTATGTGCCTGAGTATATATAGCCCAACCACAGTCACAATTCCTGGTTATTCTATCGTGGCTGATGCTAGATAATTGTATTCAGCTTAGGAAGGCCTCTAGTAGTCAAGAGGTTAAATGAGAATAGTAAAGTCAGCATTGAGGAAGTGTTTCATGACTGTTATTAGCGATTGTACCCCACCTTTGATATACTGTACATAACTATTTACAATACTGTAGTTCATAATTCTACCACTGGACGAGCAATAGTGAACGGTCTTCAGATGGGGAATATCTGTAGTGTCTGTATCCATATTTATTTGTATCATCATACTAATAATGACTGTTACTACTCAATGGTTGTTTATTTGTATCATCATACTAATAATGACTGTTACTACTCAATGGTTGTTTATTTGTATCATCATACTAATAATGACTGTTACTACTCAATGGTTGTTTATTTGTATCATCATACTAATAATGACTGTTACTACTCAATGGTTGTTTTACAGACTTACAGCTGTATTTTCATGTTGATGTATTTGTTCGTGTTCTCTCTGTGTCTGGTTGAGACTGTACCGCATGAATCAGTTGCCTCCCCTCGAGTTGTGTGGTAGTCCTCGTCCAATAATCCTAGCACAGTAACCCCTTTAGTATCATATCGCGGTTTCCCGTTTTCTTCTGGCCATCATTAGACGATTTCTTTATATTTGGAAAGAACTACAGTAGTGGGATGAGTGCGTATAAAGAACTATAGGTAGCCCCAACGAACTTGACAATAATCTTGATCCCTGACCTCTCTATAACTCAAAAGGGCCTAGAGCAAACTGGGGTGTAAATATCCACACCTATTTCCTGGTGGACTCTTCCCAAATGATAGAAACGTCAGCCCGATTGCTTTCATGTATTTCGAGTTATAAGTTAAGGGGTCAAGATTATTGTCAAGTTCGCTGGCGCTACCTATAGTGGGAGATATAAACATAATTGTGATAAGTTTTCACCTCTCCGATTGTGAGGGGTCATTCTTAACCCCTTCATTACCGGTGACGTCTTGTTTATTTGATGTTTAGTTGTTTTTAGACAATTTTATTCAGCTTAGGATGGTAGTGTGGCAAGTATGAGACTACAAACTATCGGAATTAACCCCATTTACTACCACATATCCTTCCTAAGCTGCCTAAAATCGTATAGAGATTGCTGATAAAATACAACATACAGACCCGGTAGTGAAAGGGTTAAGTAAAATTGTGTAGTGTTGGCCAGAATAAAGTGAAAATGGTGCTATTATATTGAAGGGGGTACAGTAACGTTAACAAATCCTGTCTTGCCTCCATAATGTCAGCCTTGGTCATGTCTCTTGTTAAAAGAAATAAAAATGTCCACCAACAGTACTGGCAGGCCCGAGACTCGAACCGTCAACCTCACAGTTTCCAGGCGAGTGCTCCACCAACTGCGCTACGGCCTGTGGCCATTAGTGAAACCATGTTGTATTTTTAGTGTCGTTCAGTTTGGTTTAGGAGCATACTTTCTTGTCTCCGATATGACATTTTCCCAACCAATTTTGACAATCCAGAGAGTTGACGGATATTTCTTATTGATTCTCATGATGATTCTACTCACTTGAATATGGTATTTATGACTTGAAAATGTCATCAATGCCATATTCAAACAATTCCTCTAAACATGAGAATCATCTTAACTCGCTGGTTTGTTAAAATAGCTTGTGAATTTTTTTGATTGACAAAAATATATTTATTTCTTCTATCAAGCGAGATAATTAAAGTTGAAGCTGTGCAAGTGGGACAGGACTTTTGGCCGTGAATGTACTTCTTAATGTGTACAGTACTTCAGTAATAAGTACTTCCAGTGATTTTAAAAGGCTGCTTTTTTTTAAACAATAGAAATAGCAGCTTCTGTGGATTTTTTCGTACCATTGCTGGATAAAGAGCTTCTAAGATGTGGTGCATTGTTGAGGCTGACTTGATGGTACCCTGGTGCTTGTCACAACACCAGATATATTAGTAAAGTCAATGATATGCCCAGTTTTTTAGTATCCTGGTGAAGTTTATGCAACGTATCAAGAAGGAGATCCTGATTGATAAAAGTCAATATTCTGTCATGTTTATTATTTTGTATGACAATTGTATGTTAAATATATAGTACAGTAATGTATAAACATTGTGAGAAATCAGCCAGAACCACTGTTTTGCAAATAATATTAATTTCCCAAGCACACCATGAAGTGAAATATATATATGATAGATCTTTATAAGAAATCAGATACAATATGAGGGATCCCTTCATATGTGAATATATAAATATACAATATAAGTAAATGTTGAGGGTAGTAGTGAAAAGAAATACATCTCTAACGACTGTTATATGTTTCCCATGTACAGAACCGACCGCCGCAGTAAGCTGATCTCCGGGCCGACCAACTTCAACCACATCAGCCACATGGGTCCCGGTGACTGTATAGAGATCCAACGTCTAGTGGACCTTCCTTCACGTATGACCACAGCCACAGACCAACGACAACCACACGCACAGCCCATACACAGGGTTTGTACTTATATTTAGACACATGGAGAGAATGGATGATCAGAACTGAGTGAAGAAATGCCAGACTGTGAACGTGGGGGGAGCTGCACGTAGGGGTAGACCTAGAATGACGTGGGATCAGGTACTCCGGTCTGATCTCAAAATAAAGAACTTGACAACAGAGGCAGCCCTTAACAGGGCCCCCTGGAATGCCGCCATTTAGGACGTGAGGCTGTAACCACACTCTGTGTGGACAAAACAGTCCTTAAACTTCTATGTATGTACTGTAGTTATGTAGTGAAAATTGAAGCACAAAGATTTTGTTTCTATGTGTGTTGTCCTAGCTGTGTGTTTGTATCTGATGTCCTTCTCTGATGGTATTGACACAGGAGTGTGTTTGTACTTTATGACAGTCTCCCGGGGGAAGAGTCACTGCTCTGAAGGACAGTCAGTGCACTGGTTGTCTGTCATTAGGTTGGAATTGGGCATTTTACAGCCAGATGCTTTGCTTGTTGATAACAGCTGTGCTACCAATGTTGCAGAGTTCCATTTACCTTGACTATGGGCCATTTTTATTAAACCATGGTAAGAGCTTTCCCTACGACCTTTCCCGACCAGATTGACCCTTATCGCTTATCTGTATAAGGGTCAATCTGGTCGGGAAAGGTCGTAGGGAAAGCTCTTACCATGGTTTTATAAAATGGCCCTATATTGTTAATCTCCCAATATTCTCAAACAGTTACCAGGTGTACTGAAACCTGTTTGTGCTTGTCACTTTATGGCAAGCTGCTGTGTAAAAAAAGAAAAAAAAGAAAAAAGAAAAAAGAAAGATAGAAAATAAGAATTAGAATTTTAGTTTTCTGTGTTACCAGGTACAAGAAGGAAAATATATACAGTAGAACCTCGCTTTTTCGGACTTCAATCTTTCGGAACTCTCAGACTTTCGGACTAGCATTTCAATTCGGACTTATGGTTCAGCCTTTCGGATTTGTCTGAAAGACGGAGAAAATACCTCCATCCTTTTCGGACTACACTTTTCGGAGTACATTTAACTTCGGACTCATGCTTCAGCCTTTCGGATTTGTCTGAAAGGCTGAGAAAAATTATTTCGCATTCGGACCGAAGAGCCGAGTTTCGGACTTATAAACTTCGGACATTATTTCAGCTTTTCGGATTTGTCTGAAAGGCTGAAGTGTGAGTTCGGACTCGGCCCTTTCGGACTTTTGACACTTTCGGACAGGGGTCTCCCCCAATTAGTCCGAAAGAGCGAGGTTCTACTGTATACTAAATGTACATAGAGAAATAATTAGTGAAATGTTTGTTATTGTTACCAGGTGCGTAGTATGCTTCAGACGAGTGGGAAGTTATCTGCCCCTCGACTACCCCAGGGCCCTGAACCTCCCAGACGATCCTTCAGTCACCAACCACTACCACCACACTACTCCAATGTTCATAATGGTAAGTGGCAGATATACTACTGGCTCTACACACTAAACACTTACAATTTGGAGTACATGGATTTTCATTTTTTACAGTAGTTTTTGACAGATAACCATTTATATACTTTTCATAATTATGAATATAATTTTTGTATAATAGTCAAAATATCTCCTTATAGCCTAAGTAAACATAATTTTGGTGTAATGATCAAAATATCTCCTTATAAGTAACAGTGTTTTTAATTATGTAATTTGTTATTTCCCCTCATCAGGCAGTGGTCCTCCGCCCCCCATGCCAGGGTCCCTAAGACGACCCGGTATCCCCCCCCTGCCCCCCACCTCGGCCCCCCATCAACACCTGCCCCCCCAGAGGTCCCCAGAAGAGCCACGCCACCAGATCATACACCAGCTACAGGAGGTAAGTCACACGGGATGATTGTGTGTGTATATTCACCTATTTGTATTCACCTATTTGTAGTTTGCAGGAATATAGCTGCGCTCGTGTTGTCCTGTCTCAGTGTCTATTGAATATCCAGTTTACTTTTAAAGTTGTGGATATTTCTTACTTCTACAATCTCCTCACTTAAGTTATTCCACCTATCTATCGTTCTATACGTAAAGCTAAACTGTTTCACATTAGATTTGCACCTCTCCTTTCTTATTTTATACATATGCCCTCTGGTTCTTCCATCGTCCAGCCTAATAAAATCCTCCTCATCGAGTCTCTCGAACCCTCTCATGCATCTATACATTGCTATCAGCTCTCCTCGAATTCTTCTCTCCTCTAGCGTGGGAAGCCCCAGTCTTTCTTGTGTGTGTTTACCTAGTTGTAGTATACAGGATTTGAGCCTTTATATTGTCTTTGTCCAAGTTTTGGTTTGTTTATTTTGCAAGTTTACAATTTAATTGTCCTGTCCCCATGATTACTTTTATCCAATCTAGTGTTTAACACATGGATGTTCCTTGCCTCCACCCCCTCCTCCCCCAACCCATTCCAGCCATCTATACTCCTATATGGGAAGCTAAATTTCTATATATCGTTATGGCAAATACCTCAGTGGTCTGGTTAAACTATTCATGAAAAAAAAAAAAAAAAAAATGTGGCAAATACCTTTCTTCAATTTATACTCATACCCTCTTGTTCTTCCAGCATCAATTACAAAAAGGTTATCTATCCAAAAAAAGCTTACAGTGATGCAGCAATTGGCAATGAGTCTTATTGTTGATCAATCAAGGATGCAGGTGATATTATACTAGCAAAATTATATACACTGTTAAAAGAAGGCCATCTTTATTTTTATCCACACAAGGGAAACACTGAAGACCCAAATTGACTAATTCTTTGAACGTGATGATAGTGCGTTATATGTGCGATTAGTTTGCTTGAACGTGATGATAGTGCGTTATATGTGCGATTAGTTTGCTTGAACGTGATGATAGTGCGTTAGTGCGATTAGTTTGCTTGAACGTGATGATAGTGCATTATATGTGCGATTAGTTTGCTTGAACGTGATGATAGTGCGTTATATGTGCGATTAGTTTGCTTGAACGTGATGATAGTGCGTTATATGTGCGATTAGTTTGCTTGAACGTGATGATAGTGCGTTATATGTGCGATTAGTTTGCTTGAACGTGATGATAGTGCGTTATATGTGCGATTAGTTTGCTTGAACGTGATGATAGTGCGTTATATGTGCGATTAGTTTGCTTGGGAAACAGATTAATTTGCTCATGTAGTTGTTGTTGTTGTTGTTCCCCAAGCTGCCTGGCCGAACAGCCCCAAGGCCCCGAGCAATTCCAAGGCCATAACCGAGCGCCCCCACAGAACCCTCCCTGCCGACCACAATAAAGCCTGGGTGACCGAAGCCACTCCATGGCGGGGAGCTGAGGAGGGTGCGGAAACGCCCGGGAAACCAAAGCCCCACCCAGGGCCCTGTGCCCCTCAGCAATTATGAAGAGAAAGTTAAGGGGCAAGGGAAAAATGTGATGCTTTGGCTTCCAATCTTGGTAGATTGGGAGGTCAATCCACGGAAAAGACGCCGTCACTTGAGATCTAAAAAATATATAAGTTAAAGGAACAGTCAGAGTAAGCTATGGGTATGGCAGAGATCGCTCAGTTCTCACTCTGATAGACCAGCCCATCACCACTAACTCATGTAGTAATGTACAGCCTATGTGGTGGATTGTGTACTTATATTCCATAATTATATTTTGCTTAAAGTGTTTTTTCCACATAGCGATTTTGATTATTTCTTTTGCCTTATATTGTCATTGTCCCAGTTTTTGTTTTTATTTATTTTGCAAGTTTTACAAATTAAGGGGGGGGTCACCGGGTTTTTATTATCTTTCTCTCCTTTTTTCTCTTTCCCTGGCTTGTATCCATTCGGCCCCATTCAGCCAACTGTTTTAAGACGTTTATCCCCATCCAGGTATCGATTTCTTCCTGGCGAGCGATAGCGAGCCAGCATTGTATGGAGAAATACGGCTTTGCCGGAGACATTTTTCTATCGAAAAATGTACAAGTTTATCTTGCTGTCAAAATGAATATATATATATATGCTGGCTCGCTACCGCTCGCCAGGAAAATATTGACACCTGGATGGGGGTAAATGTCTTAAAACAGTAGGCTGAATGGGGCCGAATGGATACAAGCCAAAGAGAGAGGGAGAGAAAGAGAAAAAAAGTGAGGTGGGTTCCCTTAATTATGATGAGCCAGTCATCACCAACCTGATTGGTAGAAGACTACACTCATATTAGCCAAGAAGACTCATCTATGTATCTATCTATCTATCTATCTATATACTCAGGCCCATTCCCTACTTTTCCTTTTTTTTTCCTTTTTTTTTTTAGGGGGGGGGGGACTCAAGACAGAGCAAGAATAGGGACAACACAAAACACAACAGAAAGCAATGAACACACAAAAACAAAATACCCAAATTCAGGGTATATATTGTGGATACTCTGTACAGCAGACCAGGTGCAAGTTGTTCATTTATTTTAGGAGTACTGGATGACCTAGATGTGCATGATTTTGTGTTTTGTTTTTCTAATGTGTGTGACGTCAATGTTCGAGCTCTTGTCTCGAGTCGGCCACCCCCATAAAAAACAAAACAAAACAAAAATGGGGTAAGTGCCAGAGTATAATATACATACATACACACATACATACACACATACACACATACTTTACTTGAAGAGGATAATGATAATCTATATTTTATTAATTTCACCGCAACACCAAACACTCCCAATGAAATTAATTAAAGTATATATGATCCGCCAGGATTCGAACCCGGGTTATCACACACAGATTTTTGCCACCTTAACCATTACACCACCAGGACGGTTTTATTAGTAATTTCTTTGAGTGACAACAAGAGAGCCTCTTGGATAAGTATGTATATACTTAGGCCCAATCCCCACTTTTCCTTTTTTTAATTTTGTCTTGGATAAGTGAACAGACAAAACTAGAAGACACTGTTATTCCTGTATTTGGCTGTACAGTATGTGAGGAAATGATCTCGAGCATGTCATATATTTTGAAGAGATCATAACAAATGGACTACCAGAGTGAAAACCTATAGATGGAGCTAGAAGAAAGGCAGACAGAGGGAAGATATATGAAGGTTTGCAGGGGTGGAGACCCATTATAGTGGATATGTTTGGGAGAGGCAGTTTGTTCAACTCTGGACTAACTCATGCTGATGAGGATAATTATGATAATTTTAACACTCCACGAGCGGCTAGGTTAATAACTTCTACTACCTGCCCAGCGGGCATATTTACCCTAAACGAGCTTCATTCCATGCTCTTTTTCATGCATAAAGAAGAGCCAGAGCGTAATACAATTATATATCCGTGAAAGGGCGTTAATTGAGCTTTCCAATGACACCTGAACCATCCTACGATCACGGGTTGTCTTGCAACGATCGTGCAACACGAAGGAAAAATCCCTAAAATACGGTAATTTCCTGACATATTTCCCTGTCTAGGGAGGTAGTGGGTGTGGATGTGTGTGGAGGTGGGGCCAGTCGCGGCTCGGGAGCCGTGCCGAACGGTCAGAGCCAACCTACGCTCCTCCCACCGCTCGGACTCTCTCAGAGCCAATTATGTGCTCAACATCGCATACGACTTAAGGCGGGCCCCGCTCTTTAGGCAGGTGTTCTCTAGACCGCCTTAAGTCGGGCCCCGCCAAAGAGGGGTTAAGAAGGCCACATATTATGTTGCTAAAGTCTAAGTCACACTGGCTCTTTTACCAGTAACAGTTGATTGTCAATTTTTCATGGCAACATTTCGGGCCTCTTTTTAACCCGTCCAGTACAGCGACGGCAGAGAGCCTTCAGTAGATAAATGACTCCCCCAGTCCCAGCGACGGCTGCCAGCCGCCAGTAATATACGATCCTTGTAACTGCCAGTATCAGGCAGTACCTGGTACCATGACATTTGAGCACTGCTCTAAGACCTTGGCAACACTTCTTAGCTTATATCCAAGCCCCCACATGCTGGGAGAGGCAGTAGTCCTCCATCTTTTGAGGTGGGAGGTTGTTATATCTTGCCTCTGAAGCCATTTTGGCCACATTGCTTGGGACTGGGGGGTACATTTATGCTAGTACCCTATGGTACAGTAGGGGTTAATATGCTAGTACCCTATGGTACAGTAGGGGTTAATATGCTAGTACCCTATGGTACAGTAGGGGTTAATATGCTAGTACCCTATGGTACAGTAGGGGTTAATATGCTAGTACCCTATGGTACAGTAGGGGTTAATATGCTAGTACCCTATGGTACAGTAGGGGTTAATATGCTAGTACCCTATGGTACAGTAGGGGTTAATATGCTAGTACCCTATGGTACAGTAGGGGTTAATATTAACCTAAGCAAATAATCTGACGGTAGATATAGTACTATGGATAACTTTATTTTTATAAAGCTTCATTTGACAAGCTGCCAGACTAAAATGACCAGACCGAGCGAAGTTATAATCCCACCCTAATGGATTCCCAAACCTCTTACAGCAGGAGATGGGAGATACATCACCCCGTCACTCCATAGCGTCCAACACCAGCAGTAACCTGTCATCGCCCCCCTCCCCGGGCCGGCCCCCAGACCACCACCATAGCTCCTCCTATGACTCCTAGGCAGGGTGTTAAAACGAAAGCCAAGTCCATTATTTTTAGTCTTTATTATTGTATATGTAAAGACTAAATTGTGGCTTATAGTTCGCATTATGTCTTTGGAAACAATGCTATTTCATGTTAATTTCCTTGTATTCCTTCTCATATTCATCCAAGTCTTCAAAAAAAATTGCTCTGGTTTGACACCCTGCTCCTAGGATTACCTGTGGCCGGGGGAGAGACTATGAGCAGTCACCCATCCCCAGGCTCTCTATCACCCTGGGGACAAGAACAACAACACACTGCACGCTGGACCAGTCTGCTCAAAGGATGTTTTGGTAGTGTTACTCCTTCCGCTTCCATCTGTCTTAAGGGGGGAGGGTTTACTTTTGGCCGATTTTTGCATGTATTCATTATTTTTCTAGTTTCCTCCCTAGACCTCCATCAAACTTAAAAAAACATCCATTAGATCCCCCTTCTAGATTAATTTGTACATTTTTCGGTAGAAAAATGTCCCGGCCATTACAGGCTCACTATCGTTCGCCAGGGAAGAAATCGACACCTAAATGGCACGAAAGGTCTAAATATTGACGAAGAAATGGGGCGAAAGGTCTTAAAATCGACTAACTAATGGGGCAAACATCTTAAAATCTGAAAACTAATGGGGCTAAACATGAGACAGTGGTCCAGAAAACCGGCCCATCCCCCCTTAAGTGTTCTGTCACAGACATTCAGTAATAACGCATTTTGGAACTGCGCTGTTTGGCAAACAAAATCTTAACACAATCTAACGCCCCCTTGAGTGGAGCAAACAAAAAGCAAACTGAATATTTTGCATGTTACACAGTGCCGTTCCAAACTGCGCCATTAAAGTTTTCTGGCTGTCACAATGCCAATAGGAAAAGTTTATTATATACAGTTTGAAAATATATCTTCTGGCTGTCACAATAACGTTTTAACTTAAACCAAGGAAAATTTGGTCACAAATCAAAAGCAAAGCTGGACCCAAATGGGCGATTCTGGAACTGTCTTCTTGCACCCCAAGTTAGGTTCTCACGACTCCCATTGTGATAAAGGCAATACTTAATCAAACACATAATATTTGGTACGCAGGAAGAACAATAGTCTTCTTGGGAAATATGTTGAAGCTCTACCTCCTTGATAGTACCCTTAGCCCAGATAGTGTGTGTGAGGTTAAAATAGTACTTACAAGATATTATATAATTTATGAACCTAGCCTCGTCTCCCGCACATGTTTGGCTCGGGAACTATCACGGAGGTACTGCTTAGCAAGTTTGGCTTTAACGAACCTTCTCAAAAAATGTTACTGGGCAGCTATGAAAGGTCTAAGACTCATATTCTTAAACATTTATTTCCCTTCGCACCGCCTGATACTGAACGAATATTGTGGGAATGAGTGTTAATTACAGAGATTACATGGATTAGCACTCCCATTTCTCAAGGTAACGTAATTTTTCAGGTTATTTTGTCCATTAACAGTGCTCCGAAGGGAAAGAAATGTTTAAGACTACCACCCTAAGGCTCCCTGCTGGTGCTTTGATTGTCTTATATGTGTGTGTGTGTGTGTGTGTGTGTGTGTGTGTGTGTGTGTGTGGGTACTGTAAATTACAACTATTACCCATGTATTATATAGGTACAAGATTTTTTTTTTAATCATTGTATTTTTTATTTTCAAAGAATCTATAAGAATTGGGTTTTATCCATTTTGAGTTGTTAACTCCTCTGTTTGGAAAGCTTCTGCTAGTCATTCTTTACTCTTAAGTGTAAATGCAAGCCCAAAGAAATTGATACTTGAGGTTAAGGGGGGTCACCGTTTTTTTTTTTTTTTTTTTTTTTTTCTCTCCTTTTCTCTCTTTCCCTGGCTTTTATCCATTCGGCCCCATTCAGCCTACTGTTTTAAGACATTTATCCCCATCCAAGTGTAGATTACTTCCTGGCGAGCAATAGCGAGCCAGCAATGTATGGAGAAATCCGGCTTCGCTGGAGAAATTTTTCTATCGAAAAATTTACAAATTTAGCTTGCTGTCAAAACAAAAATATATGTATACTGGCTCGCTACTGCTCGCCAGGAAAATATTGACACCTGAATGGGGGTAAATGTCTTATAACAGTAGGCTGAATGGGGCCGAATGGATACTAGCCAAAGAGAGAGGGAGCGAACGAGAAAATAAGCGAGGTGGGCTCCCTTAAAAAAAACAATGGTAAGAGTTTTGTATTTTGATTGTTACCCAAGCACAAGATAAGAGAAGTGGTGCTGCGAGGGAAGGTTGGTCATGTTACAAGCAATACACAAGTAATTTAAGTCTGGTTGGTCACTGTAGCGAGGGGAGGACTGGGGCGGAAATATTGCAGGATACCTCGGAGCCGTCGTAGGTAGACTACTGTAATGTTAAAGGGCCGTAGTTTTGTGCGTGGGAAGAGGTTTGCATTTCCCTCCATTGATCATGTCACAGGGAAGGGATCTTATGTTATGGGCCTTTGTCTTATACAGGGGAAAGGGTTTCCATTCCCCTTCCACCATTGATAATACAGGGAAGGGTTCTAGAGATATAGGACGTTAATCTGGAATCATATGAGCATTTTTTTCACTCAACATTTGTAGGCAATTCTGGTCTGACTGCTTACCTTGCAAGTAAAACTTTTAAGAATTCTGTCAACTAGATTACTCCAAACTAGTTAACTAGTTTAGTTTAGTTTGCAAGTTTTACATTTTAATTAAACTATATCAATGCAAAAAATAAAATCCATAAAATGTTGCTGACATTGTCAACTAAATTACTCTAAACTAGTTTCCTATATCAATGCAAAAAAAATTCAAATATTGTTGCTTGAAATTTTTAGCTATTGAAAATTGAGGATAAAATCTCACGTGATACCCTCTTTACATAAATACATTGACCACACAGCCCTTATGGTCCGAGCAAAATGATCAGGTTTAATCTTATGAGGTACAGTACAGGTCTCCCTCGATTTACGATTGTGTTGCGTTCCTGAAAACCCGATCTTAAATAGAAAAATTGTATAACAAACCCTAAAATTAATGGGGTAAATGAAGAAGCGTTCTCGGACCAGTCAAAACCCAAACCCAAACACCTAAAAACCTTGATAGCGTAATGCATAAATGCGCGGAATTTCGGTGTAAGTGTCCTAGGTTCGAGTCCTTGGAGTGCCACATGTATTTGTTGATTTCATTAAAGGAGTTTAGAATTAAGTTGGTTGGTGAAAAAATATGAAATAATATGGTAAATTGGGGCATCGGATAGTGAGGGAGATCTGTACTTTGGAAGGGTTTATAACATTCCCATTCCACCATTGAAACTATGACAGAGAAGGGGAGACTAGTTATAATGTCTATTACTCTTAAGCCGGTATCACATGACAACTTTTATACAGTGAACCCTCAAACTACGCGTGGGATGCGTACTGTGCTGTCGGCGCGTACGTTCGTTTGCGCGTACATGGGAGTTAAATATAAATGGGGAAAATAGGTATTGGTCTGGGTCCAACCGAAAGTTGTACTATTTCTACCTTTCATCACCTAAAATCCACAAATATATAACATATTACTGTACAAATATGTTTTCATAACCTAATCTACCACACAAAATACACTTAATGTATACAAATAAGACACAAACGTAAATTAACTCACACTGGTAGTGGTTGAGCAATGCCGGATCTGCGCCATCGATCGATAGCACTGCGCCCGAAACGGATCGACCGAAATAATAGGCCTAGCCGCCTAGGCTTACTGGTAAAGTTTTGAGTCGAAAAGTAATACACCCTGTATAGCCTATAGTTTCATATAGCCTACATAGTGTCAAGTGAGATAGTTCAATAGCTCATATACATATTAAAGAATTGGCTTCACATAATTTAGCCAGGGGAGAGCAGTGGGCTTTGAAGCGACTTTCGAAAGAAGTGTAAACAATCTCGCCTCCAACTACCGAACAGAAACAGATTTTCCATTTCCGATTTTGTTAGCTCAATAAATGATACATGCAATATAAAACGAAATACAGTCTTTTAATAGATTCATAATATCCTGTTGTGCTTTATAGATACATAATAGTTTGGTACGGGAGATGTGTCTCTCTCCACAGTCAACAGTGACGACGTTGGAGGGTTATTTTTTTTGCTCAGCGCCGCGTACATTTAATATGAGCGTACTTACGTATTTGTTTCCTCAATTGTGGTTAGAGCGTAGTTTTATTTTGCGTAGATAAATTGCGCGTAATTTGAGTGTTCACTGTAGTCAACATTCGATGATAAACATTTTCTTGACAACATTTCTGGACTATTTTGCACTCTTATCGAAAGCTAGACTGATGATAGGTGAATTTGGGTAACAGACATATACAAAATGTTCACCTCATAAGCCAGTGTTGTTGTTGTTGTTGTTGTTGTTCCCCAAGCTGCCTGGCCGAACAGCCCCAAGGCCCCGAGCAAGGCCAAGGCCATAACCGAGCGCCCCCACAGAACCCTCCCTGCCTACCACAATTAAGCCTGGGTGACCGAAGCCACTCCATGGCGGGGAGCGGAGGAGGGTGCGGAAACGCCCGGGAAACCAAAGCCCCACCCAGGGCCCTGTGCCCCTCAGCAATTATGAAGAGAAAGTTGAGGGGCAAAGGAAAAATGTGACGCTTTGGCTTCCAATCTTGGTAGATTGGGAGGTCAATCCACGGAAAAGATGCCATCACTTGAGATCTAGGAAAGACATAAGTAAAAGGAACAGTCGGAGTAAGCTATGGGTATGGCAGAGATCGCTCAGTTCTCACTCTGATAGACCAGCCCATCACCAAATAAGCCAGTGTTGAGGATAAATGTTGAGGGAAAAATAGGTCGTGTGATACCAGCTTTACAATCAGAAGTGGTAAGTGATTGTGGCTTGTTTGGTCCCATGTTCATCGGTAATAATGCGGTAAAGGTTGAGAAGCTGACTAGTATTATCTGATGTCAGTTTCTAGATTTCCACATCATGTGGATTTATTGAGGTGAAGCGCTTTAATAAGATGAATCGGTTTAAGGGGGGATGGTTCACCTTTTGGTTGATTTTTTAATTATTTTATTATTTTTCTAGTTTCCTCCCTAGACCTCCATCAAACTTAAAGAAAGCATCCATTAGATCCTCCTCCTAGATTAATTTGTAAATTTTTTGGTAGAAAAATTTCCCGGCCAAAGGCCGATTCTTCCAAAATTACAGGCTCACTATCGTTCGCCAGGAAATAAATTGACACCTAAATAGTACGACAGGTCTTAATATTAACAAAGAAATGGGGCGAAAGATCTTAAAATCGGCGAACTAATGGGCTGAGCGTCTTAAAAATCTGAAAACTAATGGGGCTAAGCATGAGGAAGAAGGGGGAACCAGAAAAGCGACCCATCTCCCCTTAATAAGATGGAAGTAGTTTAATGTGAAATGCTGGCTGTTCGGAGAGAGGAACACAATGCTGGCTGTTCGGAGAGAGGAACACAATGCTGGCTGTTCGGAGAGAGGAACACAATGCTGGCTGTTAGGAGAGAGGAACACAATGCTGGCTGTTCGGAGAGAGGAACACAATGCTGGCTGTTCGGAGAGAGGAACACAATGCTGGCTGTTCGGAGAGAGGAACACAATGCTGGCTGTTCGGAGAGAGGAACACAATTAACTGAGCTTGTTGAGCGGAATTTTAAGCCGGTATCACACAAGAGCTTTTATAGCCAATATACGATGATCTAAATTTTTCTGGCAACATTTCTGGAATATTGCGTTGGTATCGGAAATTAGACTGATGGTAGATGAGTTTAGGTAACTAAAAAAAGTTTAAATTTTTTCTCCTCATAAGCAGCCAGACCAGTGTTAAGGATAAATGTTGAGGGAAAAAGCGCTCGTGTGATACCAGCTTTACTCGGGCATGCAAACCAATCGGTGAGCAAAACTTGCATTTAATATTGACCTTCAAATGTTATGAGAGGACGATTGTGTGTGTGTGTGTGTGTGTGTGTGCGCGCGTGCGTGCGTGCGTGCGTGTGTGCGTGTGTGTGGATGCCTGTGTGTGTGAATGCCTGTGTGTGTGTGTGTTTTATAATGAAGGCTTTAATAAAAGAAGGATTTGCCAATGAACATTTCAGGTACTGGTATTCTGGAAACATACATCTTATTTTTATGAATCATTAATGGTCAAAGAAAGCTTCACATGTTAGAGGGATTGAACAGGGTTACAAGATTCAATTAATACAAATTGCTCCAGGAGGGACTTTGGGCCATTTTTTCAAACAAATAATTTCAGGTGAACTTTAACCATGCAAATATTTTAGCCCCAATACATACGTACATACACTTAGAAAAACAAGTGATCTATAAGAGATACAGTGTCAGTTTAAATAATAGTTTTTTGTATTTATTGCAGGTCTAGTTTCAAACCTATCTAGTTGATCGGTTATGAATCACCCAAACAATTCAGACTATAAATAAACATATTAGGTACGGAAGTACTGTACTGTAGTCCGTTTGAAATATGTTTTTGTAATGACTAGGTGAAATATGTTTAAAAGAATGGCCCCTTATTAGTAAATGCTAGTGAACCATTCCTTGTCAGTGTGATCTGCTGTAGGATCTGACTTCAAGGTGGCAAACATGGGATACTGGGAACCAGATACTTAAGACTGTCATATCTTTAAAGCCGATCATTTCTTTGAAGGCTATGTTGTTATTCTCGTAGCAGCAATACTAACGACACATAACTGGGTATATTTACTTATAACGTCGTCGACATCTGCTCAGGATGTGACGCAGCACCCCATACTATTAAACACATCATAGAAGATTGTATTCTACACAATCACTTACGCCAACAACATAATCTACACTCCTTGAGAGCCCTATGGGAATGCCCGACCGTGGCCATGGCCTTCCTTAGGGAATCGAGGCTGTTCGGCCAGGCAGCCTAGGGAACGACAACAACAACAACAACAACCTATAACTGCCTACATTTTTGCTAGTATGGGCAAGTTATGATGTCGTACACATGTAATAGGCTGTAAATTTATCTGCCTGTTACAACTCTCACAATGTTTTGATTTGAAACAACTTTGAGTATTTGCAAATTTCCCCGTGTTTACCATCGTGAAGCTTGGGTCTTGTTAAAAGTATTTTGTGGTGCAGATCAGCTGAGTGTGTCATATAATAAAGTAGTCCTCGGTGACTAGTTCTTGTGTTAGGGGACTTGCATTAGTGAACACTAGTTTGTTGTCCAGAAATTGTTTTTAATAAAGTTGGCGAGTTGACCTCGTGACCGACTTGAAGTGTTTGGTGTGGTTATGAAGAAGCCTTCCCCCCGCCGCCCCCTTAACCCTACAACCAGATTACCACTTATTGCTGGTTATACTAAGGTAGCGCCAACGAACTTGACAATAATCTTGATCCCTGACCTCTCTGTAACTCAAAAGGGCCTAGAGAAAACTGGCTGTAAATATTCACACCTATTTCCAGGTGGACTCTTCCCAAATGATAGAAACGTCAGCCCAATTGCTTTTATTCATTTCGAGATATAAGAAGTTAGGGGGTCAAGATTATTGTCAAGTTTGTTGGCACTACCTATAGCTACCTCCAGATGATTATACTCATCATAGGAAGTACCTTGAAGATTAAAATGTTTAAAATTGATATTATCTATGTGTTTGAGTATATAATCCGGAGATAGGTAAAGTAAAACAATGATGTGCCTAATCTGATTGATAGTGTTAAGATAGCACCGCCTCAGAACCACTATACACACTCTGGTACTATCCCACTGAACCATGGACTATGACTGGCCCTTCTTAAGCTGAATAAAATATTGTAATTGGTATCAGTTATGATCCCCTGCAGCATCCCTGTTACTGCCTTAACCCTGAGATACCTCCTCAGTACAGGTCTCCCTCGAGTTACAATTGGGTTACGTTACTGAAAACCGATCTTAAATTATAATGTAAAACTTGCAAACTAAACAAACCAAAACTGGAACAGAGACAATATAAAGACAAAATAACTAATCAAAATCGCTATGTGGAAACAACGCTTACTAAAATAAAATTTATGAAATAAAAGAACACATAGAAATATCATAGAAAAATCATATAGTAAACCCTAAAATTAATGGGGTAAATGGGGATGTGTTCTTGGATTAGCTATAACCCAAACACAAAGACCTGAAAACCTATAATAATATCGTAAATCATGGCATCGGATAGTGAGGGAGACCTGTACCTTGTCCCTGGTCTAGTGACTGCTGTCCATCCCCCAATTATATACTTTTAGCACCTTCACCAAATTATCCTAATGTTGGCTACAATTATAATAAATAGATTGGACTGAAAAGGTACCGTAACAATAGTTTTTAACTCCTGGGAAATAAAAGGCCAGACTAAAGTATTAGTAGTAATAAAATTAAGTAACACCCCGTTCTTAACATTAATCATCAATTACAAACCTCAATGCACTTGAAAATAGTTGAACCAGACCAGTGAGAGGCAGACAAAAGGGACAATTATAATTATTAACTCATGGACTACAAGCTCGCTCACAAGATGGAAAAATAAACAAAAAAATCTAATCCTAGCCAGTAAGCCTTGGATGGGCTGTCATAATACCAACGGGTCATTACTCCAAGGATAACTACAGTATTCGCTCTCAAACTGCCTTTTACCTGAAACTATCTGGGTGCTTGTGGTAGGTCCGAGGCTGTGTGTTTGTTGAATCTTCCTCTCCTTCTATTGACCTCCTCCCCCCCCCCTCCAGTCAATAACATTTATATAGAGATGTTGGTGTTTCTCGGCTCCAAGTTACAGAGGGGTTCTAGATAAACAAATAGAAAGTGCGTGATTTCAGGAATTTAGTAAATGTATTGCAATTTTTATATCTATATATATATATATATATATATATATATATATAGTTTGCTTGTGTATAATGCAGATTTTTTTTTTTTTTTTAGTGTTCTTGCCAATCCATTTTCCGAGTCGCGTGTCTATGTGTGACTTGCGTATCCTGTCTTTAAGTATTTAAATGTTGATTAATTTATTAGGTACATTAATTGATTTTGTACTCGATTATCATCCTAACTTGAGAATACTACGTTGTCAAGTTATTTTTTGTAAGTACAACTTGTAAATATGTTCCCTAGTGATTATGTTTAAGAAATTTATGAATTATGACATTGTACATTCATATTTCAGCTGGTGTATTGTAGTTTGTAATTTATGACTGGTACGGCCATGTTAACAAGGCCTTGTGTATACTAGCTTTTGTAAAATAGAAATTTCTAGAAATATGGCAATATAATTATGGGTGAAATATGTTTTATTCTCCATATCTCTATATATCA
The DNA here is from genome assembly GCA_032716605.1 of Paralithodes platypus. NCBI lineage: Eukaryota > Metazoa > Arthropoda > Malacostraca > Decapoda > Lithodidae > Paralithodes > Paralithodes platypus. Next base: position 65,976,758 of record CM064485.1, read on the forward strand.
TAGATAATATAATACTCAGAAGACCATTATTAGTAGTCTAGTAGCCATAAGCTTAGTTGTTGTTGTTGTAGTTCCCCAGACTGTCTGGCCGAACAGTCCCGAGTCTGGTAGACCGAAGCCATCCAGATGCTCGGGCCCCCGAAGGGGCCAGGGTGAGATGAGATCTGTCTCTGAGAGGCCAGCGGGGGAAGAGATCATCAACCCATGGGCTTGCAGCCCCGGGCCAATGCCCCCACCGTCCACAGCCCCCCTTGCAGTGCCAACGGTATATGGATTTTTTAATTTTGACCAATTTTTAGGCCCAATAGGCCTATTTTAAAGTTTAAAAACTCCATAGACGAGTTATCTATGTACGGATTTTGTTCAAATTTATACCTAAAGTACAGTTTGACACGCTGAATCGAATGGCGCAAACAGAATTGAAATCGGACCATTAGTTTAGAATTTCGTATTTGACTTGGCCTCCCAGAAGGGCCCAAATGACCAGTTTTTGGACTTTAAAAGCCCTCTGTAGCCCAAACTATAAGTTCTAGGGAATTCTACTTGGTGCCATTCGATTTTTCTCGACGAGCAGCTTCTATACATGGTCGTAGATTGCAATTTCGACCAGCCATTCGGCCAGAATCAAAAATATTTTTTTCCAAAATTTTAAAGTTTAAAAACTCCATAGAAGAGTTATCTATGTATGGATTTTGTTCAAATTTATACCTAAAGTACAGTTTGACACAAATCAAAAATATTTTTTTCTCCAAAATCCCTGGGTTTAAGCCCAGGAAAATGTTTGCACTTTGCGGGCGACTTTCAAATTTTAAAGTCGAAAAACTGGTCTTTGAATTTATGTATGTACAGTATGTAATATGATGCAAGGTGTCAATAATGATGATGATGATGTAAGACTGGTATAGTCTATTCGCTGTAAGTAGGCGAGAAATCATGACCTCTATCCTCTATAATTCAAAAATGGCTAGAGCAAATTGGCTGTAGATTTCCACATCTATTCCTTGACTGAATCTTCCCAAACGGTAAACATATTAGCTCGATTACTCTAGTCGTTTTTGAGTTACAAAGGTTAGAGGTCATGATTTCTCGCCTACATAGCCTACAGCGAATAGACTATAGTATGTAAGCAGGCTAATTGTAGTACATTATACTGTACTAGAGCCTATGCTCGTGTTGTCCTGTCTCTACATTTATCCAATTTTGTTTTAAAAGTTTTAATTTTTCATTGTGTGAATGTGTGTGTGTATGTACTGTATGTATGTAAGCTAAGTGTGTATGTGTGTTCATGTTTATGTGGTACTAACAAAAATATATGTTGGCATCCTTAGGGGACTTTTAAAAGTTGTTTGAATCTTACATCTAATAGTCCAAGCATACCATCGTCCAATCGTCTAATCTAGCTATACAGTATTTAGAGGATTTTATGCAGTTTAAGAAGGATCTGTGGTAGTAAAAAGGGTTCAGTGAGATAGTTCGAAGTCTGTTCATTGCTGGAGGTCCTTTGTAAACTGAATACAATTGTCTGATAGTAGCCAGCATAAAATTAAAAGGACGTCTTTCAGATTTTATGCTTGCTACTATTAGAGGATTTTATTCCGTTTACAAAGGGCCTCCAGCAATGAACAGGCTTTGAACTATCACACTTAACCCTTTCTACTAGGGCGGGTGCCCAACCCCGAAAGGAGTTGAAATAGGGGAGCTATTTCCCCGCCAAAGGTGGCTTCCTAGGGCCTTTCCTAGCTGATGCTGAGAGGATTGGGTTCTAGTCATGTGGTGATGGGCTGGTCTATCAGAGTGAGAGCTGAGCGATCTCTGCCATACCCATAGCTTACTCTGACTGTTCCTTTTACTTATATATCTTCTAGATCTCAAGTGACTGCGTCTTTTCCGTGGATTGACCTCCTTACTGCCAAGATTGGGAACCAAAGAGTCACATTTTTCCCTTGCCCCTCAACTTTTCCTTCATAATTGCTGAGGGGCACAGGGCTTTGGTTTCCCGGGCGTTTCCGCACCCTCCTCAGCTCCCTGCCTTGGAGTGGCTTCGGTCACCCGGGCTTTGTTAGTGGTAAGCAGGGAGGGTTTTGTGGGGGCGCTCATTTATGGCCTTGGCCTTGCTTAAAATTGTCTAGTCTAGCTATATTTAGACGATTTTATACGGTTTAAGAAGGATCTGTGGTAGTAGAAAGGGTTGTTGTTGTTGTTCCCCAGGCTGTCTGGCCGAACAGCCCCAAGGTCTCGACCTTGGGGCTGTTCGGCCAGACAGCCTGGGGAACAACAACAACAACCCTTTCTACTACCACAGATCCTTCTTAAACCGTATAAAATCGTCTAAATATAGCTAGACTAGACAATTTTATTCAGTTTACAAAGGGCCTCCAGCAATTAACAGGCTTCGAACTATCTCACTTAACCCTTTTTACTACTACAGATCCTTCTTAAACTGCACAAAATCGTCTAAATATATAGCTAGATCCTTTTCACTACCACAGATCCTTCTTGAACTGCATAAAATCGTCTAAATATAGCTAGACTAGATAATTTTATTCAGTTTACAAAGGGCCTCCAGCAATGTTTAGGCTTCGAACTATCTCACTTAACCCGTTTTACTACCACAGATCCTTCTTAAACCGCATAAATCGTCTAAATATAGCTAGATTTTTTTTAAAAAGACGTCGCCGGTACAAAAGGGGTTAAATTAATATAAACTAACACAACTATAGCTTTCTGATGCCCATACAACCTTCCTAAGCTGCATAAAAGTATCTTACCATTACTGAAATTAAATATTTCGCTATATTCATGGCCTAATAATCTTCTGTAACCATAGATAGGCTAATCTTACATAACCTTGTCTTGATAGCTTAACTCCTGTACGATCGCGCTAATAAGTCATGTCTCAGCTGGCATTACGTTTGGCTTGCTCTGTGCTGTATTAATGTCTGTCAGATGTTGAAAATGGTGGGTAAGTGTAGGAACATGTTTGTATATCTCACTCCATATGAAGAAATGAAGCTTAGATATTGTTGATACCAATTATTGATCAAAATATTCTTGGTGCCGAGACATCACTTATTAGCGCGACTGTACCGGTGACGTCTTTCTCAATTAATTCTAGCCATATTTAGAAGATTTTGTGCAGTTTAAGAAGAATCTGTGGTAGTAAGAAGGGTTAAATGCGATAGTTCAAAGCCTGTTAATTGCTAGCGGACCATTTTAAACTGAATATAATCGTGTAATAGGGTCGTCACCGGTACAGTACAGAAGGGGTTAATCAGATTAGTGCGCTGAATTTTGGTGTGAGTATCCTAGGTTCGAATCCATGGAGTAGCCTACCACATGTATTAATTAATGTGATTGCTTTCATTAATCCGTACTGTACCGGCGACGTCTTAAATTTTATTGTGGCGACTACTAGTCATTTTTTCTCAGTTTAGGAAGGATCTTTAGCAATTATAAGGCTTCGACCCTTTTAACTACCACAGATATTTCCTAAGGTGCAGATAATCATCTAATTATAGCAAGACCAAAATATAGCAGACGTCACTGGTAATAATAATAATAATAATATTTATTCAGTTAGCAATTTACAGAGGGTACCACATAGTATGTTACAAATATGACATGTACCAGCCTTGCATAATTCCAACTAAGGATAGCCCAATAAGGCCGTTAGGCGTACTGTATTTCCAATGGGGTCCTTGTGGGACAGAGTCTTAACCTAAGAAGTGCGCATGGGGGTAATTAGAAACGTCCCCCTGTGCTGACGTATTTGAGCTGTTTCCATCACTAAAATATTCATTTTACCATAAATAGCATTAATACTTATCCATACATGCCTATTATGGGTTGATTATAAAGGTATTAACCTGAAACAACAATAAAACGAGTGAAAACAGCGTTTGGATGGTCAAAATCGGAGATACAGGCCGAGAGTTATATAATGTATGGGTGAGGCAACCTGCTTTCCCGCCAATTTCCCCCAAGGCCACTGAGACACAGTCGATCGATACTCTCTCTCTCTTGCACTCGCTTGCTAACAGAGATGACAATGCCCTGCTTGCAACTCGCTAATGTTAGCACGAAAATATACCTCAGAATAAGGGAATAACAGGGAAAATAGGTGATAACTGAAGGAGGGGAGGAAAGTGGGGAAGGAGGGGAGGTAGAGGAGTGATATTTTGCATGGCCCAGGGGCCCCCAATTTTTTTTTTGTTTTTTTGTTTTTTTTTATGTTTAAAGTTGATTTTTTGTTTCTCAGACTCTTAAGAGTCTTCCCGCAGTCCGCCGGGGGAACTCTTAAGAGTCTTCCCGCAGTTCCCGGATTAATTAGGTAGCCTATATTTGTAAGTTAATTGGTGGGGTGGTGATTATATGATATGCTAAACATGAGGGAGAAGGCGGTCCAGAAAAGCGAGTATTAACCTAACAAGTGCGCATGGGGGTAATTGGAAACGTCCCCCTGTGCTGACGTATTTGAGGTGTTTCCGTCACTAAAATATTCATTGTGCCATTAATAGCATTAATACTTATCCATATGCGCCTATTATGGGTTGATTATAAAGGTATTAACCTGAAACAACAATAAAACGAGTGAAAACAGCGTTTGGATGGTCAAAATCGGAGATATAGCCCGCGAGTTGTATAATGTATGGGTGAGGCAAGCTGCTTTCCTGCCAATTTCCCCCAAGGCCACTGAGACACAGTCGATCGATACTCTCTCTCTCTCTTGCACTCGCTTGCCATCAGTGATGACAACACCCTGCTTGCAACTCGCTAATGTTAGCACGAAAATATACCTCAGAATAAGGGAATAACAGGGAAAATAGGTGATAACTGAAGGAGAGGAGGAAAGTGGGGAAGGAGGGGAGGTATTGGACTGAGATTTTGCATGGCCCAGGGGCCAAACAAAAATAAAAATAAAAAAAATATGTTGTTTTCGATGTCAAAAGTTGATTTTTTTTTTCACTCGCTCTTAAGAGTCTCCCCGCAGTCCGCCGGGGGAACTCTTAAGAGTCTCCCAGCAGTTCCCGGGTTAAAGGGACGGGGGACTTATTACTTAGGAGGGGGGGGGGGGGGGAGGAACGGAACGGAACCACGAAAGAATGCCCATATAAGGCAACGGGAGAGAGAAAGAGGAGGAGGAGGGATTGGGGGAAGGTAAGGGTATGGGGGGGGGGGGGATTGAACAAAGAGAAAGAGAGAGACTTTCCCATTGGGGTGGTGGTCAGGGGGTGGGGAATTATGGGGGGTCACAGGTAGGAGGGGGGGCAACTTAACAAAGAGAGAGTATCCTGTCGGGGAGGGGGTGGGGGATGATCGGGGGTCGCAGTTAAAAGGGGAGGGGAAGGTGGGGGTGGGGTGATTTAAACAAAAAGCGTGCGCTAAATCTCGTATCCTGTTGGGCGGGAGGTGGGGAGGAGCTCGACCAATTAGAGAGCGCCACGTCATCGCCCATCAGCCAATCAGCAGCTCACCAACCCATATACCAGGATGGGCCAGGTGAGGGAATTCTTTTCTAGCTGGACTCCATAACGAGGTGACGTAAGTGTTTTCGTTCTTGATAATGTTATATTTTATGAGTTTATAATCGAGAGACTTCTTATCTTGTTATTATCTTACTGTATTCTCTATTTACGGTGTGTTGGCTTAATAATCCCGGATCATAATAGCCCGTGAAGTCTTCTCGTATGTGTCCGCGATTTTTATAAGGTTATTTAATTATTTTATACTCGACGAATATCGCTTTCACCTGTTGTGCCTGTGCCATATTTAGCTCGATATTTTCACCATCCCAGTACCTGTCCTTTATCAACGTGGTCAATTAACCAGCTAAGTCGATCTATATTCACTGATTGTCATTTAGACTATTATACAGCTTGTGAATTAACATACAAAAAGGCCGGACGATAAGAGGCTTCTTCTTGGGGCATAGGCTAATAATGGAAGTCGGCAAGTCGCTTTACTGTCTTAAGATTTTTACAAGAAACAAAACTCCGCACATCACAAAAAACACCCACATTTCATAATTTCATCAGACAAGACCGGGCTGTTGGCGGGGGCGGTGGACTCATCACCCTGGTACACAATGAAATATCATACATAGTAACCAGTGTACAAACCAAATCCCTCCTCCCCCCAAATGATAACACAACAGAAATACAATCAATTAAAATACGCACTGGCAACAAATCCAACATATACCAAATGAATACAGACCACACTTACAACACATCACAAACACCCCACACATCATCCTGGGTGGTGACTTCAACGCCAAGACGTCGGCCTGGTTTGTCGACAACCCCGACACAGACAGAGGGCTGGTACTACAAAACCAAACAGATAACCTCATCATCCTTAACAACATCCATCAACATACCCATATTCCTCACCAAGCCCTCTATAACCCATCATCTCCAGACATCACCTTTTGCTCCCCAGAACTCGCCCCCACAACATCCTGGAGGGTGGTCAGAACCTTAGGCTCTGACCACCTCCCGATCATTATCACCACCAAAACCAGACTCACCCCAGCTAGCCACAAACACACATACACCAATTATAAAAGAGCTAACTGGGAAGCATTTACAAATGAGACAGAACAACACTTCACAACTCTAAACAGTACACCCATCACTAACATCAACAATGCTGTACACATACTCAATAAAACTATCCAAAACGCTGACAAGAAACACATTCCAAGAGGTAACAGAAAAAGACACAACCCCAACTTCACACCAGAAATTCAAAACCTCATCAGACAACGCGACACACTGAAACACTCCCCAGCACCCCACACACAAGACATCACACAACAAATTCAAGCACTCAACACCCAAACTAACAACAAAATACAAGAACAACAAAACTAAATTGGAATAACTTCCTACAAACACTTGATCACAAAACAAACCCCAAAAAACTCTACAAAACACTAAACAGCATCACACTTTCCAACAGCAACACAACACAATCACATGCTGCAATCACAACAACAGACTCTACTCCTTCATGTAAACAACAAGCAAACAATCTCATCAATCACTTCTCACATGTCAGCCACCTAAAACCTCACAAAGACGACCGACGTGTCATCCGACGTAAGAGACAATTCCCCACAGACCCTGACTATACACCCTTCACCAATCACCAGACAAAGCATATCATCAACAATCTCAAGCACTCACCTGCCTGTGGCCTAGACAACATAAGCAACATACACCTCAGACACCTGGGACCACAAGGCATACAAGCACTCACTAACATATCAAACTACAGCTATTCACACAACACAATACCAGACATTTGGAAGCATGGTATCATCATCACATTCCCCAAACCCAACAAAGACCCCACGCTACCCTCCTCGCACCGCCCCATCACACTCCTTTGCTCCCCCTCCAAAGTCATGGAACGCCTAGTATTACAACTAATTACACCCGACCTACCCCTAGCTCCAATACAACATGGCTTTAGGTCACTGCACTCCACAAACACTCTTCTCACAGACCTTACACAAAGATATTTTGACGGCATCAACTCCGCTAGACCACCACACAGATCACTATTAGCCACACTCGACATTAGTAAAGCCTTCGATGCCATCCCCCGCCACAACCTAACAAACAAAATCTACAACAAACATGCACAACACAAAAAGGTGGCTGGCCAACTTCCTAGCAGGCAGATGTGCACACGTATCTTTTGCCGGTCAGTCATCTAAAATCAGAAACTTTCCAAACGGAGTCCCACAAGGATCCGTCCTATCGCCCGCACTCTTCAATCTGTACATGCACGATATAACTACACCCAATACGCCCCAAATAAACTTAGCTTCCTATGCAGATGACATAACACTCACATGCACACACCATGACCCAAGAAGAGCAACAGATCTCCTTCAACCCTATCTCAACACACTACATGGCTGGTGCACTACAAACAGATTTAATCTAGCCCCAGCCAAATCCATCGCAACCCTGCTCACAAGCTGGACAGGTGAACACGAATACATCCCTCAATTCACCATAAACAACACATCCCTAACACATACACACACACCCAAAATCCTAGGAGTAACATATGATACTCATATGACATTCAAACAGCACACCACAAACATTAAAAAGAAACTGACACCCAGACTTAACGCCCTCAGGTCACTTCCTCACACAAAATTTGGACACAACAAAGAAACTACCACCACAGTATATAAACAATACATAAGATCAGTGATGGAATACGCAAGCCCAGCCTGGGCTTCTAACCTAGCTGAAACACATCATAAGACCTTACAGACTATTCAAAACAAAGCCCTGAAGATCATTACAGGCTGCACAGCTACTGCACCCACAGATCACCTACATCAAGAAACCAAAATCCTCAAAGTCAAAGACCATCTGGACATGAGAGGCACTCAATTCCTGGCAGCAGCCTCCACGAACCAAGACCACCCACTAAACTACATGGCAACACACCCACAGACACCAAGAAATATCAAAACAACACCCAGCACACGGTATCACACACAATTATTGTCCTCTCTCCCTCCCTGCCCACCCCGAACCAACTTCCAGAAGCACATCCATACTCGTATCTCTCGCCAATCCATCCACTCACTCACAGACAACACGCAGCTGCATGCACGACCTCCCGAAATCCATCCTTCCGAATCCTCCCTCCCTCGCGAGGACAGAGTCCACCTGGCCAGGCTGAGATGCGGACACCATCCAGCTCTCCTGAGCTATCAGAAGAGACTGGATGACTCCGTTGTCGACGCCTGCCCGGGATGTAACACAGCACCCCATACCATTAAACACATCATAGAAGACTGCATTTCACACAACCACTTACGCCAACAACATAATCTACACTCAATGAGAGCTCTGTGGGAAAGCCCGATTGTGGCCATGGCCTTCCTCAGGGACTCGGGGCTGTTCGGCCAGGCAGCTTATGGAACAACAACAACAACAACAACAACTGTCTTAAGAAAACAACGATGGAATGTGCCTGGGTAAATATATAGAAATATACCAATATCCACTATACGATCGTAAGTCTTGACACTGAAGTCCTATTTTAAATTAACTTGCAATGTTTAACTATTTTGATTTAATAATTCAAAATAATATCCGAATTTAATGTATGTGTCTGCGATTTTTATAGTTATTTAATTATTTTGTACTCGGGAATTTGTAATCTTTAAAGGGGCTTCTATTTCTGACTATTATTTACTTACTGTGTGCTGGCTTAATAATCCTAAATAATAATAGCCTTTGAAGGCCTATTTTAACTTATGTGCGCGTTCTTTACATGGTTAATTTATACTCTTTATTTTTTTAGGAATACGGCAATTCCCAAACCGTTTCGATTTGCGGTGTGCTGGCTTAAATAATTGTTTGATCACCTGAATTTTTTTAATTTAATAACTATCCGAATTTCTAGAAGGTAATTCGTTCTTGAATAGGTATAAAGTACTATTTAACATGTAATTAATGTAATCTGGATCAAAAATTATTGCGCATGTCGAAGGTTCATTTGTTACAGAGGTGAGGTTCGAAGACGCTTACCTATAAAGGGCCTCCCTCCTGCAACGCCATCCCAGCCGCCATCACCTCCACCTGTATGTACCTCCACATTTATCAGTCTCCATCTTGATCATTCTAGCACCTGTCATTAATCAACATGCTCCATTAACTAGCTAAGTGTATATATATTCACTGGTGGCCATTAAAATATATGTACTGTAACAATTATGAGAGTCCGTGAATTTACATATGGCGAGACGGTACATTAGTTTCTCCATAGGCTAACAATGGCCGCCGCCATCACCTCCACCTGTTGTGCCATATCTTTACCATCCTAGCACCTGTCTTTCATCAACATACTCCATTAACTAGCAAAGTGTATCTATATTCACTGGTGGCCATTAATTTATATGTAGACTAGGCCTATTATAAGAACTCGTGAATTAACATTAGAGAAGATGCACGTTTACCTTAGCCCCGAACACCTATCAATCACATTCACCTGTTACCATCCCAACACCTGTCATTCATCAATATGCTTCACTAACCAGCCAAGTCTATATATATATTCACTGGTGGCTATTAAATTATATGTAGACTATTTTAGAGCCCGTTAATTAACATAACAAAGGCCAGACGATACGAGGCTTCTCCTTAATAGGCTAGCCTAGCCTAGGCATAGGCCTATTTTTTTTTTTTTTTTTTTTCTAAACTTTATTTTTTGCCCAAACCGGTATCGTTATTGGCTAGGCCTAGTTAATTTAATTTATTTTTTTATTTATTTATTGCATTTCATTGTTTTATAGGCTAGCCTATGTATTTTATGTCCAGTGTTACCCGGCCTCCAGAGCCATCAATATTTACATGTTAGGCCTATACAAAGTTAATATAGCTTACTTCAGTGTTGGATATGCGTAGACCGTCGTGAATGGCTTAGCCTATTGTATATAAAACTTGCATAGGCCTAATAAACAAACTAGAAGAACTTGCCGTTTCAAAATCGCTAGGCTAGGCCTGTGACAAAAAAACACGGTATAATCCTGTGTAGCGGGTGGACCTGTGCATATATCAATAATTTGGTAATGTTACAATATTTGTTTACATTTTACCTTAATAAATAGTCCACTAATATACTAGGTTAGGTTAGGTTAAAGATATTTGAAATGCTAGGTTTTTCCAGGTTAAATAGGAATGGGAATTATCCCCAGGCTACCTTTAGGATCAACCTTTCCTGGTACCTGGCGCGGGGTACGAACCTCTGAAGGGAATTTAACCCCCCTAAAAACCCACAGGTTTTGAGATGCCTTGGGTGGGGTTCGAACCCTGGTTAGTGACGCACCACCATCACCACCAGGCCCGCGCGCTAACCCACTGTACTACCATGGACGTACAAAAGTATAGCAACCTTAGTCCGATTTTTAAGAACCACGGTGATAGTCTCTCGAGATGAGTTTATTGGACTAACCATCTACGACTATTTTACGCTATACCTGACGTCAACTCGGGTTAGTATTATTGTGGGTGCGGGACATTTTCGAGGGCATTACACCTGATATATGTAACCATAATTCTATCCAATGTTTATGTACACATGTTTCCAGAGAAAATGCCGACCGATGTACCCAATCTTTCCCCCATGCCCCCAGAAATGTTAACAACCCCAAATCAATACACCAGTCCTACACCAATAACCCATGTTCTACACCTAACTTTTTCCCCACCAACCCTCCGCAGTCCCCCCAGCAAATCCCGTTTTCTAACTCGCTCACCTCGCACCCCTCTGAGCCGTCCGCACGCGCCATTAATCCCCCTCTCACGCGTGCCGACCGAGGGACACAACCATGATCCCACCGCTGCCATCAATGAAATGCTAGGTTTTTCCAGGTTAAATAGGAATGGGAATTATCCCCAGGCTACCTTTAGGATCAACCTCTCCTGGTACCTGGCATGGGGTACGAACCTCTGAAGGGAATTTAACCCCCCTAAAAACCCAAAGGTTTTGAGATGCCTTGGGTGGGGTTCGAACCCTGGTTAGTGACGCACCACCATCACCACCAGGCCCGCGCGCTAACCCACTGTACTACCACGGACGTACAAAAGTATAGCAACCTTAGTCCGATTTTTAAGAACCACGGTGATAGTCTCTCGAGATGAGTTTATTGGACTTACCATCTACGACTATTTTACGCTATACCTGACGTCAACTCGGGTTAGTATTATTGTGGGTGCGGGACATTTTCGAGGGCATTACACCATTGTTCAATGTTTCTTAGTAAATAGGCATCTGAAAATCAGTTCCTCCCGCTACACAGGATCTTACTAAAAACACTTGGTAAATCTACAGTTATACTACCCCCCACCACCGCCCCCCTTCAAAACACGCCTTTTAGCGTGTTTTTGGATGGTTCAGCAGACGCGGAAACTGAAAAAAATATAATATTCAAGGACACTAGTGCGACGTTATGAGAAACAATTTATTAGGGAAAATAGGCACCAATAGATTCGCCATATTTTTCTGCATATAGTCCGCATGGAGGATTTTCGTTATCAACAAATTGAAAAATACCCACTTCACAGACAAATACACCAAAAATCTAAGTCAAAGCGGGGGTGTGGGGGTGGCAGCCCCCACCTATAATACTAGGTTAGGTAAGGTTGTTAGGTTAGGCTAATGTCCTTTCAAAGGGGTATAGGGTAGTAAACACTAGGATAGCCTATACCCGGTCAGAGGTAAGAAGAAGAAGAGTCCTGCAGTAGTCTCCTTGAATGCTACCGAAAAAAAACTTATTTTGATAAAAATGTATCGCCAACCAGATAAGAGTTTTTCAGGTAATTTTTTGTGTTTTTATTTGATATTAAGTGTTGTTTAATACAGAGGACCGTCACATTTTAGTATTTTTAACATTAGCCTAACCTAACTTAACCGAAAACTAACTTGTCTCGCCGACGGTCTAAACCCAGCTCACGTTCCCTGTTTATGGGTTCGCGAAGGTTTGTAATACAGTAAACCCTCGCTATCTCGGACTAATTGGGGGGAGACCCAGTCCGAGATGACCGAAAATCTGTGATGTCCGAAGTCCGACTTATGTCCGACTTAAGAGAGGAAAATGTCCGAATTGGAAGAGGGAGTCCGAGCCACCAGAGAAAACGGAGACTTCCCTATCACTAACAACGTTGATTCAAGATAAATTACAGTACCTGTACAGTATCCAGCAGACATATATTATAAATATCACTTTCCTTCTCCATTTCACTGTCCTTCTCCACTTCACTGTAGCCTTAGATCTCCGAATTTGCCCTTAGATCTCAGAATTTTCCGAGATATATGACACCTGTCAGACAGACCATGTGGGCCCTCGGAGTTTTCCCCTTCCATCTCGGAATTTTCCGAGATATACGGCGAACTTTCCGAGAGGCCGATGCGTCCGAGTAGTCCGGGTTTCCGACTTCTAGAGGTCAGAGATAGCGAGGGTTTACTGTACTTCAATGTATCTATTTAAAGTCAAATATACATTTCCGCGCATCATCAAACCATACTAAGTCTACTACTAATAATATTAACCCATTAGTACCAACAGAATAGCGACAAAATAGGGGTAGTATAACTGTAGATTTATCAAACGCTTTAGCAAAATTTTATAAATAGGCCTAGGCCTAAGACTAGAAAAAAAAAAAAATCCAACTTTCCCAATATATCCTAGGCTAGCGGGCCCGTAAAATTTTGGGAGATGTTTCGCACTAAAATTCAGTCTAGCCTATGCCCGCGCCACTGTCTTTATAGTCATTAGTGTACAGTCTCGCTAATAAGTTATTTCTCTGCACAAAGTATGTTTTTATCAATAATTGGTATCCGCAATAGGCCTAGGCCTATGTAAGCTTAATTTCTTCATATAGCCTTAGAGTGAAATATACCAACTTTTTCCAACACTTAACCACCCTATTCAACATCTGACTGACATTAATACTGCACAGAAAGCCAGACTTAATGACCGCTGGGACATGACTTACTAGTGTGACCGTACCCCAAACCTAAATTAAAAAAGTCACGGGGGAGGGGGGCTGCCCCCCTCAACCCATCCTGCATCCAATGGCAACACTAATGCAATGAGCCTTACTATATAAAATTACTAAATTAATATATTTACTGAGGCCCATTTCCCATTTTTAAATTTGTTTCTGGGGGCGGCAGACTCGAAACAGAGCCTGAATAGGGAAAACAGCAATGTAATGGCACTTCATATGCAACTTGAAAATGTATTATTAATCCTAATATATTTTGCATTTGTCATTGCTTATAAAGTATGATTAAGTAATTGGGACTAGATTGAAATTAAGTCTAAAAGGGATTATGGCTAAATTGACTTCTTTTGATCTCGGTTAGTGGTGTAATGGTTTAGTGGTTTTGGTCTGGGTGTGGTGTCCCGGGTTCTAATTCGGGGAGGACCATATGCTTTCTTTAGTTAAAAGTACATTGGGGTTTGTAATTGATAAGTTAAGAACGGGGTGTTACTTATATATTTTTCCACCACAACCGTATTTTGACAATTTTGTTTAGGCCTACTAAACTTTGGTGTCTACAGCTCCAACTTCTTTATTACTTTATAGTCGGAAATTGCTAGTAGTTTATTACTGTTCTATTAATTATTTATTATTTCACATATGCTTTCATTTAATTTCATTGGAGGTGTTTGGTGGTGTAGTGAAATTATTACAAAATTTATTCTAGATTTGTCATTTATCACTACCTACTCCCAGCAGTGAAGGAGAGACGATGCTACACCATGGATGTGTCGGACAACCCGGTACCGGTACAATCTTGTGAGAGATCCTTCAGAAGCTGATGAAAGTGGACAATCTTCACACTTCCACTGGGTGAGTTATATTTAGTGCTAGTTTAATTGTGTATATAATGAAAAAGCCTACAAACTTTATTTGTATTAATTTTTATTTTTATTTTAATTTTGTCATTGGTACAGTAATATATTTATGCTAGTTTGTGTATGTAAAGAAAAAGCCTACAAACTGTATTTTTCATATTTTTTTGTCATTGGTAAAAATATTTATGCTATCTATATCTATGCTGGGGCCCAATCCCCACTTTTCCTATTTTTGTGTATAGGCCTATATAGATTTTTTTTTTTTTTTTTTTAAATGCTAGTAGGCTATGTGTACAGTATATGAGAGCCTACAAATTTTAATTATTATTGGTATTTACCCCATTCCCCACTTTTCCCATGATTATTATATTAATTAAAATGTAAAACTTGCAAACTAAACAAACCAAAATTGGGACAAGGACAATATAAAGTCAAATTAAATTATCAAAATCGCTATGTGGAAACAACGCTTACTAAAATGAAAATTATTAAATAAAAGAACACAATCCACCACATAGGGTGTACATCACTACATGAGCAAGTTAATCTGTTTCCCAAGCAAACCAATCGCACATATAACAACGCACTATCGTCACGTTAAAGGAAGTAGTCAAGTTTGGGAAGTCCGGGACGTTCTGGCAAATTTTACTAAACTCTGCATGAATAAAGAAACTACATGTTAAATGTCAAAATATTATTTAAAATCAAATTTGCAACATGACAAGACATTAACAATAGTAAAAAATACAAATATTGATAAGATATCTATACTATTACAAAATAATATATAAAATACAGTACAGCACTCACTAACGATAGTGCTATCGGGTAGGTACCTGTAAGCATAGCATGCCTCAAGTGACCCCTATCAATAACTACCCTACAAATAACCTACATTTTTAGCACAAATAAACTAAGGAAATCGCAAAAGTAAGCAATTGATACTATCGACAATGAATACATATAATATAAAGAAATAATTGCAAAATATGAAGTAACAACAGATTTAAACAAAGAGTACTCTTTTAACAAGAACAATAAATTTAAAAAATCATCAATATAATAATAATAATAATAATAATACAAAAAGAAAAGATAAACAATAAATACAGACAAAAAGTAAGCAGAGGTTATACAAGAAACTTCAAGTTAAAAATGCTTGATTAAAATTATTGATGTCAAATTTTAGAATACAGTCACAATAATTGACCCTAAAAAGATTAAATTTATGGAACAATTTACTTGCCTCAAAACCTCTGTCCACTAAGAGTCTGTATAGTAACCTAGCTCTAGCCCAAAAGTCATCTACTTTAGTGCAGATTTTACAAAATCTTATTAATTGGGAATAAAAACAATTATAAGTGATTTTACTATCGATATTACTACTAGGGAAAGGAAAGTTTATTACGTTAAAATTAAAATCATCAACTTTGTGATATACTTTAAGTATGCACTGTTCATTAACAATCTCTATATTTATATCAAGAAAATTTTCAACTTTATAATTTACGTTACATTGTGTGAGGGGAATAGAATTAGGGTAAATAAGTTTAGCAACTTGATTAAAATTTAACAAATTGCAAACCAGAATATCATCAATATATCTACTATTATTACTTAACAGTTTAGCAAGTGCTAATTTTTCTGGAATTTTATTTTTCTTGCTACTGTCAACTAAGTCTTTTATATATTTAAATTCTAAAGCAAGCAAGAATAAGTCTGCAATTAAAGGGCTAGCATTTCCACCCATAGGAATTCCTAATATTTGTTTGAAAATGTACGGCCCGAATCTAACATAAGTATTGAAAAGGAGGAATTTAAGGGCATCTTTAAGTTTAGTTCTATCAAAATATACAGAACTAGTGGGAGTAGAGCTAAGTGATGCATTATTAAAATATGTATAAACATTTATGAAATAATTACCATTCCTAACGAACCTGTCAAAGTGCAAATCTATAATAAAGCAAAGCTCTGAATATACTAAATCTAAAGGAAATTGGTATACAAAGTTGAAAAGTCGAAGCTATGTACCGAGGTAACTTTCGGCATGGTATTTATTTTATCAATAACTTCTAACGAATTGTCAACACTCCAATAATAGTTAATGCCAGTTCTTCTCATGATGGTATTACAATATCTTTTATGAGTACTTTTAATTTATTTTAAGCAATTTACTACTTGTTCTGATAGAGTTTTAGTGGTAGCAAATTTTGCTCCGGCAATAAAGCGATATTTATAAGGTCTTTTATGAAATTTAGGTAACATGTATAATTTTGCAATGCACTTGTTCTTATCAGAAAGTTTAATATCAAATATTATATTTTTCTTGGTATGTTCATCGATTAAGTTATCAATATTCAGATTATTTTGAATTTCATAAACAGAATATTTGATTTTGTATATAATTTTTACTTTTTTCATTGGTAAATATATCTTTTAGGTCTGAATTTTGAGCGGTGTTTTATCTAAATCAATTAGTTGCATTGTTTACTACCCATCAAAGTTTGAGAATGTAGATGTGTATTAAGATTAGTAGTATAGTACAGTATGTATAATTATGTAAGGCATTAACCTAACAAACTTAGACCTAGTTTCTTTTCAGCTGACGGCAAATATAATCCTTAGTAGATAATTTTGATACAGTACAGTACTTAATTAATGGATAAATATAATCTTGCATAGTTTTCATGATTTAATTGAACAAATCTTCATAATAGCAAAGTATTTAACCCTCTCAGACATATGACTCAATTTTGAGGCTATTGGAGATACTTTAAAGCATTTGTTACCATCAGGGGTATTTAGAAACCTTTAGTTTGGTTACTTCAACCTCTGCAGTTGTTTTGGTTAGCTGTGGGCAGAACACTAATTTTGGAGAGGTAATTATAAGAATGAGAGAACTATTTCTTATTGCTAATCTGGCAACCTCTGAGTCATATGTGCGTGATAGGGTTAAGATTGTAATTAAAATATGAAACTTTAAAACATGAAACTTTAAAACAAACTCAAAAGTTGCTGTTCAAATCAATAACTAAAGATTAAAAAAATATTGAAACTAAAACACCCTAATTGTTTTTTGGAAAAATGCCAGCTAGCAGACGTGATGCACTAGCAAAGTTCATTTATAGTCCGATATGTCACATATTAACAGGTGATGTAGAACTAGTTAAACATTTTGCAAACAACAAATTAGCGGAGCTATGTCGTAAAGGGTTTAAATTTAGAATAGGGAGTAATAAAGTAACATGGGACATCATTTTAAAAGATATTGTTTTTCAGTCAATAAATTAAAAGATAAATTGTTAACAATTGTGTGCTGGGATGCGAGAGAACTAGAAGCATGGTCTAAATTATTAATTAAGTTAATTAGAAATAAAATTTTCTCGCTTAAAAATGAATTTAATCTTTCAGATTTTATAGACCATAATTATAATAAGCTTAAAGCTGATTTAATAAATTTACATAAACAT
Organism: Paralithodes platypus; assembly: GCA_032716605.1. NCBI lineage: Eukaryota > Metazoa > Arthropoda > Malacostraca > Decapoda > Lithodidae > Paralithodes > Paralithodes platypus. The sequence goes on from CM064485.1 coordinate 65,994,635, forward strand.
TTTGTAATCACTACAGTAGATAAAGCCAGCAATAATTATAGCTTCACATGCAAGAAATTTTATCTTGAAAACATGAAAAAAGAATTAGGCATTAAAGGTACGGTAACATATTACGTAAAAATATTTGCGGTAATTCTGTTTATGAAATTCAAAATAATCTGAATATTGATAACTTAATCGATGAACATACCAAGAAAAATATAACATTTGATATTAAACTTTCTGATAAGAACAAGTGCATTGCAAAATTATACATGCTACCTAAATTTCATAAAAGACCTTTTAAATATCGCTTTATTGCCGGAGCAAAATTTGCTACCACTAAAACTCTATCAGAACAAGTCGTAAGACCATAACCTTGCTCTTCCCCGCATTTACCTTCAAATTCCGTTTTTCGCACACTGTTCCAAACTCATTTACCAGACCCTGCAACTCCCATTCATTATCACTCCACTCTTTATTTTGAAACTTTTAAATTCTAATTAGGGATAAGGAAGTCTAGAAAGAAAAAAATATTATGTGGTGGACGCTGAGTTTTGGCCTGGTGGTGGATGCAGTGTTGTGGCCTGGTGTGTGGTGGATGCAGTGGTGGTGGACGCAGTTGTGGCCTGATGGTAGTGTGGTGGACACAATTGTGGCCTGGTGTAGTGTGGTGGAAGATGCAGTGTTATGTGGTGGACGTAGTTGTGGCCTGATGGTGTGGTGGATGCAGTGTTGTGGTGTGGTGGACGCAGAGTTGTGGCCTGGTGTTGTGTGGTGGTGGACGACTCGGTGTTGTGTGGTGGACGCAGTTGTGGCCCGATGGTGGTGTGGTGGATGCAGGGTTTTTGGCCTGGTGGTGGATGCAGAGTTGTGGCCTGGTGTGTGGTGGACACAGTTCTGGCCTGATGATGGAGAGTCTGTGATGGCGACTAACGTTTCCGTTGAACCACTCTACAGGACTAATATTCGGTTAGTATGTTGAAGTGTTTGTTTTAAGTTTAACCAATTTTTGAGTTTTGGAAGTTTGTGGTAAAGAAATGTGGCTCAAAATGCCTGAATAGTCAAATATAATACAGAGTAAAAGCTTGGCATACGAAATTCCATAATGTTGAGCAGTACAGTACTTTAAAAGTAGACCAAATTGATAAAAAAAAGTAAGCTATCTGCAAAACTGTGCACAAAAGTCTTATTCCTCGTACTGTATTTATAAAATATTATTTTAAGCGTTTTTTCCACATAGTGATTTTGATTTGTTTATTTTGAAAGTTTTAAATTCTAAAATATAAATCCAAATGCCATAATCCTTGGAAGTAACTTAATTATTTTTGTTACTCTTCTTGCAGAGTACGGTGACCTTGGGAATCTTATCTTAAATTGACAAGAGGCAGAGCGTTGGTGCCTGACATGTTTTGTATGGATCGTCTGGAATGGTGGTGGAGTTACGGAAGGAGCCTCTTTGTTTTGGATACCGCGTAGGGCATGCATGGTATTCGGACTATGTGGACCCCCTGATGTACCTACCGCTCTACAGGACAACTAATCGGTTAGTATTTTGATGAGTTTGGTATTTTATCCCTTTCACGCATATATGATGCAGAGGTTGCCAGATTAGCAATAAGAAATAAAGAGTTCTCTCACTCTTATAATAAACTCTAAAATTAGTTTTCTGGCCACAGCTAACTCAAAGACAACTGCAGAGGTTGAAGTAACTAAAGGTTTCTAAATACCCCTGATGGTAACAAAGGCTTTAACCCTTAAAAAGCGGCTCACCACTTAAGTCGAGTTAAATAAAGCTGGACTATGTGGCGGCGCTCGACATAGGTCGAGTGGCAATTTCAGCACGTAATGTGGCTGAGAGAGAGAGACAAGTGGTGGCAGGAGACTAGCGATGTATGACTGCAGACCACCGCGGCGAACCTACTGACACAAATTAGGACCTCCTCCCTCTCACATCGCTACATACTCAATTATGTACCGAAAGTACCGAATTACCTGCTTTTTGCACTCGCGTTGCACGGTTATTGCAAGAAAACTATCCATCATACAAGGATCGTTATGGTGTCATTCGAAAGCTCTGTTTATGCCCTTTCAGGGATAGATACTTGTTTTACGTTCTGGGTCTTATTTAGGCATGAAAATGATCACGTAAACAGCCCTATTTTGGCTAAAAACACCCCGCTGGGCGGTACACATAAATAAACCGCATAGGCCGCTCGTAAGGTGTTAAAGTATCCCCAATAGGCTCAAAATTGAGTCTTATGTCTGAGAGGGTTAACTTAGATGATCCTTATACAGTTGCCCACATAAGTTATGTTCCTCGTTATGATCTTGTATACGATTGTAAAATAAGTGCATTGAGTAGTAATTTACACCCTATTTGGATAGACAAAAGCACTTCACTAAATCGCTATGTGAAAGACTTGCGCGCAGAAATTATAAATAAAAACACAATCCACCACGTAGTACAGTCGCGCTAGTAAGTGATGTCTCGGCACCAGGTAGGTTTTGATCAAGTGGTATCGGCAATATCTAAGCTTCATTTTGTCATGTAAGAGTGAAATATACAAATGTTCCTACACTTACCCACCCTATTTAACATCTGACCCATTAATACAGTACAGAGCAAGCTAAAGTTAATGACCGCTGTGGGACTTATTAGCGCGACTGTACATTACTACATGAGCAACAAATTGGAGTATAAAATCTTAGGCTAGGAAATGGCACTGAATCCATATAACTAATATATTTTTTCTACTTGTATTACAGCGCAAGAAGACCTAGGAGGATCGTACCTAGATTGAAGATGATATTCTATGGACTACCCGGTACTACTACTAGACAAGACTACTATTCTCTTCAATGGACTGGTACTACTACAAGACTGGACTAATATTCTCTGCAGTGGACTACTATTAGCTTCAATGGAGTAAACTACCACTACTTCCCTACAATACTACTATACGGTTAGTATTTTGTTTATTTTAAGTTTAGCAGTCTTTGTACAGTTGTCCAAAGTTATTCCTTGTGATGTTTTTGAGTTTTGATGGTGTAATGGGTAGTGTTTAAAATATGTGGTAACCTGGCGGATCACATGCTTGGTTTCATTAATTTTTTTGGGAGGTGTTTGGTGTTGGAGTGAATTATTAAAGAAATTATCAGTTTACTAACCTTTATAGCATAAATACGTGGTGATGGGCTGGTCTATCAGAGTGAGAACTGAGCGATCTCTGCCATACCCATAGCTTACTCTGACTGTTCCTTTAACTTATATATTTTCTAGATCTCAAGTGACGGTGTCTTTTCCGTGGATTGACCTCCCAATCTACCAAGATGGAAGCCAAAGAGTCAAATTTTTTCCCTTGCCCCTCAACTTTCTCTTCATAATTGCTGAGGGGCACAGGGCCCTGGGTGGGGCTATGGTTTCCCGGGCGTTTCTGCACCCTCCTCAGCTCCCCGCCATGGAGTGGCTTCGGTCACCCAGGCTTTATTGTGGTCGGCAGGGAGGGTTCTGTGGGGGCGCTCGGTTATGGCCTTGGAATTGCTCGGGGCCTTGGGGCTGTTCGGCCAGGCAGCCTGGGGGAACAACAACATAGCATAAATACGCAGAATTTTGGTGAGAGTATCCTAGGTTTGAATCCTTGGAGTGCCACAAGTTGGTTGGTGAAAAAATATGAAAAAAGAGTTGAGTAATCTTCAGAGTGAACTAATGTACTGCATAATAAATTTGAATGTGCACATAAAATGTCAATGTATAAGATCACATAGGACCAGAAGTTATTTGGGCAACTGTACAAACTGTATTGTAAATTGAGTTGTTTGTTTAATGTAAAATAGAAAGTTTCAGTGAAAGTAAAAGTATTAAAGTTTGATTAATATTTGGCTTAATCGTAGTTTTAAATGTTGATTAACCCCTTGAGACTCATGACGCAGAGGTTGCCAGATTAGCAATAAGAAATAGTTCTCTCACTCTTATAATTACCTCTCCAAAATTAATGTTCTGCCCACAGCTAACTCAAAGACAACTGCAGAGGGTGAAGTAACTAAACTAAAGGTTTCTAAATACCCCTGATGGTAATAAAGGCTTTAAAGTATCCCTAATAGGCTCAAAATCGTGTCTCATGTCTGAGAGGGTTAAGAAAATATATATATAGTTTGCTCCCTAGACCTTGAAACTTAAAAATACACCATAAGACTTCCTAAAAAAAATTTTTTTTAATTGTTTCGATGTACAGTCGGTTCCCCGTATCCGTGCTCCATACATTCGCGATGCCGCTTATCCACGGACACCCCTAAATATCCCATTACTCGTCATCCGCGCAAAAAACGGCAAAATACCAGCTATTAAATTAAAATGTAAAACTTGCAAACTAAACAAACCAAAGTTGGGACAAGGACAATATAAAGTCAAATTAAATTATCAAAATCGCTATGTGGAAACAACGCTTACTAAAATGAAAATTATTAAATAAAAGAACACAATCCACCACATAGGGTGTACATTACTACATGAACAAGTTAATCTGTTTCCCAAGCAAACTAATCACACATAACGCACTATCGTCACGTTAAAGGAATTAGTCAAGTTTGGGAAGTCCGGGACGTTCTGGGAAATTTGACTAAACTCTGCATGAATAAAGAAACATGTTAAATGTCAAATTATTATTTAAAATCAAATTTGCAACATGACAAGACATTAACAATAGTACAAAATACAAATATTGATAAGATAACTATACTATTACAAAAGAATATATAAAATACAGTACAGCACTCACTAACGATAGTGCTATCGGGTAGGTACCTGTAAGCATAGGATGCCTCAAGTGACTCCTATCAATAACTACCCTACAAATAACCTACATTTATCGCACAAATAAACTAAGGAAATCGCAAAAGCAAGCAATTGATACCTATCGACAATGAATACATATAATATAAAGACAAATAATTGCAAAATATGAAGTAACAACAGATTTAAACAAAGAGTACTCTCTTAACAAGAACAATCAATTTAAAAAATCATCAATATTAATATTATTATTTTTATTAATCTCACCACCACAATAATAGAAAAAGAAAAAGATAAACAATAAATACAGACAAAAAGTAAGCAGAGGTTATACAAGAAACTTCAAGTTAAAAATGCTTGATTAAAATTATTGATGTCAAATTTTAGAATAGTCACAATAATTGACCCTAAAAAGATTAAATTTATGGAACAATTTATTTGCCTCAAAACCTCTGTCTACTAAGAGTCTGTATAGTAACCTAGCTCTAGCCCAAAAGTCATATACTTTAGTGCAGATTTTACAAAATCTTATTAATTGGGAATAAAAACAATTATAAGTTATTTTACTATCGATATTACTACTAGGGAAAGGAAAGTTTACTACGTTAAAATTAAAATCATCAACTTTGTGATATACTTTAAGTATGCACTGTTCATTAACAATCTCTATATTTATATCAAGAAAATTTTCAACTTAATAATTTACGTTACATTGTGTGAGGGGAATAGAATTAGGGTAAATAAGTTTAGCAACTTTATTAAAATTTAACAAATTGCAAACGAGAATATCATCAATATATCTACTATATTGGTTCAGGAGTAATTT
>CM064485.1:66000331-66107831 GCA_032716605.1 Paralithodes platypus
ACTTTTGCTGATAACCAGTACGGTACATGTTAGCGGGTACTTGGTTTCTTTTTTCCAAACTGCATATATTTTCTATAAATTCGACTAAACAAACCAAACTCCGGAGCTAATGTGGATGAATACTGTCAAGATAATACGGAATTACTACCATTAATAATCTGGACCTAAACCTATCCTGACTCCCCCACCCACAGTCCCACTTTAGTACCGGTACCGTATGGCCCGTACCCCCGTCTCCTGTGATATGTAAGCCCTTTTTAACTACCGTACCACAGATCCTTCCTAAGCTGCATATAATCGTCTAAACACAGCTGAAATAAGAGAACAGACATCCCCAGTACGGTACGGTACTACCATTAAGGGGAAGTTTTTAGTTTGTTCCCTAGGCCTCCACCAAGCTTAAATAACTACCGTACCCCCAAGACCCCCCTTCTAGAGAAATGTGTACATTTTTCGGTAGTAAAATGTCCCGGTTCCTCCTAAATTACAGGCTCGCTTTCGCTCGCCAGGGGAAAAAAACATCTAAATGGCAAGAAAGGTCTTAAAATTGCCAGAAATGGGACGAAATATCTTATATTAAAATTAATGGGGATAACCCCTTCCTTACTCCACCACCCACAGACCCACTTGAGCCTGGCCCATATTCCCCTCTATCCTGTGGTAGGCCTATGTAAGCCTCAGCCTTTAGCTAACCTCATGCAACAGTAAGGAGGGGGATCAAGGTACCGTAAAGTAGGACGAGTTAAGCTGGTATCACACGAGAGCCTTTATAGTCAACATTCGATGACCAACACTTTTCTGGCAACATTTCTGGAATATTTTGCACTGTTATCGGAAACTAGACTGATGATAGATGAATTTAGGCAAAATAAATATGTTAAACGTTGACCTCATAAGCTGCCAGATCAGTGTTGAGGATAAATGTTGAGGGAAAAAGCGCTCGTGTGATACCGGTACCGGCTTTAGAGGGGAAATGTCAAGTCAGTCAAGTCAGTTTTTTTAGTACACCAGTAGCACGAGTTAGAGGGGAAGTGTCAGTCAGTCAGTTTTTAGTCAGCCAGTAGCACGAGTTAGAGGGGAAATGTCAGTCAGTCAGTTTTTAGTCAGCCAATAGCACAAGTTAGAGGGGAAGTGTCAGTCAGTACATCAGTCAGGTAGATAATCAGTAGGCCACCCAGCCAAACAGCAAGTCAGTAATTTTTTAGCTAGCTATCGGTCACTTGTGCTAAAGCAATTCGTGTGAAGTTAGTCACGAAACTACGTCTGGTTTGGGGACCAAAACATCCAATCTCCAATACATACTGTATCGACTGCACTAATTCATATCATACGGTACTGGCATTTAGGGTATTGTACAGTAATGTAATTAATTCACATTATTTGAGTATGGTACACTGGTATCATACCCTTACTCCAAGGCCACCAAGACAACAACACCGGTAACTCTGAACTCGTACGGTACCGGCATTTTAGTCTATTCACTACGGTATCATAACTTACATTACGCCAGACATCTTAACTCTTGTCGGTACCTCTTATAATTCAGGAAGGGCTCAACCAAACGGGCTGTAACCTTTTTAACTGGTTGTCCCTTTCCAAATGGTACAAACACCAACTCAATTACTACGGTAGTCCTGTTTGAATTACGAGAGGTTGGGGTTGGAATAGCTGACCTACTTTTTTTTTTTTCCTTTTTTTTTTACCTACTTATAGCCTAATCATGAACCGAGCACAGTACCGTAGCTTACATCTAGGCTATATCGATTTGAGCCTCACGAATCTATAAATGTCCTTGCCAATACCCGGCGAGGCACGACCCAATCCACCCTCCCTTCCACGCCACTCAGACCCAATGATGAATGACGCTCCCGGAATGTTAATGTGGCGGCCAAAGGTGGTGGGGGGGGGGGTATGTTTTTGTTTATACGGTGGATACGGTAATGACTTTTATCGATACGGTATATATTTCGGGATTTGAAAAACATACATACCGTACCGTACAGTGGTTATTGGCAGGTGTACCCCCGAAGAGTAAAGAAAACACACATATATAACAAAATTGCACAGAGAGAGAGAGAGTACAAAGGAGTATAAAGGAAATCAAGCAACAACAGATCTAGTGACCCTTCTAGGCTGCTTGTCCTCCAAAACACTGAGGATCAAGTGTCCATACAGTGGTTTAGAGTGGGTAAGGGAACATTGGAAAGGGAACTAATGTCCGTGGCAGGATTAGGAAGTTAGTAGGGGATAGATGGGTTAGTAACTGAGGGGAGGATAAAATAAAGTTATTCATTTACAAATGCAGTCAGTCGCGGGTTTGATGCGAGATATTTGTCTAGGCGGAGTTTAAATGACTCAATGGTGCTGCAGTCTATAACGTCTCGGGGAAGCCCATTCCACAAGTTGACAACTCGATTGAAGAAGAAATTCTTAGATTCGTGTGAGTTAAAAGATTTACCAATAATTTTGCAACCGTTTCCCCGCGTGTAATTAGATTGGTCGATAGTGAAGTACTTACTACAGTTCATATTGTCGATGCCTTTGATGATTTTGAACACGTGAATTAAGTCACCTCTTAATCTGCGCTGGGTTAAAGGAAATAGATTTAATTCTCTAAGACGCTCTTCGTATGGTTTGTTCTTTAGGCTAGGTATAATTTTGGTAACTCTACGTTGAACTCGTTCTAGCTTGTTTATATCTTTTTGGTAATAAGGGCACCAGGATTGAACGCAGTATTCCAGAAGAGGGCGGACTAAGGAATTGTAAAGGGTTAGGACAACTTCTTTGGATTTATGCTCAAATGACCTACCTATAAAGCCAATTATTTTGTTTGCCTTCTTAACAACTTCTGAACATTGTTGACTCGGTTTTAGGTTAGGCCTACTCGATATTGTTACTCCCAGATCGGTTTCTCTGTTTACATTCTTAAGCTGAGTGCCATTCATCGAATAGTTTGCTTTCTTATTTAGGTATCCGACATGTACTTTACATTTATCCGCATTGAAACTCATTTGCCAAATTTGGGCCCAACATGACAATTTATCTAGATTGTGTTGCATATCGTCAACTTGTTCTTTTGAGAGTACGCTATTTGCAATTTTTGTATAGTCAGCAAATTTTGAGATTGTACAGGTGAGACCCTCATCTATGTCGTTGATGTAAATTAGAAAGAGAATTGGTCCTAGTACCGATCCCTGGGGTACCCCGCTACTTACATTGGTCCATTTAGATGCCTTACCGTTTATGACTACTCTTTGCTTTCTGTCGCTGAGCCAATTTTCTATCCATTTCAACACACCGTCTTGTATTCCATGCGATTTTAGTTTTAGCAGTAAATGTTTGTGGGGAACTTTTGCCTTTTGAAAATCGAAGGTATACAATATCTACAGCTTTACTCTCATCGTAGAGGTTGAGGATAGCGTAGAAGAAGTCTAAGAGGTTTGTTAAACAGGAACGTTTTTTACAAAAGCCGTGTTGAGTATCTTTAAGCATGTTATTTTCATCTAAGTGATTTACGAGTCTGTCTCTTATGACCGTTTCTAGCATTTTACATACAACTGAGGTTAAGCTAATTGGACGATAGTTACTGGGTAGGGATTTGCTGCCTTTTTTGAATATCGGTGTTACGTTGGCTAGCTTCCACTGATCAGGCATAGTTCCAGACTGCAAGGATTTATTGAATAGTAATGTCAGTGGTTTGGAGAGCTCATCCTTAGCTTCCTTTAGAACTCTAGGCGAGATTGTATCAGGTCCTGGCGTTTTATTTACCCTGAGTTTATCTAAACAGTTCAATACTTCTCTCTCTGTAACGGTGATATTGCTTTGAACATCTGAATTATCAATCTGAATCGGCGATGGTGTAGGGATATCCCTGACGTCTTCTGTTGTAAAAACTGATGCAAAGAAGGTATTGAGGGCATTACTCATTTGTACTTCGTCTTTGGTGTATTCTCCATTTTCATCGACTAATGGTCCAACAGTAGAAGTAACTACTTTTTTCTTTCTGATATAACTATAGAATTCTTTCGGGTTTGTTTTACTTTGATTCGCAATATGTAGCTCTAGGGTCTTTTTACTTTGCTTAATTAACTTTTTGGCTTTGCGTCGTAGCTCTACAAATTTCACCCGTTCTTCGTAATTTTGTGAGGATTTTAATCTATCATTAGCAATTTTTTTTAGCAAGCAGACAGTTTGAAATATCTTTATTCCACCATTTGGGCTTATTATTATGGCCTGGATGCCGTATTTTCGATGGTATGCAGTCTTGCACTGCTTTTAGGTACGGTAAGTGGTTTCGATTAACTTCCAAATGTATTTAGTCGTTATTGTTAATTAACCCTTAAAGAGCGGCGCTCGACTTAAGTCGTGCACCAATTTGCAGCAATTTATGAGCATTATTAAGGCTTTTAAAGGGTTAAAATAGAGTGCAAATGGCCGGGAGCGCAGCAGGCCACACGTCCGACACCCAGGGCTTACCGCCACCCACTGACTCACGCTCCCTGTGTTCTCGAGAGGCCGGCAGTGTAGCCAGTAGTGAGCATAGCTGGGAAAATATACCGCTATACGCTAAACTCCCATGTTGGTGGCACCACTGCATGAGAACCACGAGTGCTACGTAGCTCGTTCTGGTCTCATTTTGAAGCTTTTAGCGCCTAGTTTTTTGCTGAATACATTTCTTTTCATGCAGATACTTGATTGATCATTCAGGAGGGCCTGAATATGACCAAAACACCCCGCTAGACAAGGGTTAAAAAGCTCCAGTCAATTTCTTTAAACATAGCTCTACGTTTATGAAAGTTTGCTTTCTTGAAATTAGGGACTTTTTCGATGCTACTATTTGGTTCGTTACTAGTAAACTTTAAAGTGAAAGTTATCGTACGATGGTCGCTGTTACTGAATTAATCACCAACATTCAAATTCTCTATTAATTCTTCTTTTGTTGCAAGTACAATGTCAAGAACGTTATTACTACGGGTCGGCGTTCGAACAAATTGATAAAGCGAACTCTCTTGCAAGTTCGTATACAAGTCATGTCCGGAGTGTGAAGTAAGAGTATCGCCCCACTTGGTCACAGGTAAATTTATTAAAGTCGCCAAAAATTACGGTATCTATTGAGTTACTTACATCTGCAATTTGTTCGTAAATTTCTTGGTCAGTTTGCACTGATTGAGCTGGAGGTCTGTATATTAACGCAAGTATTATTTGTATACCTTTATTATTCTTTATTAGCACAAAAGATGTGTCGACGTTCACAATTTGAGGTTTTGACAAGAGGGTCGGGTTAAGACTTTCTTTGATATAAAGTAAACCGCCACCTCCATTTCTATTTATTCGGCTTTTCTCAAACATTACATAACCGGGAAGTGAATATTCTGCTAAAAAGTCTCTATCTTCTGTATTGAGCCAAGTTTCTGTTATGCCAATCACATCATAATTTTCTGTAAACACTAGCTCCTCTAAATCTGAAAATTGATACGAGCGTTTGCATAGAAAACCCGGAACGCTCTTTAATAATATTTTTGGTTCTTGTCGGATCTACATTTATGTTCATGGCTGTCCTCGGTCCTCGCTGTCTTCGGTCCTTATCGCTGGTAGTCCTCGGTTGAGAGGTTGAGAGGTTGAGAGAGAGAGAGGTTGAGAGAGAGAGAGAGAGAGAGAGAGGTTGAGAGAGAGAGAGAGGTTGAGAGAGAGAGAGAGAGAGAGAGAGAGAGGTTGAGAGAGAGAGGTTGAGAGAGAGAGAGAGAGAGAGAGGTTGAGAGAGAGAGAGAGAGAGAGAGAGAGAGAGAGAGAGAGAGAGAGAGAGAGAGAGAGAGAGAGAGAGAGAGAGAGAGACTACAGTTACACGCACTTCTACACCTTCATAATTATATAGCAGACAGGAAATGCATATATATAAAGGGAGCATGACGAACCTACCGGTACACAGTAAGCTTATAATCATCTACAGCACACGTCTCAATCCTATTACCGGTACTACCAGGATCATAAGTCAGGTTACTTATACACTCTGATAATTACCTAAGGTGCTTAACATTTAAGTGTCATATATCTGTTCAAGGTTGCATTGGTCACATAGCCTAGCCACCGGCATATGACACTGATTTCACTTCAGGCCATCTACTTGTACGTATTTAACAGGAATGTATTTGTATATTGGCTTTAAAATGTCTGCATAACGCTAGCTCACTTGAAAAGATCTCCAAGAAGAGTCGAAACTGGCTACCGGTACTGTTATGTACCGGTATATGTTCAACTTAAATCAGGCCACACGTACAACTATAGCTCACTCTCACTTCCACATATACATTATCTCTCTCTCTCTCTCTCTCTCTCTCTCTCTCTCTCTCTCTCTCTCTCTCTCATATATATAAACATAACGTGGGTAGGCTATAGGCCTAATTACTTCTTACCGTACATTCACCTTCTGATTAGGCCAATTGTAGATCCCTTCATAAAGTAAATAATATCGTCTAGGGACAATAATAGACTACTGTATACACTTAGCTACCGGTATATAACTCTTAAAAAGGGGTTAATTTATTCATGCTAAATATATAACGGTAAATTAACCAAGTTTATAAAATACTATTCGTTACCGCTACCGGCTACACCCAACTTTTTAATTAGTTAGTAGAGTTTTAGGTGGGGCTGATGTAAACAGCGAGCGAGAGAGAGAGAGAGAGAGAGAGAGAGAGAGAGAGAGAGAGAGAGAGAGAGAGAGAGAGAGAGAGAGAGAGAGAGAGAGAGAGAGAGAGAGAGAGAGAGAGAGAGAGAGAGAGAGAGAGAGAAGGGGCGGGGGGGGGGGGAGAGAGAACATTATTTTCGTCTACGGTATCGGTATAATTTCACGATTAAATATAGTACCGGTAGGCCTATATACTTAAATAGGCCTACCGAATTATAGTAAAGGTAGGCTAAACGTTTGAAAGTTATTATATGGTCAAGCAATATTATTGATTTCGAGGGCAAGAATGATCCCCCTACTAACTCTCACACACACACACACACACACACAAAGGAGTACAAAGGAGTACAAAGGAAATCAAGCAACAACAGGTCTAGTGACCCTTCTAGGTTGCTTGTCCTCCAAAACACTGAGGATCAAGTGTCCAAACAGTGGTTTAGAGTGGGTAAGGGAACATTGGAAAGGGAACTACTGCCCTGCCACTAACGTGGCAGGACTAGGAAGTTAGTAGGGGACATATGGGTTAGTAACTGAGGGGAGGATAAAGTTATTCATTTACAAACGCAGTCAGTCGCGGGTTTGATGCGAGATATTTGTCTAGGCGGAATTTAAATGAATCAACGGTGCTGCAGTCTATAACGTCTCGGGGAAGCCCATTCCACAAGTTGACAACTCGATTGAAGAAGAAATTCTTAGATTCGTGCGAGTTAAAAGATTTACCAATAATTTTGCAACCGTTTCCCCGCGTGTAATTAGATTGGTCGATAGTGAAGTACTTACTACAGTTCACACACACACACACACACACACACACACACACACACACACACACACACACACACACACACACACCTCCCTGTGGCGTAACTGATAGCGCGTCTGGCTCACAACCAGAAGGTCCCGGGTTCGAAACCCGGGCGGGGAATAGACATTTGGGCAAGTCTCCTAATGGTGTAGCCTCTGTTCAACTAGCAGTATAATAAATAGGAACCTGGTATAAGTGGACGAAGTTGTGACGTCCCATCTGGGGTTGGTGATCGGTTACAAGGTGAGATGGGTATCGTACTGGTCAACCTAAGCCTTCGGGTAAGACTGGTACCGTAGTGAAAATGGTATCGTACAGATAACCCTAAGCCTTCGTTTCCAGATGTCGCAAATTGGCTAAAATACAGACTACACACACATCCACAGCCATTCCAACGATACATAAACACTTAACATGCATTTCACGCAATACATTCCCAGTTAAGGAGGCGCGATAATAATGAGCTTAGCTCGCATTGCGTGGATTCCCCTTGACGAACAAGCAAGTGAGTGAATACACACACACACACACACACACACACATTCTCTCTCTCTCTCAAATAAACAGAACGTAAAGATGAAGTGGTAACATGCAACTCCTTCCTTCCTCCCTCCCTGCAGTTTCTCACTCTATGATCCCAATTCCAAACCCCCTTCTCCCCCCCCCCCCTTCTCTTTCTCTCTCTCTCTCACACGCACACCAACGATACTTGAACACTTATACAACTTCAAACACACAAACCATTTTAAACAGTCACTCACATGCTCTCTCTCTCTCTCTCACACACACATACCAACGATACTTGAACACTTATACAACTTCAAACACACACAAACTCTTATACAGTCACTCGCATTCTCTCTCGCCCTCACCAATGATACCGGTACATATAAACTTATACATCTTCAAACACACACAAACCCTTATAAAGTCACTTACATTATCTCTCTCTCACCAATGATACCGGTACTTACACACTTATACATCTTCAAACACACAAACCCTTTTAAACAGTCACTTACATACTTTCTCAAACTCCCCCCCCCCCCCTCTCTCTCTCTACCGCAGTAATTGGGTAAGATAGCAGGATGCAGCCGGAATGATAACGCAGCTTGAAACCCCCCCGTGATAAGGCTTCTCCCCCTCCTCCGTTATCACATGATTGGTCAACCCATTTCTCCCGCTTCCTGTCCCTTGTAATCGGATATCAAGACGGATCCGCCACTGATAACAGATCAATCCTAAATGCCGCACATAGGCTACGGTTTCAAGTATAAATGGCCACACTCCAAAAAGTCCACAGTACTAAACGGCCACAATCACCTAATTCAACCTTACTATATTTAAACTAAATAGGTTAGGGTTTCGAGTCAAAATGGCCACACTCCAAAACGGCCACTAACACCTAAGTAAACCTTACTCTAGCCTATTTAAACTACATAGGATAGGGTTTAAAGTCAAAATGGCCACACTAAATAACGGCCACAATCACCTAATGCAACCTTACCGTACCGGGTACTTAATTCAAGCTACCGTACCTAAACCTATTCAAACCTACCCTAACTTAAACTAATTTACAGTAACCAAGCCTAGCCTAATCTAGATAACACATTCATATAACTTGCAGTGATAATATTTCCTGTTGCCATTGTACGGCATTTTGCACACACGCACTATCAAGGCTACTTAAGGGGAGATCTCCACTTGAGGGATTTTTTTCTTGACCCCTTTCTCCCTCATGTTTAGCCCCATTGCCTTTGATATTATAAAACGTTTGCCCCATTAGTTTAGCGATTTTAAGAACTTTCACCCCATATTAAGACCTTTCGTGCAATTCAGGTGTCGATTTTATCCTGGCGAGCGATAGCGAGCCTGTAATTTAAGAGGAACCGGCCTTTGGCCGGGACATTTTTCTACCGAAAAATGTACAAATTTATCTTGAAAGGGACTCAAGGGGGTGTAATTTTAAGCTTGATGGAGGTCTAGGGAACAAACTAAATACCTCCCCTTAAACAATTGAACACTGCGTAGATGAGTAGGCCTATCGGTTATCGGTATTGTAAAATTAGGCCTACAAGCATTTTCATTAATAGTCGTGCCTTACTAGGTAGCTTATTAGTGGCATACAATATTTAAAATGAGCTTGCAAAATAATAGAAACGTTCTTTACTAAACTAAACGTTCGACTTCATTATTTGTTTTATTTGCAAACATTTACGATTGGTATATTTACGTTATAATACTGCCAGGGGCTCAGCATCCACGATATATGCATTATAGTATACCGAACAGTACCGGTATGTATAATAATAATCAGGGTGTCAAACAGTCAATTTGTTTAAGTCTGGAGTAAATATTAAAAGGAATACAAGAAAATAACCTGATAATAACATTGTTTTGGTCATATTATCACTTTCAAAGACATAATAAGAACTGCAAACCACACTTCTAACTTGGCAAATACAATAATGAAGACTGAACAAGAGGGATTCAGTTTTCATTTGACACCGTAAGTATATAAACTACACTTGAGATACTTCAGTGTGACAGTCCCTTTAGTGGCGACTGTGTATATATTCAAAAGGTCACTCACTCCTTGGCACCTCCATTTGGCCACATGAGAGCATACACGTGACACACACACACACACACACAGGGGGAAGGTGTTACAGTGAGGGATAGGTAGCTACAACCTTCCCTACACTTACGGATAAATACACACACACACAAGGTAGGCCTCAGGGGAGATTGGTGTAAACTTAGTCACTGAGTTGATAAACACCATTATTAAAGATGAGAAAATTCCAGAGGATTGGCTCAAAAGTGTAATAGTAAATATATACAAAGGAAAAGGGGATGCGCTAGATAGAGGAAATTATAGGGGCCTGAAAATGCTTGACCAAATCATGAAGGTCTGTCAGAGAGTCCTTGAGGGTTTGATCAGGCAAAGCATCTCTATTGATGATATGCAGTTTGGTTTTATGCCAGGACGTGGTACAACCGATGCTATCTTCATAGTCAGGCAGATATAGGAAAGATACTTACTAAAAGGCAGGGATCTTTACTTTGTGTTTGTGGACCTGGAGAAGGCCTTTGATAGGGTACCTAGAGATGTTGTGCAGTGGGCTATGAGGAAACTTGGTGTGGAAGAGTGGCTGGTGTGTGTGATAATGAAGATGTATGAGGATTCGCGAAGTTCGGTGAGGGTGAAGGGTGTACTGAGTGATGAGTTTCGCAGTCCGTGTTGGAGTCCATCAGGGTTCAGTGTTAAGCCCCTCCTCTTTATTATGGTCTTGGAGGGCGCTGTCTAGAGTTTTTAGAGGCGGACTCCCGTTGGAACTGTTTTATGCAGACGATTTAGTCCTAATAGCTGACAGTATGCAGGATGCTGAGGCCAAATTCAGAGAGTGGAGAGAGGGCATGGCGAGCAAGGGTTTAAGAGTCAATATTAACAAAACCAAGGTTATGCATTGTAGATTGAGACGAGGCAATGTGGAAAAGAGCGGTGCATACCCATGTGCAGTGTGTGGAAAGGGAGTGGGCGTTAACTCAATTCAATGTAGCATCTGTCGATGTTGGGTACACCATGGGAGTAAGCGCTGTAGTAGAATAAAGGGGCCCCTCTGAGGATAAGTCAGAAATAGAGAAATTTGAGTGCGTAGTGTGCAAAGGCGAGCTTGTGTTAAGTGATGATCCTGTGGCTGTGAATTTTGGAAATGAGTCTTTGGAGCTGGTGAACAAGTTTTGTTACCTAGGAGATACCATCTCTGCCGGTGGTGGGGCCGAGGCTGCCACTGTTGCTAGAATTAGGTGTGGCTGGGGGAAGTTCAGAGAATTTATGCCAATCCTGACCATGAAAAGAATGCCTCTCCCCCTGAAGGGAAAGGTGTATGCCTCATGTGTTAGAAGTGCAATGACGTATGCCTCAGAAACATGGGCCGTTAAAGTAGAGGATGTCAACAGAATGGAGCGTAATGAGATGAGAATGGTGAGATGGATGTGTGGGGCCAGGCTACAGGATAGAATAACAAATGTTGAGCTGAGGAGACGTTTAGGTATAAAGAGTATTAGCGAGGCGATGCGTACAAGTAGACTGGGATGGTATGGACATGTGGAGAGAATGGATGAACAAAATTGGGTGAAAAAATGCAGGTCTGTGATTGTGGAGGGAGCTGCACCAAGGGGTGGACCGAGGAAGACCTGGGATCGGACTAGGCTATACGCGCCGATCTCAAATCCAAGAACTTGACAAGTGAAGCAGCCCTTAACAGGGTTGCCTGGAACGCCGCCATTAGGACAAGAGACTGAAACTGCACTTATGTGTGGAACACTCAGTCTTAAAATTGTATGTATGTATGTATGTAGGAGGGAAGGAAATGTAGGGTAGACCATACTATATAATGTAATTCTGTGATCCATAAACAACTGCCTATTAACTTACGATCACGATACAAAATTAATAAGGAACGAAAGGAATGCTAGGGTAACAGAGCTTTACACAAGGTAGGAGAGAAGGAAGTGGGAGGGAGGGAGAGAGAGAGAGAGAGGAAGGGTGAGGCGAGCGGCTAAGGTTGACTCTGACTAGTGACCACAAGAATGAAAGACGAGGGAGAGGGGGGAGGGGGGAGAGAAAGAGGGTAAAGGAGGGGGAGGGCAAACATTTAGGAAGAGGGAATAGGTAGGAAAGGAAGGGGTGGGGTGATAGGAGAGGGGTAAGAAGGAAAGAAGAGGAAAGGGGTCGGGGAAGTGAAGGGAGGAAGGGTGAGAAAGAGGGAAGAGATGAAAGGAAGGGGTGGGGAGAGAGGAAGAGGGGAAAGAGGTGGGGGGAGAGTAAAGGAAGAAGAAAAGGGTGGGAGGGAAGGAGGATAGCATAGGGAGGAAATAGAGAAGGGAGGAATATGTGGGCGAGGGAAAAGATGAGAAAGAAGAGGAGACAGGAAGGCCGACGGTACCGTAAGTATAGTCTATGTATTATTAACTGACGGTAAATTGCCATGTTTCCATCTTTATTATAGGCCTAGGTAGGCTACTACTATTACGAATATTTTGCAGAACAAAAATATGTTGTTAAATGTGAAAACTTGGCAGTGATATGATGCAGAAACACAGGTATATATTATTTTATTAACTATCGAGGAATCAGTTGCTAAGGGATTGAATTTACCGTCAGCTGAAAACAAACAGTGAGAGGCACGTATAAGGAATTTAATCTATTGTGTGAAACGCAAGTCGAGTTCAATATTTGTAGTTTTATATATTGTATAGGCTACCTGTATGTCAAGATAGATTTATGGTTTATAGTTCAAATTACGCCTTTGGAAGTGATATAATGGCCAAGACAATGCTATTTCATGTTAATTGTGTTGTATTTTTTCTCATATTCACTCTAGTCTTCAAACATGATAGCTCCGGTTTAACACCCTGATTAAATCATACCAAACCCCACCTCTTCCCCGACTACCGTACCTTAGGCCATGTTTCATCTAGGCTATTATTACTTCCAATCTATCCTCTGGGCTATCTACTATGCTAGCACGATACATACGGTACCGGTATGTAAATACAGACAGAGAGAAGGGAGGAAGGGTACGGTATAGCATATCTTTATTACCCCCCCCCCCTATCCTTTCCTCCGTCCTTCCCCTAGCCTATCACCCATTCTCTCTCTCTCTCTCTCTCTCTCTCTCTCTCTCATTCATGACCACCCATTCTCCAACACGAGGCCCCGACAGATGTATTAAATAAGAGAGGGGTGTGGGGAGCAGCAGGGGAATGGGAGGACAAAACCACAGTTTAAGGCTATATCACACCACCGTATTTTCCGGCAATGTTGATGGTGTAATGGTTAGAGCGTGTAAGTTATGTATGAGATGTCTTAAGTTCGAATCCTGGGAGAATCACATGCTTTCAATAATTTCATTTGGTGGTTATTGGTGTTAAGAACGATGTTAAAAATACTATATCCCTTTGCGTGACTCGGACGTAAAAAGAGTGGGAAGAAAATTAACAAGAAAACAAAGATAATAACGAAAACAATGGAAATGAAAAGATATGAAAGGAAATTATCGGTCGCTTCGTTTAAAATTCTATTCGCCCACAAGCAACCTATTTTGGTCTAATAGTCACCCACATTTCAGTGTTTCGCCCTCACTTTCAACTCAGAGAGAGAGAGAGAGAGAGAGAGAGAGAGAGAGAGAGAGAGAGAGAGAGAGAGAGAGAGAGCGAGAGAGGAGAGAGAGAGAGAGAGAGAGAGAGAGAGAGAGAGAGAGAGAGAGAGAGAGAGAGAGAGAGAGAGAGAGAGAGAGAGAGAGAGAGAGAGAGAGAGAAAGAGAGAGAGAGAGAGAGAGAGAGAGAAACAAAAAAATACACCGCACAAACAGAATCACAAAACAGAATATGAGAGTATTGACAAAAATACAAGGGCCAACGGATGGAGAAATAAAGGGGGCAGATCCTGGGTAAACCAAAGGGAGGGGAAAGAAAGGAAAAGAAAGTGAACTAAAGGTACGGTAGGGTAGAAACAAGGGATAGGGAGAGGGTTAACCCCTTCTTTACCAGCGACGTCATTTTAATTTTATTCTAGCTTTATCTAGACGATTTTGTACAGCTTATGAAGGATTTATTGTAGTATACAGTGTTATGTAAGAGAGTTCGAAGTCTGTTAGTTGCTAGAGGTCCTTTTTAAACTGAATACAATCATCTAACAGTATCAATAATACAATTAAAGCGACGTCGCCGGTACAGAAGGGGATAAAAAGGGAGGGAGACTAAATAAACTAACCCACAGAGAGAGGGAGGGGAGAGGAACTAAAATAAAGGGAAGACAGGGGAAGAGGGGGAAATGGCTAAAGGAGAAGACCAATGAGAGCGAGAGCGAGAGAGAGTTAAAAGGGAGTAGGCTAAGTTAACTGGGAAAAGGGGAGGTGGTAGGCTAAAGGAGAATATCAATGGATTACAGAGGGAGGGAGAGGGAGAATAGAGGAAGGGGGAGATAGGGAGAATAGAGGAAGGGGGAGATAAGGAGAATAGAGGAAGGGGGAGATAGGGAGAATAGAGGAAGGGGGAGATAGGGAGAATAGAGGAAGGGTGGATAATGGAAGGAGGATATAGGGAGAATAGAGGAAGGGGGAGATAGGGAGAATAGAGGAAAGGGGACAAAGGGAGAATAGAGGAAGGGGGAGATAGGGAGAATGGAGGAAGGGGGAGATAGGGAGAATAGAGGAAGGGGGATATTGGGATAATAGGTGAAAAGAATAATAGATGAAATAAAGGGAGAATAGAGACAGGGGAGATAGGGAGAATAGATGAAATAAGGGAAAGAGGGGAGGAAAGGAAGTGTAAAGGTGGGAGGGAGATACGAAGAATAGAGGAAGGGGTGAAAGGGAGATTAGGGGAAGGGGTGAAATGAAGAGCAAAGGGAGGATAAAGGGGGAGTAATGGAGTAAATCAAAGGGAGGATAAAGGGTGTAAACCAAAGCCCCTGCTGTCATTCACTTGGTATTGACAGATGGAGGGTAATTGATCTGACACACAGGATCTCACACCCTTAGCTCTCTCTCTCCCTCTATAGTTCTCGCTCTCTCTCACACACACAAACACACACAGGATCTCATACCCTTAGCTCTCTTTCTCTCTCTCGCACATAAACAAATATCACATCCTTCTCTCTGTCACACACAAAATCTCACTTCATTATTTCTCTCATCATTGTTGTACCTTCATTCCCTATGTATTAGTCCCGACTTCAGTATTAACGGTACTGGTAAATAATATCACCCCACACCGGCACAATCTTCCAAAATCTAACCCACAACAATTCAAGATCACCCTACCCCTACCCCCCCCCCCCCCCCATCTCCCCTCCTGGTCTACCACTCTTCTTTGTAATGCATATTGTAGTACCGGGTAACGTGTATTTTTTACTGGTACGGTAAATGTATGCTTTAACTTTTAACTTCACATTGCCTTCATTAGTTATGTTACTTCATATCCTGTATATCCCATCCACCAACACACACCTCTATCTCCATAAATTTACCACAGCCCCCTACATACACTTCCCTTGTCCTGCTTTCCAATTTGACCACAACAGCCCTCCAAACCCACTCCCCTCTACAGCCTCTCTTTGTAAATGTATGCAAAACATTTGTATTGCCTTATAATTAATTAATGTGTATTGATTTTAGCCATGCCATTAGTATCTTTTCTCAATTAACTACCAGTATGTTAAGCTTACAAATTATTCTTGTTAAATTCAGCCTGAGCTAATACTTCTTCTGTTGATAGTATATAGCACTCTCTCCCAATTCAATCCCAATCCTATTAAGTTACCAACGGTATATCCTTCTCCAGTACAACTCACTCACGTACACGTAACCGTCATACATGTTACGATCGCTCACGTCATACACACAGGAATTTAATCAGAGATTGGAAAACAATGCGGATGCTCCTACGCCTTATCAGCAATCCACAGTAATGCAAATGTTATGGTACTGATATTATACACGTGACTTCAAGTAGCCACAACAAGAAAATGTTATTAAACAATAGCTACACACAATCTGACTACAACACTGAGAATGGAATGTAAATAAGAGTGGTACCAATTCCACATAAATTGTCTTAAGGCCCTATTTTCTCTATTCGTGATTGTATACCATTGTGTGCGTGTGTCTACATATTTGTCTGTAGTCATCTATTGTGTAGTTACTGCACAATAGAACTAGACATAGGCTAGACATGTCTTCACTGTACAGTACATAGCAACAACACGTACGGTACATAAAGTAGGGATTACAGCAACATACCGGTACAGAGAATCAAGTTAAGTAAGAGAATGGTACACAGGTTAAGTTCTGCAAACTGATACCCTTAAGCACTCTCATACATTTTAACAAACCATGCATGGACTGGGCTTACCGTAGATACCTGCATGCCTTATATACCGGTAACTTGACGTAACTTCGGACACTCTAGAAAATATATACTGTACAATGAACAACAGTTATGGGATAAATAAATTATGTTAATGGAAAACATGTATGTCTGAGGTGTTCTTCCATAATGCAGTCATTTTTCCATAACTAGCTTACATAGGCTACTGTTATCCAGAAATGTCCGAAGCATAGGCCCCGTCCAAAGCTAGGTCATTTCACGATACCGTACTCTATGCGTACGTAGAGTGGAGTCTTCATGTATGATTGCCAACAGATAAATCTGCTAGGCTACCACACAAATAATACAAAGGTACTAGACTCATGCATTCACATTGATGCAAAGTAGTACCGGTACTGTACGTATTAATCCACTATGGTGGTCAAATATACAGACTTAGCTTGTTCTTTCAAAGCATTTGTAACAGGTTCATCTGTTGGCAACTGTACATGACCAATATAAACTATTACAGGTAGGAGCTTTCTTGGCAACATTGAAATTACACTTGACCAAAGGAAGTTTTCACCCCATACTTAAATGTTTCAAATTCATCAGTTATCGGTTGAAAAGTACTAATGTAGTGAAGCAAACGCTAGTTGCTATAGGGTATTTCCAAAACTTCTGACTTACAGTGCACACCGATATTTTCAATACCTGTATGGTAATGTTAAATGTGTCAATTTCAGAAAGTAGGCCTACCTACCATTTCTACTAATTTGACCACAAAATAAAAAAAACATAACTCTATTAAGGCATAAAGTACTCACCATAGTCAATGAAGTCAGACACAGTCTTCTCGCGTCGCAGTGATGAGTTGGTACATTCATCATAGAGCACCAGTAAGACATCTAACAGTGTCTCCACCGAGTAACTCTGTCCCCCAGTCTCACTGGGACCCTTGAGGAACAGTCGCTCTAGTTCCTTCAGTCGCTGTTCTGCCTGGCTACCCGTTCCGTCGGTGGGAATGACTGCCAGGCTTTCCATTCCGCTCGGTTCCGCCTCCTCCTTCCCACCGCCGGCACTTCCACTCCCTCCTCCTCCTCCACTAGAGTCGTCTTGTCCGTCACCCATCATTTGCTTTATCGTGTTTATTTTTCGGGTTTTTTCTTAAGTTAGGTATACGAAAACGTCAACACACGGAAGAACGGGTTTCACTTAAGGCGCCATTGAAACTTGAGTACAGGTAGGAAGAAGGGGGTTTTGTGTTTTGGCTTGTAAGGGGGGGGGGGGGAAACCAGGGACTATTAGTGCGTTTGTTTGTATCCGTAAAACTAGAGATAAAAACAAGTACCGGTATATAAGTTTCAAATTTCACATACAGCTAGATACTCCTCTGCTTTAATAATTTTCCATTCGCTGTACTCCCGCAGTCAATGAGGAAGCACAGTAGCCTATGCACGACTTGAACACTAAAATTTCCAACACACTCAACTCACGAATAAAACATCTATGCATAAAAATTTAATCTACCGGGTATGTTTTGTTATTACTTTTCTCTATTTTGGTTTCTTTCACTTATGAGCAAAAAGTGGCATAACAGGGAAGGCACATGGATTCAAAGCATGATTCAAAACACTTATTTTTTCAGAGGCGTTTGTGGAGGGGCGAGGGGGACGAGATAAGAGGGGAGAAGGGGATGAGAGGGGATCACAGGTACAGGGGGGGAGCTGAGGGGGCATGGGGGGTGGAGGGGGGGCAGGTGAGACGTGTGACTCCCTGGGCAGGTCACAGAAAGTTCGATTGAGACCTGGAGGGGCGCGCACAGGACAGGGTGTCCACACCTCTGCAAAGAAAAGAAAAATGTATTAAATAGCTGGTCAAGCAGTAAATAAACCGGGGAAAAAATATAAGTGCAGGCTAAGTACAGACAATAACTAAACACATTCTGTTACAGTAAATCAATACATAATTTTTTAAAAGAGAGACAGAAACGGCTAAGGTTGGGTAGAGAATGCCAAACCTCACTCTGGATAGAACCTGCCCTCACTCATACATGCAGCATCTTTTAAATATATTCTAAAAGATACAAACAGACTAACAAACCTACCAGTATGTAAAGCCAAGCTAATGAAAGCTTGAGAAGACTAAACAACTATTCATTTAGTTAACAATAAAACTTAGAAAGATAAAAACACGGCAGTTAAGGATAAAATCTGGTGTACGGTACTGGAAACATTCATAAATCAAATACGGTCGGTAATATACTGTATGCCTACCAATACTGGTAGCTAGGTAAAAATATAAAAATAAATATCTAAACAAAATAAGACAACTACACCGGTATATGGCACCATAATCAAGATACCTGGTACATGAAATATAGAAACAAATCTTATAAACCAAGAATCCTACAAAAAGGCAAAACTAAGAGTACAGTAACAACAATCAGGACCTCTGTTATCTAACTTCCCTCACCTCCCTCCCTCTCACTCACATACACACAATAGAGGGGTGTCCTACACAAATGTTCTCTTCCTCTCAGAGCTACCCTTTATCCCTCCCCTACCACCACTGCAGCCATTACTTCTATAAATGTTTCGCCAGTAGCCTAATTGTTCCATACCTCCTTGATAATGGTACAATAATACTTATGATAAGAGATATACTGGGTATTTATGTAACTTGTTCAATTATCTGGTGACTACCAGTATTCATATCAAATTTAGCTACCTCCCACTTAGGTGTATTAATATATAAAAAAATAAAAAAATACAAAATAAAATGAACGCACAAATTTATCATTACTGTATGATGTGATAGAACTGTGACTAAGTCTGATCAAGTCACAACGGATAACATCACGTTGTACGATACTGTATTACAGTACATACATATTACATACCGTACATAAAGTTAAAGGCCAAGTGTTCCACGTAAGGTACCGGTACGGTTTCAGTCTTATGTCCGAAAGACGGCATTCCAGGCAGCCCTGTTCATAGCGTATAATCTGATCCCATGTCTTTCTAGGTCTACCCCTCGGTGCAGCTCCCCCCATGTTCACGGATATTCATATTTTCACCTAGTTTAGTTCATCCATTCTTTCTTTTTTTTATTATCCCACAATGCAACTTTTCATTTCCTCTCCCCCTTTCCTGCATTCTAATCGTTAGTTACCGGTACTCTTGCTTTGTCATTATCACAAAGAAGCACTGGTTAGAAGGAAAGCAAGCAATAACAGACCTGCTGGATACGGAAGATGAAACAGATTATAGTACTGTATGAAGCAAAGAAATATATACCTTAGCAAATAGCCACTACTTGATAGGCTACCCTATCTTTTATTTTTTATTTTTTTTACCAGACGCTGTAATTCCCGAGAAGGGGTGGCCATGAACATTAGGTGTTTGTCACTAATTGCTAGGTCAAATTGCCCGGGCTTGACATCTACCAACAACATTTTGACAGTGCGGGCTCGATCCGCCGACCCTTTGATCAGCAGCCGACGCTCTACTGACTATGCCACACTATACACTAAAGGGTCGATCAGCAGCCGACGCTCTACTGACTATGCCACACTATAAACTATAGATCTCTTTACTAAATAATCCATCTACTACAATCTAAACAAAATCTTCTTCTTCCCATCCTAGTTGTTTCCTCCTCACCTAGCCATAACTGTTACCCTCTCTTCCCCCCCTTCCCTCTATCCTGCCACTCATAATTCACCACATTGCAGCCATATAGACCCTTCATACCACTACCACTTTGGACCAGGGGGAGCTTTTGTTTACGGTATCTCTTTCTTGCTGTTACTGACATCGCACATCTTATATCTCATGGTCTAGTCTTTTACTGTGTATATCTTGGTATTTCAAACAAGTATCCTATAAACACATACTGTATGTTATTTATGCATAAGAGCTCTACATGAAAAGATTGATAAACAGTAAGAAGCTTAGGAAACAATATTAACTATAAGAATATTGCAGACTAAATAAAGACAGTAAAGGTATACCATACAGTACACACAGTACAAGGCTTATCAGTTAGGGTTGGCAGTGGTTAGTGCCTAAGGTATGGTGGATTACATTATCACACGAGAGATACATGGGACCAGATAAGCTATCACCATGGTAATCACTACCTTTGTCACCTTAAGTTGGAATTTTAAGTAAATAAATAATTAGGACCATAGTGAATATTATCAACTATCTATTTATCTATCTATTTCCGGACGCCGTGATCCCCGAAGGGGTGGCCACGAACAAAACAATATTGGTTAGATGGCTGTGTGATAATATCAAAGACGTGCCCCCCCCCTCTCATTTGTGAAAAGACAGCGGGGAGGAGGTCAGTTTCCTCTATCCCCAGCTCTCCCAGCAGCACCACTGTTGGAGGAGAATCTCATCGGCACGTTATCCCCCCCTTTTTAGTCGCCTTGTACGACATGCAGTAGGGTACGTGGGGAATATTCTTTTCTTCCACTAAACTTAGCTAGATGGTATCAACATGTTTGAAGGATGGCAGGAAAGAAGAAGTTAACTTGGAAGTGAAGTAACGGTATCAGTATATCTATATACAGTACAGGAAGGGAATCCCATAAGTAAGAAACAGAGGAACATGTGGAACTATGGGATCAGGACTTGCAAACTGATTGCATAGGCAGCCTAGAATATACAATGCCATAGTTGTGCAAATTGTTCCATTCCAGCTATTGTTATAAATATACGCCAGAGCAGTACCGGTACTGTAATGTACGGTAACTAGCTTGAATAAAAATACATAAACAAAAAAGAATTGTACTCTGGTCCTCTGGACACAAACTAATGACTGATACTATCTTTGACCCAGACAAATTACTAGTTGAGTATCATGTAACACAAACTATGGTACAGCACTATCTTATATTATATGAGATAGGCCATCTTGTAGACTGGCTACTGTACTTGACAGGAAAGATCCATCACAGCTATCACTATACAATACATATATACCGTAAGTTAACAAAAAAGTAAAATATAGCACTGAGGTCTCAATATATTTTTTATTACCAAAAATATACCGTATGGAGCAAGAAATAATTTGAATGAAACCCATATAATTTTGAGATGAATTTACAGAAACATCTACCGGGTATCTATATTTTGCCAAACACCTTGATCTCCGAGGGAGTGGAACAGGGTGTCAAACCGGAGACTTGAATGAAAATGAGAAGAAATACAAGAAAATTTAACATGAAATAGCATTGTTTTGGCCATTTTATCACTTCCAAAGACATAATTTGAAATGTAGACCAAAATTTGATCCTTACATATACAAAACAAAGACTAAAAATAATGGACTCGGCTTTTGTTTGACACCCTGGCAGAGTGACAAACTGGGGCACTGTTGTATCAAGACTGAGCTTAGTGTGAGACAGAAAACAGTACCGGTATAGGATAATGTAAATGAAATTGCAATGTTTTGGCCATTTGATAATTTCCAGGGCACTAATGTAGCATAACTTTAACTATGTAGATTTAATAATAATTTCTAAAAAGAAGGGACGACCTAGATGTGTGTGATTTTGTGTTTTGTTTTGTTTTTTCTGCTGTGTTGTGATGTCCATGTTCGGGCTGTCTCAAGTCAGCCACCCCCCACCAGGGTGTTTGGGTGGGGGCTCGTACAGTGTCTCAAACCCAACGAGAGGCTATTTAATTACAATCCCAAAAAGTCAAATAATTTCAATCATTAGTGAATATATTCAATATATAATGTCAAAAGTTAACCTTACAGGTCTTTGGTAAGTGATGAAATGGCAAAAGCAATTCAATTTCATGAAGATTTTGGAAATAATTTACGAGACGACCATAAATGTAGGCCTATATATTTTTGGGCAAGGATGTAGTATTTGGTTGTACCGCTCGCCTTGTTTACACTACGCGGACGCTCGTGATCATGTTCCCGTCTATTTTGACTGCCGTGGGATACAATTTATAAAAATAAGTTAAGGGCCTCACCCACTCATGATCCTCATGACTTATTGTCAGCAACGGGCAAATAACAGAAAAAATAGCCGTCTGAATGGAGGAGAACTTAACGCGAGCGATCGATCTATGTAAACATGACGACCATACGCTCGGATACTACATCCTTCCCAATATGTTTTCCTCATTATCCAAAGATCATAAAACACGCGAATGTACCGTATGTTATATTTTCAGAGAAAAAAAAAGGGATCTATTTACGAGAGGACCACAAATTATGTTCAACAAATGAATATGGTATATCATATATCAATGACAGAAAACCTCTAATTAGACCCCATTCGAAAAAGGTTCTATCTATCTATCTATTGCCTGACGCCATGATCCCCGAAGGGGTGGCCACGAACGAACCGCCCCATGCACCTCTGTCCCCAGTCAGTCGACGCCCCTCCCCCCAACCAGCACCGCCTTCGTTCATGTACTTCCTCACTCCATCCTTCCACCTCTCATTCGGTCTACCTCTCCCTCTCTGTCCCTCCACCTCGCTCTCGTACACCCTCTTAGTCATTCTCTCGCTTTCCATACGTTCCATATGGCCGAACCATCTCAAGTTGTTCCTTTTCACACTTTCCAGCTAATGAAGGTACCGGTACTGTATACACCTCAATAATCATGTCATATAGGTGAAAAATGCAGGTCTGTGATTGTGGAGGGAGCTGCACCAAGGGGTGGACCGAGGAAGACCTGGGATCGGACTATACGCTCCGATCTCAAATCCAAGAACTTGAAAAGTGAAGCAGCCCTTAACAGGGTTGCCTGGAATGCCGCCATTAGGACAAGAGACTGAAACTGCACTATTCCACACAGTATGTGTGGAACACTCAGTCTTAAAATGTTATGCATGTATGTATGTATATAGGCCTATACAGTACTGTACCGGTACAACCTTTATGACCCATACATCATTCCTATTATG
The DNA here is from genome assembly GCA_032716605.1 of Paralithodes platypus. NCBI lineage: Eukaryota > Metazoa > Arthropoda > Malacostraca > Decapoda > Lithodidae > Paralithodes > Paralithodes platypus. Next base: position 66,023,641 of record CM064485.1, read on the forward strand.
TCATTACCAGTGCAAATTAAATTACTGTATTGGTAAGAGTTGTTTTAGCGGGCGTTCCGTCCGCTTAGTTTACATAATCGCATGCTCGCAGTTACATTCGCGTCTAATTTGACTGCATTTTATATTTAAACGCAACACTGCTATAAGTTAGTAAATAAATGAAGCCTGAATCTTCAGGTGATCTTAAAAAATAAAAAAAATTCTCCTTTGTGAAGAAGCCCGTCTTGTTAGCCTCCAAATGAAACTATTAGATGAGGAAGATTATTAAATACCGGTATGGTACCAAAGACAAAAATATAATCAGCTGTAGGGTAGACTCTTTAACCCTTTCGTGCACTGCAGGACGCGATTGAGTCCTTACAGGAATACTTTAAACCTTTGAAACCATCAGGGGTGTTTAGAAACTTGTACAGTATTAGTATAATTACTTCAACCTCTGCGAGTTGTGGGCAGAAAACTTATTTTGGAGGTAATTATGAGGTTAAAAGAATTCTACTTATGAATACTAAACGGCAACCCCCGGACCTGAAAGGGTTAAATACTGGATGAATTTATTCAAGGAGACAGGAGCACAAATAAACTTCTATATGCCTGTGCCAAACTGAATGGACCCCCAACCTAGTGGCTGCCTACTGTTGCTAACTATTGATTTTAATTTACTTAACCCCTTCAGACTCATATGATGCAGAGGTTGCCAGATTAGCAATAAGAAATAGAGTTCTCTCACTCTTATAATTACCTCTCCAAAATTAGTTTTCTGTCCACAGCTAACTCAAAGACAAATGCAGAGGTTGAAGTAACTAAACTAAAGGTTTGTAAATACCCCTGATGGTAATAAAGGCTTTAAAGTATCCCTAATAGGCTCAAAATTGCGTCATATGGCGGAGAGGGTTAAATGGGATATTACTGTGATAACCAGAATAAACTCAAAATATATCATAATCCTCAAGGGGTAAATGTGTGCATGCATACTCGCATATGTGTAAAGTTCGAGTATTTAATAGAATTTAGCACTTGGTGTTTTCTTTCCGTACCGGTATCAAAATAATATAATGTTATAGGCTACTTTGTGTTTTCTTTCCTTATTAAAATAATGAAGATTGTTGGAATGTACCATACTAAATGTTTGCTGATTTACGAGTGCGAAGAGTTCTTTTGTATTTGCGCCGAGTTTACATGATACCTGAAGCAAAAATGGCGGGCATTTTGAATCAGTGGAGATTAATATTTGTTTTCACTTTTACACCTATTACCGGTATTAGTATTTTGTCTTCTTCTATATCAATGGCAAAATTTGGTTCTAAGGCTGGCATGTTTTAACATAATTCGATACCGGTAATGGGTAAATACTATTTTTTGTTTATTTTCCATATTCCAACTACTCCAGGTAGGTAGACTCCCTCTCGGGCATAGGCTGAGAGCCTGTACATTCTACCGCTGAACATGGTGAAGCCTGTGAGGTCTTGTTCCAGTCTAGGGAGTGACATGTGAAGCACCTACTCATGGCTTGAAGCAGCCCCATCTCTGAGGCTGCTTTGTCTTTGTGTTTCACTGTCTCACCCCCTAAACTAAGTCGAAGTCTAAACTCGGACCCTCACTCGCAGAACGCCACCTATTGAGCAATTAACTCACTATGTATTGCCGTCCTGTAGCATATTTTGAATGTGGTAATATTCATACAGTGCTATTTAATCAGGGAACAAAGAGTATTTTTGGTAATTGGCTTTGTGGTAATGTAGTGATACTAGGTACCGTACAGCACACTCTTCCCATTGACAGTAAACCCTCGTTATCTCGGACTAATTGGGGGATGCTCACTTCCGAAATGTCAGATTTTCCGAGATGTCCGAATTCCGGCTTATGTCCGAATACAAAGAGGGAAAATGTCCGAATAGGCAGGGGGAGTCCGCGCCACCATAGAAAACTGAGATCATCCTATCACTGCTACACTTTATATTTCATCATTGCATGTGAAATTCATCATATTAATGACAAATACGAACATTATTATGTTTTCAGGGACAGTACAGTACATAGTAATTAATATTAACACAATAATTGACCCAATAATTAAAAGGCACAGGCTTCAATTCATCCTAAAACCACTTAAACATACTGTATAGGAATAATGTATGGGTCATAAAGATTGTATATATGGCATAATTATCGAGCTTTGATCCCCTATTTCTGGCAAAATATATGCTGATTTCAATAAGTAATGGGGGGGGGGGGGAGCAAAGGCCCCCTGGCCCCCTCTACCTATTCTGTATCGGATTCGGATCCCACAGCAAAATATATATATTTTTCTTTTAATATTAATTATTATGTTCTCTCCACTAACCAAATTTACTCCTAAACTCGATTAATTAAATTAATAAACACATGTGGCAGTCCGGGGATTCGAACCCTTGACGCTCACACCGAAAATTAACACACTTATGCATTGCGCCACGAAGGTTACCGCAGCGATATTTGCACGCTCTATGTGTCGGATTTGACTGTTTTTTGTTTTGTTTTTTAATTGTCCCACGGCCAGTGGGCCCCATACTGGAATTATATATGATGAGAAGTCCTAGGAGGGTTTACCCCCAAAACAGTAAAATAAGAAGTGAACGCAAAGAGCGTGCGAACCGTGGCGGTAGGCTCCTTGCGACTTGCGTGATAGCCTACCCCAAGATTTTTCTGATGTTGTTGTAGTTCCCCAGACTGTCTGGCTGAGCACTGGCAGTCCCGAGTCTGGTAGACCGAAGCCGCTCCAGCCGCCAGGGTAAGACGAGATCTGTCTCTGAGAGGGCAGCGGGGAAGGGGATCATAAGCCCACGGGCTTGCACCCCCGGGCCAATGCCCCCACCGTTCGCAGGACCGCATTTGCAGTGCCACCCAATCGGGTGATCTCGCCAGCACCTAGAAGGAAAAGTAGTGTAGCAGAAGAGACAGACAGAAATGGCTAAGGTAGGGTAGAGTACTAGAGGATGCCAAACCTCAGTCAGATACCGGTACTCTGCATAGGACCTGAATTTTTTTCTGTAATTTCTGTAATTTTTCCGGTAATTCTTTATCATTTTCATTCCAGTCTCATAAAACAAAATTGGTCCGAGACTGGGAGGTTAATTCGGTTTAATGTTATTTTAATACCACAAATTTTGTTGATATATTTGAAGATTAATAATGAATCTATATGCTCTAAAGAGTATAAGAAAATTTGTTTTAACAAGGTACCAAATCCAAACATCCAAAGGTACCAAATCCAAACATCCAAGAGACTCAGCACCAAAGGCGAGGGAGGCTGTGCTATGTGAGGACTACGCCGGGATCAACACAAAAAATCAAATCCCTGATCCATCACAGCTTTACATACAATGGAACCAGACTGTTCAACTGTATACCAGCCCCTCTCAGGAACATGACCGGGGTGTCTCCAGACACCTTCAAGAAACACTTGGACATGTGGCTGGCCAAAATACCGGACCGGCCACCAACACCAGGATACCCCAGCACCAACTCCAACCGACTTCTGGAATGGAGAGTGGAAGAAAGGGAGCTGCCTGGTCGCAGTGGAGCCCCAGCTCAACTGTGTCACTAACGGACGGAATACAACTAAGTGTAACTAAGTGTAAGTGTAACCCTCGGCGAAACCTAATAAAAAAGTATGGTACTGTACTAAAAATGTCTTTTTCGTAATAAGGTTGTCAATACGGTACTTTCAGTCATCGATAGCTCTAAAGATCATATGAAAATGTGTTAAACCCTCGGAAAAACCTAATATAAAAGTATGGTACTAAAATTTAATTTTCGTAACAAGGTTGTCAATACGGTACTTTCCCGTTATCAATGTACAATCAAAGCTAAACATTGCAGAGTAAACGCCATAGACTTCATCGACTTTTCTTTCACCTTCGTATAATTGACAAGCCAATTTTGTTATTAGGCTAAGGGATTAGTACTCAACCAGCGGGGGTATCCATAATACTAGGTTAGGTTAGGTAAGGTTGTTAGGTTAGGCTAATGTCTTTTCAAATCACTATCGGGGAGCGAGCGTGTCTCAACATCGATCGATAGGCCTAATGGGGAAAATAGGTTTTCCCGAGATTTTGAATTAATTACAAACACTAGCCTATATATTGATGCAAATGACCAATTTTGTTTATAAAGAACACTCGGAAAATTCGTGGTAGGCCTAGCCTATTAAAATAAAAATGTTCCATTAATTCAGTTATATTTCACAAATATATAGTTTGTCAGCACAACCCTGATTTCACAAATAATCCAAATTCCCACAGGGCACAGGTTCCCCGGACCCCACCCCCTTATCAGGAATAATCAGGAGGCCTAGGATGGCTCCCGGGCCCCGGTCTACATGGCTACCTCACAAAAGAATAATAAATTTATGATAATAATATAAAATACAACAGGCTTATAGGACTAGCTTTATAGGCTAATGTCATCCAGGTTAAAGTAAAAGTGTAAGCTACTTAGGCCTAAATCCAATTATTCAAGAGTGGAAAATATACCCAGTTGCCTAGTCTTTATGATCAAGTTATTGAGTAACCTAGCCTATAGGCTATTTAGGATAAATTACAAAATTACAATCTGTACTGAAATTTGCTTCACATAATTGACATAAAGCCTGCATTCCGTCTGATATGTCAAACTTCATTCGGCTAGCCTACTGAAGAACTGCTAAATCGTCATAGCAGTTCTTATTCCATTATCAACACAAGATTATAGGCTAAACCATACACACATACACACTCGGTACAGATATTCAATGGTATCATAAATTCCTATATAGCGGCATGTGTTAAACTTCGAAAGTTATAATTAGTGTCGAGGGAAAAATCTCGTTCTCTCACCTCACACCTCTCAGGGAAGTCCCACTCTTCCTGTCTACTGTACTCCATCAAAAAGGCGACATAACCCCATTATTGTTTACTACGGCGGTCTTTTATGGGGTAAAGAAGTTATGGCATTTGCTAACAGAATAAAATAGTGAGAGAAAACTGCTCAAAATGACTAAAATAACGAATGTGTGAGACGGGGCGGGAGGAGGGGCCGACCTCTGCCTCAGCCGACAACTATACAGCTGGGTTGTACTACCCCATTCTCAATCGATATTTCCCTTAAATATCCTCTTTACTTCCCACCTCTGGCATCGAAATACACCCAGGCGCAAGTGGAAACCCTTACAACACGACTTACCCCATTGCTCGCGGTAATAATAGGTGATTTTCAGGTATATTCCATAGTTTCCAGGGCAGATCACACGGAACAGGTCCACTAACCCCCCAGGCAACCCCCTACTGGCGACTCCCCGGACTACCGCTATAGATGACTGTATCCTCCCGCACCCACAGACGGTCCTCACAAAACAACATCGGTATACAGGTTCCCACCCCTTATACAGTCCCTCCCGAGTCGCATCATACAACTAAAGATCACAATTTAAGGCATTTGAATACATGTGATAGAGTAGTAAAGACATTGTTATGATAGGGCGGATCTTTGAGAAAATCTGCAGCGTCAGTTGCTGGCGAAAAATACCTAAATATATTAAAACACAGGCCTTTAGTATGCCCAAAAGAGTTAAATAGAGAACTAAGAGCTGTCAGCGGACCAGCGAACCCCTTTATAAACAGACAATAAAGAGTTTTTATAGAATGCACGTCTCGTTCTTCGAGCTTGACCTCTAATGCGAGGGACGAGGACACCAGGGACTGGCAACATTGTGCTAAATGAACCTCAAAAAATACACTAGAGGTAGAACGTACGATTTAGAAATGAATGAATGAACACTGGAGTTTAGCAGTTAAGTCTAGCCTAAACGAGTAATATATGGTAGTAATACATAATTAGGCTATGGTTCCCTAAATTAGATAAAGGGATTATAAATTAACATCCAGCAGGTGGCTATAATAATATAGTTTCACAACGCAATCAGATAGTGTGGAAAGCAGTGATGTATAATGCACGAAATAATCAACAGTTCCAACATTGTTGATAAGAATACTCACTGAAATAACGTTCTGTTGGTGTGTTCGGGCACTGTGCGTTGAAATTCAGCTTCAGATTGGCTCAAGGTATATTTCACTGTGTGGAAATACATACAATATAGCAAACATATTGATATTATTACGATTATAATACGAATATCAATAATCATGGTGTAAAATTAATTTACATTAGTGTCCCTTCGATAACTCGGCTATTCGAAGTTTTCTATGATTAAACTTATGCTAATAAAATATATAAAACAGTGTATCCGTTATTAGTTTGTGGTTATTGTTGTGTAAATAATAATAATTAGAGAAAATGTATAGTTTAGGCCTAACAATTTATTAAAATAATCATGAATCCCAAATCCGGATTCACGATCAATTTCAAGGATAAAAAACGAAGACCAAAACAAACAGGCGTGCGAGGGCTGACTGTCAGGCTCGTGTGTTTATTTTTTGAGAGCCAAACTGCTAATTCGAGGGCCAAATGGAGGTCAAACCAAGCAGAAAAAGTGTCAGAGTCCTTAGACTAGGCCTCTGCAATGTGTGTGTGCTTAACGAGGCCAAATATAACTGTCCAGCTTGTGAAACTAAGTCGTGCTCCTTGGAATGTGTTAAAACTCACAAGGCCAAACAAGACTGTTCGGGGGTTAGGGACAGACTCAAGATGATTCATAAGGAAGATATGGATAATTTGACCTTGTTGAGTGATTACAGGTGGGAATACTTCGAGGCTAGGCCTATAGCCTAGGGTAGACGAGGCTATTTCGTTTGCAATGGTCCAACTTTAAATTGAATACAATATTAGGCCTAGACTAACCTTGTGTTACCTTGTGGAGATTTCGGTCAACGACCTCAGCTACAGGAACTGCCACAACATATATAGCAATGAAGTATGGTTTATTATAAACCAATAAAACACGCATCGATGGGCGGGTGCCATCAAACGCTATTATTAGGCTAAACCCAGCCTATTAATTTAACTGGTTTAACAAGTGTACAAATTGGCTCGTCTAATGTCTAGGCTATCATTGTAGCCTTTGTTTATGTTTGAATTATTAGGCCTAGGCTAGGTTTATTTTTTAATACATTGAATAAAGGTTATATAGGCTAGGCTAGCCTAAACTAGGCTTTTGTAATAATATAATTGCTTAGTTTCCATTCCATACAGCCTGAGCCAGGAGGGTGAAAGCTCTGGCAGACTGGCATTACCAAAGGCAAGACGGCAAAATGGTAGACAAATATCCTAATTACTAATCTATTTTGCTTTTCCAGGTTTTTAGAAGAAATCGACCACAAACTGGAAGACAATCTACGCGACCCCATCCTGCGGCAAGCCTCCCGCTCCGATATTTTTAAGCCCAAGCTGCCTCACTTCATGCACCAGCTGAGAGGAGAGGCCTGGAAGAGGGGCACTACACTCAAGTACCTCCCTCAGCAGTTCTCAGCAAGACGCAAAAACTCCACTAGATATTATCACCATGACAAACTTCTAAGGTGATTTTTTGTCATTGATATAGTTTCCTTAGCAATTTGAGTGTATATTGTAAGGTACAGTGCCATATATATATAGGCCTATGCCTATATATATATATATATATATACATACATACATACCAGTAGCCTACTGTATATGATAATATAGCAGTATTTTTGTTTGGATAAGGAATGATCTTAATGTTAGTTTTACTGGTCTATAAAATAAATTTTAAGGGCATAACACAATATGTGGTGATAAATATGTATATAGTCATGATATACAACAGTTTTTAGTAGTGATTGGAGAAATTTGTATGGCTGGTAGAAGTGCTAAGGAACACAAGGTTTTACACATTAAGTGGTTTGTATTTTCCATGTCCACTAAAGAGTCTAGGGAGTGTTTTTTTATATAAATCGGTATTTCGAAGCCTTAACCCAGGAACTAAATGTTCCTTCCGGAATGCACGGTATTCGAACGTGTAAAACAACCCTTCATATACCGTGCCAGTGCTGGTTAATGTCTCAAAATTGGGTGACACAGAAAGTACTTGCATCTTTCTAAACCATATCCTCCGTTCCTCCTTGCAGTTTTCTCTTGTAACATTACTTTCTTAACAATCTCATTTAGACTTGGTTAACTTTCCCCTCATAATTCCAATTTTCAGTTATATCAATTGATTGAAATCTGAGCATGCTTCTCACAGCATTTCAGTCTTCACTCTATAGTAGTCTATGGATTACGCTTTCTTGTCCATATACTACTCCATCACATACAGTATATCCATATACAGTATATGAAAATGCTTAACCTCCATACACCAACGTATATACATGTCGAGCGAAGCCAGTGCCAACGACGCGTTTATACAGTATACAGTATATACTGAACTAAAAATTAATTTAATAATAAAAAAAAAAGATTTGGTCAAAACCAATTTGGCAGCATGTGGGAATGTATTTGCTAAGAACATCTCTTTTAGCATATACAGTACAAGTACGGTACTTCTGTTATTAAATTGCCACGTATGTTCCTTCCTTATTCAGTACACCCAACTCCCACTTATATTTCCTCATTATCAATGGCCATGCAAATCATCCATAATTATTATTTTTTTATTTCTGTCATTCTCTTATAAATTTGACTTCATGGCATAAGTATGGTATTAACAAATACAGAGTAATTAAACTAAAGTGTTTACTGTAATCTTGTTTATTAAGCTTACTCATCTTTAAACCCTTCTGTACGGGACTCCCAAATTTCTCTAGCTATTATTATATTCAGCTTAGGAAGGATCTGTGGGGGTAGAGTAAAATTGTACAGTATATACCCGATACATACATACAATGGTTGGTGTGGTTTTCCATTACTTACATTGTAATGGCTAATAGCATTAATGAATTCGTAGTGCCAGGCGACATAGGCCATATGGCACTAAATGAGAATATAGGGCAGCTCAGAAAGAAGAGGAATTTAAAATAGTTAAGCAAGCGTATATGATGAATTGAATTGATAAGATTTAGGCACAAAGGCCAAGCACTGGGAACTTATATGATGAAGAAATTACTATGCAATCAATGGCAAAATAAAGTGTCTCAGATTCAGCTAGATAAAGAGGGCGATGAAGGAGACAAAAAAGGAAAGAAATAGGATCGAGTCATAGAATACAGAGGACAGTCGAGGAATATATGTGAAACAGAAAGGATAACATGACAGCGGGAACAAAGAGGTGGGTGACATACTGTAGTAGTAATGGGTAAGCCTCGTATGGCCAATTCGCAAATGAGCCAATGCAGTTACCCAACGTGTAAGATAGCTCAGACAGGGTTGCTTTTCTGCAGTTGGAGTGTAATACAATAGATTCCTGCCACAACACCACCCCATCATGTGACCACTGTGGCTGATGCTGAAATGTTGGGGCAGTGTTGTGGCAGAATTTTTCGTGCACAAGTCCAAGTTGCCCAATGTACTGAAAAATTGTACAAGGTTAGCAAAACAAATGTTTATACAGTACATGTACTCATACACTGAAGCTTAACTCTTATTCTATTCTTCCAGATGGCATGTGAAGCTCGTATTCCACCAGTCTGGCGTCACCCTCACTGAAGAGAATGTGGACGAGAACACCATCGTAAACAAACTCCTGAGGCGGCCCCTCAACCCGAACAGCGACCTACCTGCAGACGTCAAGGAGAAACTGGCCTTCTACCAATCAGCTTCATTTGGAGGTGTATCCATACTTATAAAGAACGATGTGCAAGATGTCGGCATGGTGTTTGAAGAGCTCTTCCCCAACAGGAGTCTGCGTGTGAACCTAGCTAATAAGACCGTAGTAGAGCATCCCGTCTTGTATGTAGTTTTGAAGCATCATGTGGATTCTTACCTAGAGTATAAGGGCGAGGGGCACGAGGATCTGTTTGCCGAATTTGACGGGACTAAGGAGACACAAAAAGGCGAAGCGCTGAGTTACTTTGATGCCGAAAGTATGGAAGAGGTTTGATCCTCTCACCATAGGTCTTCTAAAGTCATTAAAATTACATTACAGGACTCCCTCAATTTATGATTGAAAACCCAATCTTAAATAGAAAAATCATAGAGCAAACACTAAAATTAATGGGGTAAATGTGAATGCGTTCTTGGACCACCCAAACAAACCTATAATAATATCGTAAATCGGGGCATCGTCTAGTGAGCGAGACTTTTTATCAAACTTTAACCCATTGACCATGTCTTTCTTAACCCCTTGAGCACCATAACTTTTTTACCTTTGATTCTGGCTAAAATTAGATTATTATGCAGTTAAGAAGAGTGTTATAAGAGTTTATAGAGATTGTATTTACTGTTGAGTGGTACTTGAAAAGTAGACAGAATGGATAAAAAACACCATCTGAGGAAGAGCACTTTATTGACAACGTTTCGCAGATAGCTTCATCAGGTCACTGATGTGACCTGATGAAGCTATCTGCGAAACTTTGTCAATAAAGTGCTCTTCCTCAGATGGTGTTTTTTATCCATTGTATTTACTCATTTGAGTCGTAGAGGTAGATTATAAGCTAAAGAAAATAGTCTAATGGTAACCAGAATATGATTAAAATTAAGTCATGGTGCGGTGGTGAAGGATTTAAACAAAAATCTAATGTTAGCCATCATATAATAAAAAATACAATGGACTGGAGTTACTATTTCATGCCCTAAGCTTTGTAAGAGTATTACTTACAAGTGATTGCCAAAATTTAAATATAAAATGATTGCACTTATTTTTAAAGTTGCTTAGGTCAAATAGTTATAAGTTTAGTTAATTATAAGCCAAAATATTTAAAAAATTTCATATTTAGTTATTCTAATTTGTATACTGTGGCTAGATAAGTTATACAGGGGTTGACATCCTGACATACAAATTACTTTTACATCCAGTACCGGTACTCTAATCTTGATTTATAGCATTCCAGGACAAATTTAGTTAACATTTGGTTCTTGTGTTTAACTATAATTTTTATTATCAGTTTTGTCTTATGGTAAATTATACCATTTTATAAATTATAACTTAAGTTAGATTAAATTATAGATGAACAGCTTTGTAGAAGTCTAAAAAAATACAGTACTGTACACCATTATTTTAAAAATATATTTGAGTAACCACATTTTAAGACATTAAATATAATATGCCAGTGATTTACAATTAATTTTAAAATATTGAATGTGGTTAATGATTAAACTTTAAATAATTAAAATTTATTCATTGATCTCTAAAACCTATATAACTATTTTACAGACATTTATATGGATATGAAAATACGTATACATCTTTCTAATCACTAAAAGAGGCTAAAGGTCACTATTAATAGACAGCAGTACAGTAGGCCTATAGAAATGTTCAGGAATTTAATATAAAGTAAATTACCAGAGTACATGTAGTGGGGGCAGGGGGCTAGGAATCCTCCTCCCCTTGTATAATTCTACTACTCGACAAGACAGAGAAACAGGCGAGGGAATGTGAAAGTGGTCCCAGACTCGGAGAATAGGAACTTTAAATGTTTCTGTTTGGGCTCTGTCTCGTGTCGGCCACCCTCAGCATTGGGGTATGTGCCTGAGTAGTGATGCTTCTGAAGACACTATACTGGGGATTCTTAGAACATATAGAAACTTAAATGCAGTGTCAATTTATGATATATTAACATTGGTCAGGATACACCTTGCTAACTTGTGTTTTTGTTCTAGTGGCCAAGTTCAACAGTTCCATATACTTATTGACTAGGATGTTAAATACTTTAGCAGAGTGTATGCATTATATCTTAGGACCTTATTTCATTCTAGCTAATACCATATTTTCTTCAAAATAGCAAGACCCTCTTATAGCCAAGACTTAATTCTGCCTATGCTAGTAGCTGGAAATCTATATTGAAATGGGCAATTAAAGACTTCCCTTCAGAATTACTCTACATGAGAGTTTAAGTAAAGCACAACCAGTTATATTCACAGCCATAACAATTAGCTGATGTAGGCATATCCAGACCCATGAACCCACAATAGCACCAACATTTTTTGCAGTATAATTTGGATCTTGTTTTTGTATAGTACTGTATGTACATTAAGACTGATGGGCAAATACTTCTGAGAAATAATAGTTTTATTTGGCTAGAGTTCTTGACCAATTACTTTCCATATTAAATTTTTACCCTGAATTGTGTTGTGGAGAAATATCTGGAGAAACAACAAAAGGTGTATGTTGCCTTTATGGACTTTGAGAAGGCCTATGACAGAGTGGATACAGAAGGCATGTGGAAAGCACTTAGAATATACGGAGTAGATGGCAAGTTGCTGAAAGCAGTGAAGAGCATGTATGAGGGTGCAAAGGCGGCAGTACGTGTGGAGAGTGAGCAGAGCGAGTTCTTTGACCTGAAGGTTGGTTTGAAACAGGGGTGTGTGATGTCCCCGTCGTGGTTTACTGTACATATGGATGGAGTCATGAAAGAAATACTATCAAGGGCAGTGGATGTTGGTGTATCGATGAAAAGGGAGGGAATTGAGTGGAAGCTACCTATACTGCTGTTTGCGGATGATACAGTTCTGATGAGTGATAATGAATGGGAGTTGCAGGGTCTGGTAAATGAGTTTGGAACAGTGTGCGAAAAACGTAATTTGAAGGTAAATGAGGGGAAGAGCAAGGTTATGGTCTTCGAAAGGGGTGAAGTCACAGAGTGTGAGGTGAAGCTGAACGGTCAGGCTATGGAGATCGTCAACTCTTTTAAGTATCTGGGCAGTGTGTTGAGTAAAGATGAGACTATGGATGAAGAAGTGCGGGAGAGGGTACAACAGGGGAAGAGGGTTGTAGGAATGCTGAAAGCAGTAACAAGAAATAGGGTGGTCAGTATGGAAGTGAAGAAGTCCTTGCATGACAGTGTGGTAATCCCGACACTGACTTACGGAAGCGAAGCATGGACGTTGGTTGAGAGACTGACCAAGAGTGAGAGCAGTGGAAATGGATTACTTAAGAAGTGCGTGTGGAGTTACATGGAGGGATAGACAGACTAATGAGGAAGTAAGAAGGTGTGGTGTGGAGGTGGATGTGCTGGAGAGTGTGAAAAGGAACAACTTGAGATGGTTCGGCCATATGGAACGTATGGAAAGCGAGAGAATGACTAAGAAGGTGTACGAGAGCGAGGTGGAGGGACGGAGAGGTAGACCGAAAGAGAGGTGGAAGGATGGAGTGAGGAAGTATATGAACGAAGGCGGTGCTGGTTGGGGGGAGGGACGTCGACTGACTAGGGACAGAGGTGCATGGGGGCGGTTCGTTCGTGGCCACCCCTTCGGGGATCACGGCGTCGGGCAATATATAGATACAGTAGATAGATTAAATTTTAGGCATCTACAGAACTAAATTCAGATAGTTTTCAGAGAAGGTTGAAACATACCAATTCAATTAAAGAAATAAACTTTACAAATACAGTTGCATCCTGTTCTCATTCCTGTGGAATAAAATTATAGTTTGTGTAAATATATGAAGTATATATCAGTTCATCCACGGAAATTATATATTTTTGGATACAGTACATATTCTTAGCTCATTCTTCATGCTTTTTTGTGTTTTTTTTTTTTTTGTCTGTGGATACTGTTGTAGCCTATAGCAGGTCACCTGAATTGATCAAGCTAAAACCAACTCATCCACAAAGATAGCAAAGACATCAATTAACTACAACTTCTCGTTCTTATAATTCATATTCGCTTGTGGCTCTGGATGAACGTGCAGTCAGGACGTATACAGAGACCAACTAATTTACTCAACCGCAAGTTTTCCCCAATTCTCTTCTTATGCAACATCACCATCGGCTACTGATGAAGGTGCGGTGAGGTCGTCCGCAGAGATGGAGGCAGCTCTGGTGGGGTGCAGCTTGACCCTGAGTCCCCCGGGAGTGCGGAACATAAAGAAGCAGGCCAGTAGGGTCACCGCGATAGTCACCAACAACACACACCCTGAGATCAGGTACCAGAACAGGGCACCTGGAAAATATAGAATAGTGCAGTTAAACTCTAATCTAATTTATTAATCTCATTCCCACCACCAAACACCTCCCAATGAAATTAATGAAAGCATAATTATGATCCACCCGGGATTCGAACCTGGGTTACCACATACAGATCTTAAACACTCAAACCATTACACCAAGACAGTTTAAGGTTAATTAATAATGTATGTGATAATCTTAATTAAAATATAATGGAAGTTTGTACTGTATTCCTGCTACAATTTTCATTTAGGAAATTAACAATCACATACACTGGAACTTTCGAACCAGGTACAATTGATTCCACCTGAAAAATTGAAAGCCAGGCAGTTTACCTTGTTCATGCGAGACTATCTATCTATCTATTGCCAGATGCCTTACTCCCCTTAATGAGGGTGGCCATACACAGAATGCCCCCAAGCGGATCTATTCCCTGTAAGAGGGAAAACCCGAGCCAATTTACTGAAGGATATACAGGATTGACCACTCAATTTAGGATCTGTCCGACTCCGAGGCCCTCTGTGTATCTTCATGCGACACACACTGCTAACAAAATAATGTACTGGTATACTAATTATTTCTAATCAGAAATTGCTGACCATTACATACTATCCATAGATTACCATTGCAAAGATGTGTGCGGATTTCAGATTTCAACAGCAATGGAGGACTTCAGTAGTAGACTTTACAGAGAAAACCCCATATAACTAACCAATATGAACTACAATACAAGCATAAGTGACAATAATGGGTCAAGATAAGGAAGGATTAACAAGGATATTTCCATTCGCACTTTTAATTTTTTATTGTATCGTAGGTCATATTGGTTAGTAAATCTGGGCCCAGTTCTTTCAAAGATTCCATAGAATTGGAACTTCTAGCTGTCAGTCACATAGTAGCCAATCTACAACAAGCGGCTCGCTTGGTGTAGTGACTAGCGTCTCGGACTTCCACCCAGAAGGCCCGGGTTCGCGCCCACGCTCGGCGCATTAAAGATTTTTCACAAGCACTGAGTCGTTACCATCCCTCATGAGCAAAGGGATGGGGTAGTAGTACAGGACCCCAATGGAAATACGCCTAATCGGCCTTATTGAGCTATCCTTAGCTAGCTTAGCATGTGCTAGCTTTAAGAACTATTATTATTATTATAAGGAGCAATTTGTAATCAGAACAGGAAAAAGGAGACTGGTACAGTATAATTTATAAGGAACTGTGCCCTATATTAGACAATTAACCCTTTCAGGTCCGGGGGTTGCCGTTTAGTATTCATAAATATAATTAATCTCATAATTACCTCTCCAAAATTAGTTTTCTGCTCAAAACTCACTCAAAGACAACTGCAGAGGTTGAAGTAATTAAACTAAAGGTTTCTAAACACCCCTGATAGTCACAAAGGTTTAAAGTATCCCTGTAAGGCCGCAATCGCGTCCTGCGCGAAACGGTTAGTATATTGGACCATTAACTTGGATCAGATTAATTAATGCTAAAAATCATGAGATTACCATATCAGAAATACTTAGTCCAAGTAAGTCTCATTTGCATATTCTTAATTTGTTAGGGCTACTTTTGTATTACTTTCTTCAGTTTAGAAAGGATCTATAAGCAGCTCATCCTAGATAGAATAAGATTAGAGATTGCTAAAATTAACAAAATATATGATTACAAGGGTTAACCATATTACATGAGTAGGATTCTAGGAGAGCTATAATATAGACGAGATGCAGGGGCTACTCGCTTATAGTGGAATATAATGTCCGGTGAAAGGGAGACAGGCTGAAACAAAGGAACAGGCTTCGCTACAAACTCAGGGTAGTCCATTTTATATTACCTATAAGATCAGGCCCAGTATACTAATTTTAACTCTAGATACTTTTATAGTCTTCCCACAACCCTAGCATATCATGCCGACTGAGTATGTCCTTAGTGGGACCCAAACTGAATGGTTTGTGAACTGAAAATTCAGATGTAACTACAGTATACTCCTGTCGCTTGCTACCTTTAGCAACCTAATTACTAGACTTTAAATTAAAGGCTTTGTCACGTCCATATCACCAACACTTGAATAAATGGTGTAACTATAAAAGATAAATATATCTTACGTGAACCCTCCTCATGATCCTCACCACCAGGCTTGGCAGTGGTGTGGTCCGTGCCGGACTCAGTGCTAGTATTATCCTCACACACCAACTTGTTCCCCATCCCGTCTACAAACTCTGGGGTGCAGGTACAGGGGATCAAGCGACAGACTGCGTAGGGGTGGCTTCCGCAGGATGGAGGCGTGGACACGCACACAGACTCGTGGACGTAACAAGTCTTTTTCGCGTCAGTCGGGCAAGGGATTTTGTCTGGTGTACAAATTGAAGTTAGGATGAAGTTAAGAAATTAAAGTAAAGGCAAGAGAATTATCAGTCAAGGAAAGAGAACTGACAAGGGTTATGCAAGAGTACATTCTGTATTGCATCAGTAAAACTTTGACTGTAACTAGATATACAGTACAACTATTTGTAATGTAATTATATATAGACTGGTTCGAGCTCCAGTCTTCAGTGACTCGTTATATTAGTACACAGCTGTATATATACCGGTAATTATAGGAAGCTTCTTTAGTATCTCAATTGTTTAACAATTATATTTAATGATAAAATAACAAGAAAACTCAGCATTAAAGTACAATTAAACATACCTTTGTTGTGTACATCCTAATATAAGTTTGTAGTCCTCTTCTGTTGCTTGCAAGAAAAAAGTTAAATTATATTCACCTTAATACTTCTCCAGCTTTTAAAAGTTCCAAAGGCATGAACTTCCGGAGGTAATTCCTATGCTAAAAAGTCATCTTGTAACAGTCTAGTAATAAATTTCTCAAGAATGGGTAAATGAGTGGTTTGTAGGGTGTAAATAATTATGCATTCTTATATTGTATGTATATTTTGCACACCAGTTCTGCCATAGTCAGAACTGCTATACAAATGTAAATATATCTGGCTAAAAGGTCTATACAGTGTTCTTGTAACAGATTAACCCCTTCTGTATCAGTGAAGTTTTGTGTTTATTTCAGCTTCATACCCCACAGCTGGGGGTGGCAGACTCGAGACAGAGCCCGAATAGGGACAATACAACACAGAAAAAACAAAAATAAAGAAAACTCTCACACATCTAGGTAGCCCAGAGTAGGCAACTGCATAACTTAACATAATAGTCTAAAGTCATCCACTATTAAGAGATTATTGCATCGTACTGAAAGTACGATCCAACCGAAGACTTACCTGGACAAGCAGCATCACAATGAGCCTCTGTGGGAAAGTTGTTAAGGTTGGCCCCACAGCCGCCGTACACAAATCTGTGGCAGCGACCGGTGCTACTGTTGTGGTGCCACCGAGGTATGTTGGCACGACAGATACCCGGCTCCATCCTCTGATAACATCGATCCACCACTGACAACAAAAGTAGGAGGTTGACCAAAGGCATACATTAACCAAAGGCATATACAGTATGTTACCAAAGGAATAGGTTGTCAACAGGAATACTGTAGAAATAGAATAGGTTTTCAACAGGAATACTGTACAGTATGTTGACAAAAGGAATGGATTGACCAAAGGAATAGGTTTGCCTTAAAGCTCGTGAAAAGCAGATGGAGATGAGTCATTGTGTGAACAACTTGCTTCACTTCATCAATATAACCTAACTTAACCCAGTTAGGTTAGTAACCAGTCATTTTACAGACTGACTAAAATGTTTAGTAATTTCACGAAATGACTTCACAGTCTGACTAACAGACACAAGCTATGTTCTATAATTATACCAGGAACTAAAAAAAAATAGAATAAACATGCGGAATTTCAATCTCCACTACTTACACAAATCTGCAACATCCTTAATACCGATGCTATGGTAGGCTTGTGGTAGTGGTAACGGAGGTGCTAGTTGTGGTTGTAGAGGATGTGGTGCGGGGCGTTGGTAAAAAGAAGCCACTTCAGAGCCTTTAAACATTACCACTCTTAACACCAGAAAGAACTGAAAACGTGAACATTGATACAGGGTGTCAAACGAAAGTAGAGTCCATTATTTTGAGTCTTTATCATTGTATAGGTAAAACACAAAAATGTCTTGGGGAAAATATAAAACATCTAAAACAATGATATTTCACACAAATGTTCTTTATTTCTTATATTCATTAAAGTCTTCAAACAACACTACTCCAGTTTGACACCCTGCATAGATATACTGTACTGTATTAACCCGTTAAGCGCGAGCTTAATACAAGATACAAGAGCCAGCGAAGGCTTCCTGTCCCAGTCCTAAACCGTCCGCCTGTGGTGTAACTCATCCCCAGGCGGGGATGGTAAGTCTATTGGTAGTGCACACCCTACCGCCAGGTGACAATATTAGGCCCCATTCCCACCTAAAATAGTCATTTTACGATAAATATCGTTATTACTTAAGGAAAGTCAAGAAAGTTAGGGAAGGTAGCAAGGGAAATAGTAAAGGTGTGAAAGATAAGAATGGGAGAATGCTAGCCGAGAAGCAAGAGAGAGTCGAAAGATGGAGGGAGTACTTCAATGAGTTGCTAAATGTAAGGAATGAAGAGCCAGCAAACATAGTTGGATATGGTATGGGAGGGAGAAGAGAAGTAGTGGAGGAGGAGGTGGGGATCAGGAGGTCAGAAGTGTGGGAAGCCATGAAAAGAGTGAAGTTGGGGAAAGCACCAGGAACAGATGGAGTGTGTGGGGAAATGTTGAGGTATGGTGGTGAGATAGTGATCGAATGGGTATGGAAAATGTGAAAACTGGCATGGGAGAAGGGGAGTGCACCAGACGACTGGGAGACTGGCATAATAGTCCCCCTATATAAGGGCAAAGGGGAAAGAGGAGTGTGTGGTAACCACCAAGGAATATGTCTTCTAAGTGTAGTAGGGAAGGTATACAGTAGGGTAGTGATTGAGAGAGTGAGAGTGGAGAAATGGATAGGCGACGAGCAAGGAGGTTTTAGGAAGGGAAGAGGATGTGTAGATCAGATTTTTACCCTGAATTGTGTTGTGGAGAAATATCTGGAGAAGAAACAAAAGGTGTATGTTGCCTTTATGGACTTGGAGAAGGCCTATGACAGAGTGGATAGAGAAGGTTTGTGGAAAGTACTTAGAATATACGGAGTAGATGGCAAGTTGCTGAAAGCAGTGAAGAGTATGTATGAGGGTGCAAAGGCGGCAGTACGTGTGGAGAGTGAGCAGAGCGAGTTCTTTGACCTGAAGGTTGGTTTGAAACAGGGGTGTGTGATGTCCCCGTGGTTGTTTACTGTATATATGGATGGAGTAATGAAAGAAATACTATCAAGAGCAGTGGATGTTGGTGTATCACTGAAAAGGGAGGGAAATGAGTGGAAGCTGCCTATACTGCTGTTTGCAGATGATACAGTTCTGATGAGTGATAATGAATGGGAGCTGCAGGGTTTGGTAAATGAGTTTGGAACAGTGTGCAAAAAACGTAATTTGAAGGTAAATGCGGGGAAGAGCAAGGTTATGGTATTCGAAAGGGGTGAAGTCACAGAATGTGAGTTGAACGGTCAGGTTATGGAGATTGTCAGCTCTTTTAAGTATCTGGGCAGTGTGTTGAGTAAAGATGAGATTGAATGAGGAGGTGCGGGAGAGGGTTGTAGGAACGTTGAAAGCAGTAACAAGAAATAGGGTGGTCAGTATGGAAGTGAAGAAGTCCTTGCATGACAGTGTGGTAAGCCGAAGCGAAGCATGGACGTTCGGGAAGAGACTTAGACCAAGAGTGAGAGCGGTGGAAATGAGGGTTCAATGTTATTTTAATACCACAAATTTTATTGATATATTTGAAGATAAATATTGAATCTATATGCTCTAAAGATCATAAGAAAATTTGTTTTAACCCTCGGCAAAACCTAATAAAAAAGTATGGTACTAACATTTATTTTTCGTAACAAGGTTGTCAATACGGTACTTCCAGTTATCGACAGCTCTAAAAATCATATGAAAATGTGTTAAACCCTCGGAAAAACCTAATATAAAAGTATGCTACTAAAATTGAATTTTCGTAACAAGGTTGGCAATACGGTACTTTCCCGTTATCAATGTACAATCAAAGCTGAAGATTGCAGAGTAAACACCGTAGACTTCATCGACTTTTCTTTCACCTTCGTATAATCGACAGCCAATTTTTTTTTTTTTTTTTTTTTTTTACTAAGGGATTAGTACTCAACCAGCGGGGGTGTGGGGGCGGCAGCCCCCTCCCATAATACTAGGTTAGGTTAGGTAAGGTTGTTAGGTTAGGCTAATGTCTTTTCAAATCACTATCGGGGGGGGGGGGGGGGGGGGGTCTCAACATCAATCAATAGGCCTAATGGGGAAAATAGATTTTCCCGAGATTTCTAATTAATTACAAACACTATATATTGATGCAAATGAACAATTTCTTTTATAAAAAAAAACACTCGGAAAATTTGTGGTATTAAAATAAAAAAAATCCGAAATGAGTTACTTGAGAAGTGCGTGCGGAGTTACATGGAGGGATAGACAGACAAATGAGGAAGTAAGATGGAGGTGTGGTGTGGAGGTAGATGTGCTGGAAAGTGTGAAAAGGAACAACTTGAGATGGTTCGGCCATATGGAACTTATGGAAAGCGAGAGATTGACTAAGAGGGTGTACGAGAGTGAAGTGGAAGGACAGAGAGGGAGAGGTGCACCGAAGGAGAGGTGTAAGGATGGAGTGAGGAAGTACCTGTATATGAATGAAGGCGGTGCTGGTTGGGAGGAGGGGCGTAGACTGACTGGGGACAGAGGTGCATGGGGGCGGTTCGTTCGTGGCCACCCCTTCGGGGATTGCGGCGTCAGGCAATAGATAGACTTATGTGAAGGATGTAGTTTCTGGGTGTACGGTTGTCATGTGCCCTCGCACTTACGTTCCCGTCTATTTTGAAGCTATATTTTCTGCTATTTGCCCCCTGTCATTACTGCATGAATACTAGGTTAGGTTAGGTTGTTTGGTTAGGCTAATTTATTTTTATATCCAAAGGCATCCGCATAGTGTAAACAAGGTGGGCAGTATACCCGGTAACTACATTCTTGCCTTACTTATTTATATGCGCCCTATTTTATGTTTAATATGAAGATAGTAACATGTAAAGCTCGGGTCACACATACACGTTCTAACGTCCCGTCCGTCCCCGACCAAGACAATAACTTCTGTGTGTGTCCGTGTATGTCCCGTGGGTGTCCCGGCATAACAAGTTTTCTGGCAGTTGCCCCGACCCACACGGTCCATTTTATGCATGCATAAAAAGGACGCCACCTAGGCACTGCGAATTAAGAGGTCGGGGCCGGACGGGAGCTCAGGACGGGTATGTGTGAACCGAGCTTAACAAAAAAAGTGGGAATAGGGTTTGGATGGTCAAAATAGCGAATTATTGTGAGCCAGTCCATTCCTGAATTGTGGAGCACAGCGAGGCAGACCCTCTGCTCGCGAGGCCTGAAGCCTGACTGACTGACTTACTCACACACACTCTACCTTACACAACACACTCGCTATTCACATGACACCACCATAGAACCGGCTTGTTGATGTTGACACAAAAATATACCAATGAATAAGGGAATAACAGGGAAAATAGGGGATAATTTAAAGGGGGGGGGATTTCGACAGATGTGGAGGAGTGATAGAAGTATGGAGGGGAATTATCTCAATCACCATTTAACTTGTTTTGAGTACTACTTGGGCCTTTCAAAAGTTTTTTGTTTTAGGCTTTACCTCTTAAGAGGTTCCTCGCCCTTGCCCACCAAAACCTCTTAACCCGGAAAGTGCGGGAAGACTTAGATCCTGGGCCTAAAAAAAATCCATTTAAAACACCCCAAAAAAACTTTAACCTTTTTTTTTTTTTTTTTTTGCCCCTTGGCCATGCCAAATATCACTCTTCCACATCCCCTCCTTCCTTCAGTTATCACCTATTTTCCCTGTTATTCCCTTATTCTGTGGTCTATTTTCGTGCTAACATTAGCGAGTTGCAAGCAGGGCGTTGTCATCACGGTTACCAAGCGAGTGCAAGAGAGAGAGAGAGAGTATCGATCGACAATCTCTCTCCAGACATGGGGAGGAGTGGAGGGGAGGGAGGTTGCCTCAGCCATAACTTATGTAACTCCCGGCCTGTATCGCCGATTTTGACCATCCAAACGCTGTTTTCACTGGTTTTATTGCTGTAACAGGTTAATACCTTTATAATAAACATAAAATAGGCGCATATGGATAAGTATTAATGCTATTTATGGTAAAATAACTATGTTAGTGATGGGAACAGCTCAAATACGTGCGCACAGGCATGTGGTGTCTCATACCCCCCATGCGCACGTCTTAGGTTAAAAGGGTTCTCTCCGTTTCCGGGTTAATAGTGCAGAATATATGATGTCCCTACGACTATTCCCTATGTCTCAATCAGTTCACTCCTACACACTAATGGTCACTATTAATAGTGAACGAGACTAACTTCCTCAAACTCCAAATTAGGTAGATATTCTCAATTAGGTCTCAAATAGGCTAGTGCCAGGAACAGAAAGGTTATAACTGTCTTCGTGGTGCGATGCACAAGGTGTTGATTTTCGGTGTGAGCATCCTGGATTCGAATCCACGGACTGCCACATGTGTTTGTAAATTTCATTAATCGATTTTAGGAGTATAGTTGGTTGTTGGAAGGAACATAATAATTTATACAATTTGATGATCCTCTAGCCAATCACCCAATGATAGGGTATGCGAAACACTAGATAAGCTATCAAACACAAATACCTTAAAATAAAGTAGGCCATACCTTAAAATAACCTAAAGTAGGCCACGTGAAACTAATAATTTAAATATCAAAGTGGACCTGCTTTTAAGTATTGCACAACATTAAAACCGTATATGTCGCATCCTTACCAACACTCTAGCCACCTGTGCCATGGTTGCTTGTGTACACAGGAACACTTCGTAAATACACAGGAACAGGAACACTTATACAATACACAAACCACACTTGCTGGGTTACGAAGGGTGACTGACAACAAAATTAATTATGTCAGCCGTTTGACAGTATTTGCAGGGTAGAAAATTGACGTAGAGGTTAAAACACGATTCGTCAGTATTTACAAGAGTATAAGACTCACATAGTAGATACAATGTCTAACACTGAGAACCCTATTACAAAAGGCAGCAGTGTGGTGAAACGTCTTGAAATGTTAAAAAACGACACTTGGAATCAGACAGGCGAGTCTAATAATAATCAGTCTGATAAAATCCGATGAACCCAGAAGGTAAAATATGTTAAAATGGAATGGCACTAATAAACTCAGCTGGTCTTATCAACAGCTGTGCACCAAGCTAAGACTCTGACAACACTGACTTTGTTTTCAACTCTTGCCTTCCCAAATTCTGTACTGTCAAACGAAAGTGAAGCAAATATATGCACTCATGTTTGAGGGCAAAAAGTTTCATTCACTCGTGACCGAAGCTGAAATGAATAATATGGCTTTATGCTTTTGTGTTTATTGGAAGCCTAGACCAAATCATAATAATTCTAAACAAAAAGAAGGGACTGACGTTCTCGAAAAGGAGCTCCATTCCTGACGCTATTCTTGACTTACAGTGTGCTGGCTTAATAATCCTGAAGGGTTGATAGCCTCTGAAGTCCTATCTTAACTAACTATATCTAACCAATTTATTAAAAGCAGAGCTGGAGGGAGGGATTTAAGTTTCATTCATTGTTTTGTTTTTTCGAAGCAAATACGAATGAAAAATTGGCTCTAACCAAAGTGTTCAAAGAAGGAGAGAGCGATTAAAGCTTAATAATCTCATAATACTAACATGATGTATTCACTTATGTTCGAAAACACAAATTTGATACTGATGCAGCGCACAGTACATTGTAGAACGTATTACATCTCAAGATTATACTATTTATTATGAAATCATTATAACCATCTATCATATAATTTTAAGTGCTACCTTGCTGTGGGAAGCAAGAATCTTAGTGGGGGCGTATTACATCTCAAGATTATACTATTTATTATGAAATCATTATAACCATCTATCATATAATTTTAAGGTGTTTTAGTTACAATATATAGATTTATATGGAGGACTGTACATTACAGAGGTCAGAAGATCATTCACCCCTATGACGTATTGTCTGGTCAGATCCTGTCACACACATACTGCTGAAATGACACTCCCTGTACTTTCTCCAACGCCATCTTGTAACCACGGGTAGCCATCTTGTAACCGGCAGGTGAATTATAGGTGTGGCTTGGAGGTGGTGAGAAGGTGAGAGATAGGGAGAGCAGGCAGATAGAATCGAACATCCAGGGTGATAACATATACCCAGAGATACCCTCTTGAGTTAGGGTTTACTCTTATATTACTTTATAGTACTTCTGTATATCTATCAGATTGTTACTTAAATATATCAAAGTGGTTTTGGATCAGAGATCGTGAATTATATTCCCTTTACCTATATCTATCAATATATAATAGGTATATGGTAATCGGTGGTGGCAGCTTTTATACCTATCTATTAAATCAATCAATCTACAAGCAGAGAACTCAGCCTCTACACTACAACTTCTACAATCATCATACAACCTACAGTAACCTATTGCTCATAGGAGACACCTTAAGTCTACCTACATCGAGTAAAAGGTTAACCCTTATCATAAATATAGGATCGTAACTCAAAACGTCCTAATACTCCTGTCTGGAGTTAACCCTATGAATACATTTGACTACTCATAAAAGTCTTACGTAACAAACACACAAAATGACAATTGCTGATGGATTCCTCTGCTTAATTAAATCTTCGCAATGCATGCTCGGTAAAGATTGAGAAAAAAAAATCCAATTTGGTTCGTTCATGTGGAACGTATTAAGAGAATGAACACAAATGAATAAATATATAGGCTAAATACAAATAAATACTGGTAAATTAATAAGTAATTACAAAAATAAATAAGCATGAATGAATAACATAAATAAATAAATAATGAATTAAAACAAATAGATAATTATATTATGAGGTGGAAGGGCAAAGAGGGAGAAGCAGACCGAGAGCGAGATGTAGGAATGGATTTGAGAGGTGAAAAAAGGTATTGGGTTGTAGGTGTCGGCAGACGGATGACAGAAGCATGGAAGCGATTCATTCCTGTCCACCTCCTTTGGGATCAAGACGTCTGGCAATAGAGATTCAGTCAAAGTCCACTTCGAAACGTTCAACGCAGCATTTGTATGTTCGAATGTATGTTTAATTATTATGTTTTCTCCACTAACCAACTTTACTCCTAAACTCGATTAATGAAATTAACAAACACATGTGGCAGTCCGGGGATTCGAATGCCATAGGGAAGGGACTGGAGTTCTCGAAAAGGGGTTCCAGTCCTGACGTAATTCTTGACTTTATGTGTGGTGGCTTAATAATCCAATAGGGTTGATAGCCTCTGACGTCCTATTTTAACTAACTAACTAAGCCATAGTCTCTAGCTCACTCAAAAATATTCATGGACTCACCTTTCCCTATTTATGGAACTATATCTCTGGAAACTAATTTATGAATATAATTTTCTATACATCAACTACAAAACTATATATACTATCAACTGAGAAGCATGTTCTCTCAAAAATCCATCCAAATAGTTATAATTGCATAAAGAAAAACATAGGGGGTCCACGAATTCTTATGAGTGGGCTAGAGAACAAAGACATCCAAGTGTGCAGTACACATTAAACAATCATTCATCTTCAACCGAAACTATACAAGGGACTGGAGTTCTCGAAAAGAGGCTTCAGTTCTGACGCTATTCTTGACTTACAGTGTGCTGGCTTAATATTCCAATAGGGTTGATGGCATCTGAAGACTTATATTATAAGTAACTAACGAAACTATAGCACTTACGGAGCATTTATCCATCCAATGTGTTTACGAAATTGAAGCGAAGTGATCCAAGTGTACCATTGACCACATGATAGGAAAATTTAACCCATTGAGGATTATAACGCGTTTTGACAGTTTCTTATGGCTATCATTAGAAGATTTGATCTAGATTAAGGATACATGGAATAATCTAATTTATTAATTTCACTCCCAACACCAAACATCTCCCAATGAAATTAATAAAAGCATGTGATCTTCCCAGGATTCGAAACCTGATTAACCATTACACCATCAAGACAGTTTCTTTAGTTAAGTACATGACTACGATTTTATATCCATTTATCGAATACTGGATATCAATCTAATCATGTACTCAAACCCAACTGCACACTGAATAGCCTAATGTTTAAGTGAAAGGAAAACACATATTATGGGCACAGATCTCTAAGGACCGGCCTCGCTATTAAATGTTTCTGAACCTATAGGAATAATCTAATGTATTAATTTCACTCCCAATGAAAAATAAATTAGTCGTTACCCTTTTAATCCCCACAGAGCCTTCCTAAGCTGTATCAAATTGTCTAATGATAGCCAGAATAAACTGTCAAAACGCGTCATGATCCTCAAGGAGTTGAAAGATTCGGTACCAGGGACGTCCTTCTCATCTTATTCTGGCAACTATTAGACGATTTTATTCAGAAATAATAAGGCTTCACACTATCTCAACCAATCCCTTTAACTACCAGATCCTTTCTAAGCTGCATACAATCATATAAATATAGCTAGAATACAATATAACACACGTGGCTGGTACTCAAAGGGTTAAGGGAGCCCACCTCGATTTTTTTCTCTTTCTCTCCCTATTGCTTTGGCTTATATTCATTCGGCCCCATTCAGCCTACTGTTTTAAGACGTTTACCTCCATCCAGGTGTCAATATTTTCCTGGTGAGCGGTAGCGAGCCAGCATATACTGTATATGTTTTTGTTTTGAGAGCAAGCTAAATTTGTACATTTTTCGATAGAAAAATTTCTCCGGCAAAGCCGGATTTCTCCATACAATATGGATCGCTATCACTCGCCAGGAAGATATCGAAACCTGGATGGGGATAAACGTCTTAAAACAGTTGGCTGAATGGGGCCGAATGGATACAAGCCAAAGAGAGAGGGAGAGAGAGAGAACAAAAGCGAGGTGGGCTCCCCTAAAACTTTCTGCGCAATTCAACGTGACTGCCATTGGGTCGATTATTTACAGTAATGTGGTTGAGTACCGGTACAAGAGGCTTATGTGGGGGGATTACTGAGAGAAAGAGAGAGAGAGAGAGAGAGAGAGAGAGAGAGAGAGAGAGAGAGAGAGAGAAAACATAGATAGATAGATAAAGAAAGAGAGAGAGAGGGGGGATAGTTATAGATATAATTTATAGAGAAATAGATAGATAAAGAAAGAAAGAAAGAGAGGGAGAGAGAGAGAAGGGGGGGGGGGGGAGTCGCGAGAGGGAAAAATATTGATACTTGAAGTCTTACGTGCTCATCTCTCTCTCTCTCCTCTTACATAATTATAGCAAAATAATAATCTCTTAAAATCACCAAACTAATGGAACGAACGTCTCAAAATCTCAAAACTAATGGGGCTAAACATGAGGGAGAAGGAGGTCCAGAAAAAACCTATACCCCCCTTTAAGACTACTATAGTAAAGTATTATAAGCATACCTCCCCTATTTTTTCCACTTTAGCCACGCCCCCTTTTCTCTCCATGATTCTTTTGTTTCTTTACACACCCCTCCCCTATTCCTCCACACCCTCCCCCTTTTCCTCCACCCCTCCCCTTCTTCCTCCACCCCTCCCGTTCTCCCTCCACACCCTCCCCCTTTTCCTCCACACCCCTCCCCCATTCCCCTCTATTCCCTTCCATCTTTCCTCCACACCCTCCCACATTTCTCAATGCTCAATGTCTCTGACAGGGCCAAACATATCAGACTCATTAATGCCTTCTAGATATTTTATGATAGGGCTCCAGAGTATTTAAAGAGTAATTTTGTTAAAGCAAATAAAAGAAACTTACACAATACACGGAATAGTATGTATAATTTTACAGAACAACCTACCCCCGTCAGTCCGTGAAAAGAGAACATTGTATTCCTTCAGACGTAGCTTGAAGGAGCACCTGAACCGAACAGCTACGAGAAGGGAGCACCAAGCTTATGTCTACTACTAAATACGACATAAGAGATAGGCAAAACAAACTGAAATAATTACTGAAATATTTTGACCAGTCCAACTATAGAATGTAAGGTATCTTAATATAACCCCATAGAAAAAACTTTCTCTAAAGTATCTACTAATCATATTCATATAAATGTTTTATTCTCCCACTATTCCCCAGCTAACTTAATCCCACCTTATTGGGCTATCCTTAGTTGAAATTATGCAAAGCTGGTACATGTCATATTTGTAACATATTATGTGGTACCATCATTGTAACTGAATATATATTATTATTATTATTATTATTATTATTCCCTCAAGTCCCTCCCCCTTTTCCCCTCTAGTCACTTCCCCGTTTCCTCCCCACCCTCCCCCTTTTCCTCCACACCCTCACCCTTTTCCCCTCTAGTCCCTCCTCTTTTCCTCCACATACTCCCCACTTTTCTTCCATATCCTCACCTTTCTCTCTATAGTTCCTCCAGTTTTCCTCCACACCCTCCCCCTTTTCCCTCCAAACCCTTCCCCTTTTCCTCCACACTCTCCCCCTTTTCCACTCTAGTCCTTCCCCCTTTGCCTCCACACCCTTCCCGTTTTCCCCTTTAGTCCATCCCGATTCCCCTCTAATCCCTCCCCTTTTCCTCCACACCCTCTCCCTTTTCCTCCACACCCTTCCCCTTTCCCCTGTAGTCCCTCCCCTTTTCCCCTATAATCCCTCCCCTTTTTCCTCCACACTCCTTCCTACCACACCCCTTTTATCTTCACCCCCCCCCCCCCCCTTTTGCTCCATGCCTTGCTTCTCTCCTTTTATCTCTCCAGACTCCTTTACCATCCTCTCCAGATGGGGGGGGGGGGGCCCCATTTACACACTAACCCCACCCCCTTTCCCTCCCCTTCCCATGTCCCGCCCCATTCCTTTCCATCCTCTCTCCAGACCCTCCCACTTATCCACCTAGCTCCGCCTCTTTCCCTCCATACCTCCCCATTCCCCTCCATCCTCTTTCCAGACCCTCCCATTTACCCCCTAGCCCCACCCCCTTCTCTACCACATACCCTCCTATTTTCTTCCCATGCCCCGCCCCCTTTCCCTCCACACTCCACCCCCTTTCTCTCCACGCCACACCCACCCACCGACCTCTCCCTTCCTCCCTTCCTCCTCCACCACTACCACATTTCCGCCTCGTTTGACCTATCGTGAACTCGCTCAAGATGGCCCTCAAGAATCGCTCAAGTGTGGCCTAGACAAAAACAACACAGAATTCGATTAAATGTAAATATCACTCAAATCGCCACTGCTTATTTAGGTCGTCAAGTGTCTACCAAAATCGCCATAGAAATCGCTATAATCTGTGTCGGGGGTGGAAAGTGGTGTGCTGGTGCATGTGTCTTGGAAAAAAGTGTATGTGTGTGTTTACTTTATGTGTTTTTTATTATATAATGTCACCCTAACCGACACCATCGTCTAGTGTTACTTTAGACATGAACACTAATGACAATGACCTTAATATTGAGGCTTATGAAGACTGATAATTCAAAACAAACCATTCATTGATGCCATAGCCTACAATATGTTTACTTGACTAAAGAACACCTCTCCTAAAGTGTGACTTAGGCAGAACTAAGACCTGTGAAGCAATACCTCTACTAACATATAAATAAAGAACCAGTGGAATATACTGATATAAAATATAACTGAAGTGTGACATTACGACCTCAACTGAAGTATGAATCTTACAGGGAATACGACCTATGAAGTATGACCTCGACTTAAATCTGACTTAACCTGAAATATGACCTCTAGATTATGACTCCAAAATATGTAATGGGACAGTGTGATTTTTACTGAAGTGTGATCTTGTGAAGTGTAAAGTGTGCTGAAGGTAAGCTCTGTGACATAATTATGGTATGACCTTTAATGGGGATAATTTACATCTTTCAGTACAAGTGCCGTCCTTTTAACATTATTCTGGCTACTACTAGACGATTTTATTAACTTTATAGGATCTCCAGCAATTAACAGGCTACGAACTATCTCACTTAACCATTTGTACTACCAACGGCCCTTCTTTACCTGTACAAAATCGTCTAAGTATAGCTAGAATAATATTAAAAAGACGTCGCCGGTACAGAAGGGGTTAATATAGATAGATCCTACTCAATAGTTTTTTTTTTCTTCTATGTGAGTGAGTTAAATATTGAATCGTATATTATTATAGTATATACAAGTCACACACCTAAGACAGACACAAACACAACTACAGGAAAACAACTAAAATATAAAAAATCAACACTACAAAAAACACACAACATAGCCAGCATATTCTTCTTTGACTTAAAATTAATATAATACTTAATTATCTGCATTCGATTCGTTCATAAATTGTTTAATATTCTTTCCATCAGATTGTTACCGTATATGTGCACATTATAGTCATGCTAGCCAATGTTCAGAGGCATTTATATATAGATCGATACATGAAACAAAATACCCACCGTTATTTAGTTTTTAGATCACACAGTGTCTTTAGCTGGACACAAAATCTGTCCTGTAAAATACACACAATTATCATGAACCTAACACTTCATAATTGCAGAAAATATCAAGGGGCTGGAGTTTTCGACACGGGGTTCCAGTCCTGTCGTTATTCTTGACTTCCAGTGTGCTGGCTGAATAATCCAGAAGGGTCAATGGCCTCTGAAGTCCTATTTTAACTAACTACAAAATACAAGCCAAACAAAGTTATCCCAAATCTTCAAAATATACTTTACCTGATCATTTAGCTAGCCAAAAATCTTATAAGAAGGAAGGCTTAACTAACATTTCGCTCATATAGCTTGTTTAGGTCAATGAACCAAATTCATATATATGGTGACCGGTCAACTCAACCAGTAGACCATTTCAACCAGTAGCTCTCAACCAGTACCAAATCAACCAATACGGTTAGGTTAGGTTAGGTTAGGTTAGTACTATATTTTGGCACTGGTTTGGTTGGTCTGGGTTAATTTGGCACTGGTTGAGAGCTACTGGTTGAAATGGTCTACTGGTTGAGATGACATGGAACCACTGCCCCTTTAGTACCGGTGGCGTCCTTTTCAATATATCCTGGCAAAAATTAGACAATTTTATTCAGACTCGGAAGGACGCGTACCGGTCAAATGGCTACGACTATCTCACTTAGCCCCTTTTGCTACCACAGATCCCCCTTAAACTGCACAAACATGTCTAAATATAGCAAGAATATAATTAAATAGACGTCACCGGTACAGAAGGGGTTAAATCATATCCGGCGCCAGCGAACATGACACAAATCGTGCCCCCCCCCCCCCCCTAACGCATTATAATAGACAATAATGCACATGAGAACAATCGAGCTGACATTTCTATCATTTGGGAAGAGTCAACCAGAAAATAAGTGTGGAATTTAACATTTCATTTGCTGTAGCCCGTTCTGAGTTACAAAAAGGTTAAGCGGGGATGGGGTATTTATTTGCTTATCTAATAAATATTCTTATTATTGCTTTAGTTTCTTCCTGAGACCTCCATCAAGCTTTAACAACAAATATAAACACCCCAAGGCCTTAGAGATGAAATATAAACACCCCAAGGCCTTAGAGATGAAATATAAACACCCCAAGGCCTTAGAGATGAAATATAAACACCCCAAGGCCTTAGAGATGAAATATAAACACCCCAAGGCCTTAGGGATGAAATATAAACACCCCAAGGCCTTAGAGATGAAATATAAACACCCCAAGGCCTTAGAGATGAAATTGGACATTTTCCGATAGAAAAATGTCCCGACCTATAGGAAGTCGGTTACCACTATATTACAAGCTCGCTCTCGCTCGCCAGAAACAAAATCGACACCTAAATTGTACGAAAGGTCTTAATATAGACATAGAACTGGGGTGAAAGGCCTTAAAATTGCCAAACTAATGAGCCGAACGTCTTAAAATCTGTAAACTAATGGGGCTAAATATGAGGAAGGGTGGGCGGCCAGAAATAACAACCATCCCCCCATTAAATACAGTTCTGGCGCCAGTAAAAAGACCGTATCTCCGAGGACACACAACTCACAACAGACCGTATCTCCGAGGACACACAACCCACAAAAGACCGTATCTCCGAGGACACACAACCCACAAAAGACCGTATCTCCGAGGACACACAACCCCCAAAAGACCGTAGTCCGAGGACACACAACCCACAAAAGACCGTATCTCCGAGGACACACAACCCACAAAAGACCGTATCTCCGAGGACACACAACCCACAAAAGACCGTATCTCCGAGGACACACAACCCACAAAAGACCGTATCTCCGAGGACACACAACCCACAAAAGACCGTATCTCCGAGGACACACAACCCACAAAAGACCGTATCTCCGAGGACACACAACCCACAAAAGATCGTATCTCCGAGGACACACAACTCACAAAAGACCGTATCTCCGAGGACACACAACCCACAAAAGACCGTATCTCCGAGGACACACAACCCGCAAAAGACCGTATCTCCGAGGACACACAACCCACAAAAGACCGTATCTCCGAGGACACACAACTCACAAATGACCGTATCTCCGAGGACACACAACCCACAAAAGACCGTATCTCCGAGGACACACAACCCACAAAAGACCGTATCTCCGAGGACACACAACCCACAAAAGACCGTATCTCCGAGGACACACAACTCACAAAAGACCGTATCTCCGAGGACACACAACCCACAAAAGACCGTATCTCCGAGGACACACAACCCACAAAAGACCGTATCTTCGAGGACACACAATCCACAAAAGACCGTATCTCCGAGGACACACAACCCACAAAAGACTGTATCTCCGAGGACACACAACTCACAAAAGACCGTATCTCCGAGGACACACAACCTACAAAAGACCGTATCTCCGAGGACACACAACCCACAAAAGACCGTATCTCCGAGGACACACAACCCACAAAAGACCGTATCTCCGAGGACACAACCCACAAAAGACCGTATCTCCGAGGACACACTACAACCCACAAAAGACCGTATCTCCGAGGACACACAACCCACAAAAGACCGTATCTCCGAGGACACACAACCCACAAAAGACCGTATCTCCGAGGACACACAACCCACAAAAGACCGTATCTCCGAGGACACACAACCCACAAAAGACCGTATCTCCGAGGACACACAACCCACAAAAGACCGTATCTCCGAGGACACACAACCCACACATCAGGAACGCCGCCGTATCCCGATGCGAGTTTTAGGCTATAAGGAAGTTGGAGCTGTAGACATCGATATTTAGCAGAATTACCAGCTAAAACACGGTTGTAGTGCCTTTATAAATACACAAAATATTATATATTTTCTATGCATCAGAAACTCGCATTATTATTATTGCAGTTCTATTTACGGGGACATGGGTCGTTTTTCTGGTCCCCCTTCTTCCTCATGTTTAGCCTCATTAAGTTTAAGATTTTTAGACGTTCGGAACATTAGTTGGCGATTTTATGATATTTCGTCCCATTTATGATATTTCGTCCCATTTATTTGTCATCATTTTGATTTCGTGTCATTTAGGTGTCGATTTTTTCAGCGAGCCTGTATTTTTAGAAGAATTCTTCTATCGAAAAAAATACACATATATCTTGAAGGAGGGTCTTGGGCGGGTGTTTTTTTAAACTTGATCGAGGTCTAGGGAGGGAACTAAAAACATTAAAACAATACATAAATGAGGAAATAAATACGCCCATCGATATTTTCAGCTCAATTTCCTCATAGCCTAAAACGTCCCATGCAGAGTCCAGCGCAATGTCTATTTTGACCAGGGCGGCAAAGTGAGTCTTTATAATTGCACATGCGAAGATAAAATGGTGGTTCATAGTTCAAATTGTGTCGTGCATTTTCTTAGTTATTTCTGACTATTATTAGACGATTGTACACAGCTTAGGAAGGATTTGTGGGAATTATACACGTTTATAAAAGTAAAGACTATCTCAATTAACCCTCTAACTTCCACAAACCCTTCCTAATCTGAATAAAATCGTCTAATAATAGCCAGAAAACAGAGAAGAAATGCCTAAGTGGGTTATTATATTATTTTGATCGATTGCCGTTATTAATCCTTGAATTAAGGAAGATTATTCAAAATTTTCGAGCCCTACAATTCGCACCTTTTATCGGAAACTCCTCTACGGCAACCAATCAGCTGAACTCTTCTGACTTGCTATCGGAAACTGTAGTCCAAAGTATATACATACTAACACACAGTATGTATATAAACTTTGCATTTATTTAAACTTTGCTGTAAACTGACGGTAGATGATTTGATATGGCTGAATACAAGTTTTATATGGCTGAATACAAGATCAACATACGCCATCCTTTCTGTACCGGTGACGTCTTTTGTATATTCGATTTCAGCTGCATTTCGGCGATTTTATGAAGCTTAGGAGGGATATGTGGTAGCTAAAAGGATCGAGTCTACAGTCTTTTAACCCCTTCTGTACCGGCGACGTCTTTTACATTATATTCTAGCTATTTATACGATTGTATGCAGTTTCAGAAGGACCCTCGGTAGTAAAAATGGTTAAATGAGATAGTTCGAAGCCTTTTAATTGCTGGAGGCCCTTTTAAAACTGAATACAATCGTCTAATAGTAGCCAGAGTAAAATTAAAAGGACGGCACCGGTACGGAAAGGGTTAATTGGTAGATCGTGGGTCAGGGGCGCTTACATTCGCGGTAATTTTATCTGAAAAATTTGATCGACAGGACATTGTCAAGCACACAATCTTTATAAGAACATAAGAACATAAGAAAATGGGAGTCTGCAGAAAGCCGATTGGCCCAAACAAGGCAGATCCCTCTCACACCCAACCTCAATTATAAGGCCTAATTATATAGCCTTATATGGAACCTTAATAAACAAATCTGCGAGAAGCCGAACACACCTTTAACCCATACCGATGCCGTCCTTTAAACTTCATTCTGGCTACTATTAGACGATTGTAATCAGTTTAAGAAATAAAAGGCCTCCAGCAATTATCAGGCGTGGCAATATCGCACCAAACTCTTTTAACTAACACATAGGCCTACCCTTCTTAAATTACACCAAATCGTCATATAGCTAGAATAAAATTAAAAAGACGTCGCCGGTATAGAAGGGGTTAATCTATGATTTATTACAAGTCATTGACCTGACAACTCAAATAGCAGACCATTTCAATCAGAACATTTCAACCAGTGGAAACTCAACCCATAGTTTTAGGATAAGTTACGTTAGGTGAAATTAGGGTTGATCTTTAAATTACACTGGTTTAGTTGGCCCTGGCTGAACTGGCACTGGTTGAAAAATGTACAATTCACGACAGTTAAAGTCCAATTGTTACAAACATTTTATGAATGGAGGAAGCCTATAGGCACATGGGCCTTTTTGTTTTGTCTTTGTTTTTCTTTCCTCAACTTGTTGTCTCTTACTAAAAAAAATCTGTTGGATTGAGTTCTTCCGAAAACCGAATAGCCTAACAATTGATGGGGGTTTTCGGACATTGTTGTTTCGCAGGGTTTTGGATTAAAATGTAAAACTTGCAAACCAAACAAACCAAAATTGGGACAAGGACAATACAAAGTCAAATTAAATTATCAAAATCGCTATGTGGAAACAACGCTTACTAAAATGAAATTTTGTGAAATAAAAGAACAAAATATTAACATACTATGAGCACATTATGACTCCACAGCAGTGGGTTAACAAACATTATGACTCCACAGCAGTGGGTTAACAAACATTATGACTCCACAGCAGTGGGTTAACAAACATTATGACTCCACAGCAGTGGGTTAACAAGCATTATGACTCCACAGCAGTGGGTTAACAAACATTATGACTCCACAGCAGTGGGTTAACAAACATTATGACTCCACAGCAGTGGGTTAACAAACATTATGACTCCACAGCAGTGGGTTAACAAACATTATGACTCCACAGCAGTGGGTTAACAAACATTATGACTCCACAGCAGTGGGTTAACAAACATTATTTATTTGACTAAAGAGCTCAAGATGGATGACAAACTGCTTGATGGAGGGAGCGGTGGTAGTAGTAGTGGTTATCCCGACCACCCACACCACCCACATCACGCCCATCTCCGGGGGCTGAGGGTGGGTGGGAATATGATGATGGGCGGGTACTCTATCAATGGTCTCCTTACTACCACGCCCACTACGCCCACGACATCGGCAACGGGGGTGGGGGATCTACACCACCACACCCACCACCACCATCATCAACAGCACCACAC
Organism: Paralithodes platypus; assembly: GCA_032716605.1. Lineage (NCBI taxonomy): Eukaryota > Metazoa > Arthropoda > Malacostraca > Decapoda > Lithodidae > Paralithodes > Paralithodes platypus. The sequence continues at coordinate 66,060,021 of CM064485.1, forward strand.
CCACCACCCTCCTCCACCACCACCACCAGCTTCTCTACTGCATAACCTGGCGCCTATTAAATATGGTAAGCTAATATATGGTTAATTATAAGTTGATATATGGTTAATATGATAGGTGAACAGATTGAAATATACACATACATCCATCAGTATCATCCAACATCACCACTTCCACCCACCATCACCACCAGCTACTCTACTGCATAATCTGGCGCCTATTAAATATGGTAAGTTGATATATGGTTAATTAGAGTTGATGTTTGGTTATTTAAGAATTAATATATGGTTAGTTAGAATTGATATAGGATTAATTAGAGTTAATATATGGTTAATTTGATAGATAAATAGCTTGAAGGATACATATACACCTATCATTATTATCCATCACCATCACCATAACTGCCACCACCAAGCAATCTGATTTGCCAATGTAATGTTAACACTTGTACAAATAATTACCATTATTTTGCAGTCTGAGATATCCCCTAATAAAGTTCACCATTAAGCGGTCTGCATACACTTCTTATAATATCACTTAATGCCGATAAAATTTACTTCTTTGTTATATCTCCAGTGCGGTCCGACGTATCCCCTATTAATCAAACACTCCTGTGCAGTCTGAAGTATCCTCTTGTTTTTCTATCACTTTGGAGCAATTCGGAATATAATCCGTTTGCACTGTTACTACATTAATACGGTCTCAAATACCCCCCTATTAACCCCTTCTGTACCGGCGACACCTTATTATTTTATTCTGGCTACAATTAGATGATTTTATTCAGTTTAAAAAGGGCCTTCAGCAGTAAACAGGCTTCGAACTATCCCACTATCCCTATTCACTACCACAAATTCTTAAACTGCACAAAATCGTCTAAACATAGCAAGAAAATAATACAAAGGATGTCACCGGTACAGAAGGGTTAAATTGTCACTTCTAGGCGGTCTGAGATACCCCCTAATAAATTGTCATTTCCAGGCGGTCTGAGATACCCCCTAATAAATTTTCACTTCTAGGCGGTCTGAGATACCCCCTAATAAATTGTCACTTCCAGGCGGTCTGAGATACCCCCTAATAAATGTCACTATTAAGCGGTCTGAGCGCACCCCTATACCTGTATACACCAAACCACACTGAAGCAAGAAGCTGTCGGAGATACCCCCTAATAAACGTCACTATCAAGCGGTCTGAACGCACCTCTGTATACACCAAACTCCACTGAAGCAAGAAGCGGTCTGAGTTTTCCCCCTGGTGTGTTTCGTCTTATATACGGAGGAGCAAGACCCGACTAAATCGTTTACCCTAACTCAATGACCGTTATTAGGCTAACTTAGTTACTCCCCCCCCCCACCTCCCTCCTCCCCTCACTCGCTCGCTGGCTCACTCTCTAGCCCCCCCCCCCCCCCCCACCTCTCTTTCTATACCGTATGTTTTTCGTGTTTGTTTTCATATAGGTGTGTGTGTTTGTTATTGTTTGTTTGTTATCTACGTATTTTTATTAATTTTGAGTCTTGGTTTATTATATAAGCAGATGAGTATTTCATCATTTAAAGCAATTATTATTAATCTTATATTACTTATCTTCCAGTTCATTTGTATTAATCTGATCTTTATGTAATCGTTTAAACATCAGTAATTTGTCTTGTAATTTTCATCAAATTAAGGTATTTTCAATAACTCCATTCTTATTAACCCTATTTATATTATTATGCTAGGATGTATTTCTTAATCTTCCCTTCATTAAAATTATTTGTCATTTTTATGTAATCTAATAATTCAGATCAATTTTACCAATCAGGCCAGTTTTTGGTCAATCTGACTTTAATCTGGTTTGCCAGGTATACTGTAGGTATCAGTTCCATTTTGATTAAGCCTGCAAATATTTTTATAAGTTTTATTTCATTGCCATTCACTGTCATTTATATTATATATATATCATATAATTTATATTATATTATATTATATTGTATTATATTATATTATATATATCATATAATTTAAAATATATTAAGTGTCTATTACATTTTGTAAGACATTTTCTTTTATATAATAATTATACCTTTAACACTAATATCCAAGGACATGTACACACAATATTTCAGTGTCTGATTATCTTAAATACACATTCACAATGTTCAATCTAAAGAACTAAAAACCTGTTATTGTTTTAGATAAGGGTCTGATCGAGGAAGATCCTATGTGTCATGGGTTCCTTGTTTAATCTTCCTCAATCCCTACAATTAACACATATCAAACATGGCTGGTTCTGACCAAAGAGTTTCAGATACAAAATACTAATAGTCTATAGTAGAGTATAGGCAGACGTGAAAATTGGTACCATCTTAGGGATAGAATAATTATAATTCTATATTACTAATATTTAAATGGAAATTATATTCCGATGTATAACCCATATACTGTATATGAATATACAGTATACAGTACAGTATACAGTATAGTATACATGTATACTGTATACATGTATACAGTACAGTATACATATATACTGTATACAGTACAGTATACTGTACATGTATTAGAGATCTTGCAGAAAACAGGCCCCTTAAGCATGGTACGATTTGTTCATATTTCGGTGTCTGGTCATAAACATATAAAATCTTGTATCTGGACCATTGCCTATACTATATATGAACCTCGCTTCATGGATGAGGGAGGGAGCGTAGACCCCGACCTTGTCAAGGTCAAGATCACCATCTTCACCTACTCCATTTGTGTTTATCTGTTTGTAAACAAGATAGGCCTATCTCAAAAAGTTATGAACCGATTGTCACCAAAATTGGTGGGCAGATAGAATATTTGCCAAGGAAGAAGTGATTCAATTTAGGTGATTGTAGAGCGCATACCTCTGCCAGCGTAGGCTGAGGTATGTGCTCTACTGAGAGCCCCTCTAGTTATATATTAATTAAATGTTTATTAATGTTGCAGGTTACTCGGACTGTGGTGGAGTAGCGGCCGGCAGTACCATGACCACCCCTACCGGTATATCCATTACCTTAGGTGCCCCTTTACCTACCCATCCACACCCTTATCATCACCACCCCCATCATCACCCCCACCCTCACCACCTACAACACCACCCCATCTCCTCCTCTAATGCCTCTCCCTCCTCCTCTTCCTTCTCCTCTTCCTCCGTTTTCGTGCCCTCCTCTTCATCGTCCCCCACCTCCCCTACCTCCACCAACCTCTCCTTCACCACCCTCACATCTGGGGCACTCAAGAGGAAGCAACGGAGATACAGGTGAGATATTAACAATGATTTACTCACATTATTGAGTATTGTTCACATGTGTGGGGAGGGTCCTCTCACACCGCTCTCCTAGACAAAGTTGAAAGGAAGGGCTTTCGTATCATTAACTCCCGTCCACTCACTAACTCTCTGCAATCTCTCTCTGTCCGCCGCAATGTTGCATCTCTCTCGCTATTCTATCGCTACTATAATAATCAATGTTCCTCAGAGCTTTCCCAGTGTACTGTATACCACCTCCTTTACGTAGGGAACGTGGTACCCGTCTTGCAACTCAATCCCACCCCTACTCTGTGCAACTCTCCAACCCAAGAGTGAAACGTTACTCACAAACTTTCTTCTACTCAACAGCTGAGCTCTGGAACTCTCTCCCAGAATCAGTCTTTCACTCTTCCTATGACTTAAATTGCTTCAAACTCCGTGTGTCCAGGCATTTTGGCTCAAACATCCCTTGATTTTGGCCCTGTCACTCTTTCAACTATGGGGGAGGCACTCGCTATAGGCAGTTCTGCCTTTTGCCTCCCTCAATCACATAGAAAAAAAACAACAACAACTCAGAGGCATTGTTTAAATACCAATATTTGTATATTGTTCTATACAGTATATGGGTGGACACACACACACACACATTACACACACAGATACATTCTTCCATAATACACGTACTTTCCCACGCACATACTTGGATATCAACTTGCGTAAATTAAATAAAGTAAATCAGCGCTTGAGCAGCATTGCTGCATAGGTAGATTGAAATTACTGATGCAATACTACACGTGTTCATACATTTCATCGATTTCATTAATGAATTAGGTTTCTTTGTAAGTTGATTTGTGGGTGGGTGATAATACGAACCAATTCATCTTTCAATCTCTGTCTCGAGTCCCCCCCCCCCCCAAAAAAAAAAAAGTGGGGTAAGTGCCGGAGTACATACATACATACATACATCAATCTGTGTATCCCTCCCAGAACCACCTTCAGCAACTTTCAACTGGAGGAACTGGAGCGAGCCTTCCACCGCACCCACTACCCCGACGTGTTCTTCAGGGAGGAGCTGGCCCTTAGGATAGACCTTACGGAAGCCAGGGTCCAGGTATACGATTTACTTAAGGGGAGATTTTCACTTAAGGGATTAATTTTCGAACCTCCTTCTCCCTCACGTTTAGCCATATTAGTTTTGATATTTTGAGACGTTCGCCCCATTAATTTGGCGATTTTAAGACATTGAGCTAATTTTTGTCAATGTTAAGACCTTTCGTGCCATTTAGGTGTCAATTATCGCTCGCCTGGAAAACCGGTCTTCGGTCGGAAAATTTGTCTACCAAAAAATGTACAAATTTATCATGATGGGGGTCTTGGGGGTGTTTTTAAAAGCTTGATGTATATCTAGCAAAGACGCTAAAAATATGTAAATTATTAAATACAATTACCACAAAAATAAACACTACCCCCTTAAGACCAGGAACCTCTCTCTCTCTCTCTGCTCCCTCAGGTATGGTTCCAAAACAGACGGGCCAAATGGCGGAAACAGGAGAAACTTGTGATGAAACAGCAGGAAGCAGCCGCAGCAGCAGCAGCCCTAGCAGCAGCTGCAGGTGGTGGTGGTATACAGCATCATCAGCATCTACAACACCAACAACAACATCACCAACAACATCAACTACACCATGATCTTCACCACCAACAACACCATCACTTACTATCGGTGATTACTACCGACTTTTTTTATTATTCGTATTGCATAATTATATTATTGCATATTTATATTCTCACCAACACTAGCTATATTGTTACTTTCTGACATTTTTTATATTAACAACAACAACAACAACATGATTTTCACCACCACTACCAACAACAACATCACCTACTTCCGGTGAATACTATGAATTGTTACTTACTGAATCTTTTTATAATTCGTATATTAAGAGTATACATCCTCACCAACAACAACATCACCACCAACAACAACAACATCACCAACAACAACATCACCACCAACAACAACAACATCACCAACAACAACATCACCACCAACAACAACAACATCACCAACAACAACATCACCACCAACAACAACAACATCACCAACAACAACATCACCTACTTCCGGTGAATACAATTTACTGTTACTTACCGACTTTTTGTTTATGGTGCGAATGTCTTAAAATATCAAAACTAATGGGGCTAAACCACCCACTCTTCCCCTACAGCATGAGGGTGGGTCTAGCGGTGTACTACATGGAGGATCAACAGACAACCTAACACTGGGGTTAACATCAACGGTACCACAGGAACATTTGGTCTTGGGCCCACTGACACCCATCAATGGTATGTGTATGTGTGTAGTGTTAATGTGTTGGCGTCATGGTGCTGAAGGGGTTAATAGGAAGTACTCTACGATAGCTATAGGTTAAGTATTCTGGTATGCTGGTTGAAGGGTGCATACATTAATAATAAGGTGAAGAGTTTGAGTGATGGTAGGAGAAATACTTTAGGATAGCCACTAGGAAATAAATTAATTAATAAATAAATATATAAATAATAATATATAACATATATAATAATTATAATAACAATATATAACATATATAATAATTATAATAAAAACAAAAACAAACAATATACACAGGAAAATAAATAAATAAATATATAAACAAATATATAAATTCATAAATATAAGAAATAAAATAATAAACAATAACAAACAATATAAACAGGTAAATAAATAAATAAATTTATAATATATAAATTTATAAACATGATAAATTATAATATATAACAATAATAAACAGGTGAAGATTTTGGATGGCCTCAATAGTTTCCCTCGGCATTATATCATCAGTAATAATTATGTTACGTTATAGTGTATTTACCGCATCGTTTTCGTTCTCCCCCCCCCCCCTACAGTGACCTCGCCCCCGGAAGTGACGTCATCTAGTGTGAGTACGCCCATACCGCCCATCTCACCGCCACCGCCACACCCGCACACGCCCACGCACACACTATCCTTCGGTGGGTCACGCATTAACCCTTTCAGTATGGGTGACGTATTTTTATTTTTATTCTAGCTATATTTAGACAATTTTGAGCAGTTTAAGGGAACCCACCTCGCTTTATTTCTCGTTCTATCCCTCTCTCTTTGGCTTGTATCCATTCGGCCCCATTCAGCCAACTGTTTTAAGACGTATATCTTCATCCAGGTGTCTATTTCTTCCTGGCGAGCGATAGCGAGCTAGCATTGCATGGAGAAATCCGGCTTTGCCGGAGAAATTTTTCTATCGAAAAATTTACAAATTTACCTTGCTGTCAAAACAAATAAATATATATATATATATATATATATATATATATATATATATGCTGGCTCGCTACAGCTCGCCAGGAAAATATTGACACCTGGATGGGGGTAAACGTCTTAAAACAGTAGCTTTCAAATATACGAACTGCTGTAACTTTATATATGCTGAGAACAAGGGACTGAGTTCTCGAAAGGGGCTCCCGATTATGGACTTACAGTGTGCTGGCTTAATAATCCAGAAGGGTTGATAGCCTCTGAAGTCCTATCTTAATAAATAAAGGTCAATGTTTGTCAGTTACCCGACCTTTGTTACTAAACTCCTCCCACAGTTTTGGTGCCAGGTGGGAGTGTGGGGCACCGTTGGAAAGCCCAGGTTTTGGAGATGGTTTTAGGCGAGTTTAGTGGAAATCAGAGACACTTTTGTTTAATAAAATTTTCGGCAGAACTTATGTAGTATACGGGAGCGAGAAAAAAAATGCGAAAAAATGGCCGTTTGGGGCAGAAGGAGGCCTCCGATCGAAAAGGTGTATGGAACGAAAGGTGTTCGCAGCCCCCCAAAATGGGGGTACGGATGAGGTCAGATCCTAAATCGGAGGTAATTTAGCGGCCGAAATCGAGGTCGCCGTTTAATGAGGCACAGGGAGGTCGAGGCCGGTGATTATGGTAGTAGTAGTATTGTGATGATTGTGGTAGTAGTGATTGATGATGGTGATTATGGTAGTAGTATTGGTGGTAGTAGTGATGGTGATTATGGTGATTACCCGGGTACCCCTGCTAGTTTTAATTATATATTAAAGCATAGCATAGTGTAGTGCGTGGATGTAAATGTATACGTGTGTAGTTATGAGTAGAGTACTACGTCCATGTGTGTAAGTGTGATAGCTGCCCCACTGTGTATGAGTGTGTAGTTATGAATGAAGAGTACTACGTCCATGTGTGTAAGTGTGATAGCTGCCCCACTGTGTATGAGTGTGTAGTTATGAGTAGAGTACTACGTCCATGTGTGTAAGTGTGATAGCTGCCCCACTGTGTATGAGTGTGTAGTTATGAGTGTAGAGTACTACGTCCATGTGTGTAAGTGTGATAGCTGCCCCACTGTGTATGAGTGTGTAGTTATGAGTAGAGTACTACGTCCATGTGTGTAAGTGTGATAGCTAGCCCCCCTGTGTATATGTGTGTAGTTATGAGTGTAGAGTACTACGTCCATGTGTGTAAGTGTGATAGCTGCCCCACTGTGTATGAGTGTGTAGTTATGAATGAAGAGTACTACGTCCATGTGTGTAAGTGTGACAGCTGCCCCCCTGTGTATGAGTGTGTAGTTATGAGTAGAGTACTACGTCCATGTGTGTAAGTGTGATAGCTAGCCCCCCTGTGTATGAGTGTGTAGTTATGAATGAAGAGTACTACGTCCATGTGTGTAAGTGTGATAGCTGCCCCACTGTGTATGAGTGTGTAGTTATGAGTAGAGTACTGCGTCCATGTGTGTAAGTGTGATAGCTAGCCCCCCTGTGTATGAGTGTGTAGTTATGAATGAAGAGTACTACGTCCATGTGTGTAAGTGTGATAGCTGCCCCCCTGTGTATGAGTGTGTAGTTATGAGTGAAGAGTAATACGTCCATGTGTGTAAGTGTGATAGCTGCCCCCCTGTGTATGAGTGTGTAGTTATGAGTGTAGAGTACTACGTCCATGTGTGTAAGTGTGATAGCTACCCCCCTCCGTGTGTGTGAGTGTGTAGTTATGAGTGTAGAATAATACGTCCATGTGTGTAAGTGTGTGATAGCTGCCCCCCTGTGTATGAGTGTGTAGTTATGAGTGAAGAGTACTACGTCCATGTGTGTAAGTGTGATAGCTGCCCCACTGTGTATGAGTGTGTAGTTATGAATAAAGAGTACTACGTCCATGTGTGTAAGTGTGATAGCTGCCCCCCTGTGTATGAGTGTGTAGTTCTGAGTGAAGAGTACTACGTCCATGTGTGTAAGTGTGATAGCTGCCCCCCTGTGTATGAGTGTGTAGAGTACTACGTCCATGTGTGTAAGTGTGATAGCTAGCCCCCCTGTGTATATGTGTGTAGTTATGAATGAAGAGTACTACGTCCATGTGTGTAAGTGTGATAGCTGCCCCCCTCCATGTGTGTGAGTGTGTAGTTATGAGTGTAGAATAATACGTCCATGTGTGTAAGTGTGATGGCTGCCCCCCTGTGTATGAGTGAAGCCCTGGAAGAAGCCACTGCTAAGGTCTCTGGCTATGTGTGTGCTTTATATCACTGTCTGTCTGTCTATACCACTCTACAGTATATACAGTACACTTAAACCAACACTTACGCCAAAATGTTAATATTTCACCCATCAAAGACGAAAGAAGAATAAGACCAGGCTCATCTTACCTGGTGGGGCCACCCGATCTGGCGTACAGCCGGATCTATTAATATTACTGAAATATATATTTGGAATATTCATAAATTAATAGATAACATGAACCGAATGTGTGTTTATGCGATCGAAATCTCGTCGATACGGTGCACTTCACAAACGAATTTTTATGTAATTATGGGGTTTACTACTGTATACAAAACATTGATATAACGATAACACTGACAATCTTTCGATTGTCGCTGCACTGTTAAGAAATACAAACATTTTGCAATCCATAGCTCTTGTCGGCGTTGCCGCATTCGTGTGTAATAAAATGGGTTCCCGGACAATTGAACCAGTGACAATTGAACCACTGGACAACACACTGCCTAGCTCCCCCAAAAAACAAACAAAAAACAAAACAAAACAAGGGACTGGAGTTCCCGAAAAGGGGCTCCAGTCCTGGTGTTATTCTTGACTTACAGTGTGATGGCTTAATAATCCAGAAGGGTTGATAGCCTCTGATGTCTAACTAACCCCAAAACCTATGAAAACAAGTAAATACAATGCAAAATGCTACTACTAATAATGATCAAAGTACTGTAATAATACTAATAATACTAATACTAATAATCATAATAATAATAATATTCATCATCATCATAATAATAAAATTAATATAAAAACGGTAAACTATAAAACATCAAAATAATTTTACATATCCCGTGAAAGCATCCCACCCCTTTTAGTTAAGCCATTGGACAAGATTAATTCCTCAACCTATCACGAGTGCCAATGGGGCTTTGTTTACCAGTGGGAGGGCCAATCAGGACACGCCTCCAGTCACGTGACCCCCAGAGAGAGAGAGAGAGAGAGATTTCATATTATATTATTTCCATTAAATATGCAATGGCTGTTCATACAATACAATCATCTTAAACATGAGAGAGAGAGAGAGAGAGAGAGAGAGAGAGAGAGAGAGAGAGAGAGAGAGAGCGAGCGAGCGAGAGAGAGAGATAGAGAGCGCGAGAGCGAGCGAGAGAGAGGATAATTAATAGATACTATAATACAATTAGCGGTTCAGACATCAAACGCCCCCACCCCCCCTCCTATGGCTACCCGATACCACACAGGAATCTGAACCCTTTAATTAACAGGCTTCCAGCTTATGGCATTTATACTTTTTTGTGGGGTTCAATCTCCGTGGAGTTTTGATACTTTATACCTCTTCAACTATGCGGTCCTTACTATGCTGCAGAAAAGTGTCTGGTTGTAAACAAATACAATAAACAAATCGTCATAATTTAAAACAAATTGAGGCCTATCATTGGCTGCAGGCAAGATCAGTTGATAACAGAATAAACCAAATCGTCATGATTCCGAAGTTTGTTTTAATCTACAATATATTTGTTTATGTGACATTATTTTCTACATTTATTGATTATTAATAATGTTCAGAGTTCGTGACGATTTTTTATATTTAGCATATGAATTAATTATATGTACAGAATACAGTATGTATAATTGTTTTTTTTTTATCTCCATCGAACTTTGTTATGTTAATTTATTTTGTTTTTCTCTCTCCCCAGGGTCGTCGCCCCCCAGCGTGTATGTGGGCATGGAGTGGACGTCCCCCTTCGCCCCCTCCCTCTCCACCCCTCCCCCTCCATCAACTCCCACCCCCACTCAGGCCTCATCCTCACCCCCCTCCCCCTCCCCGGTCCTAGCCCCCCCTTACTATCTCTCCATCCGACCCCCCGATCTGGACCTCCCCGAAGACGAGAAGCCCCCCATTTTGAGCTTCGCCTCCTCCCTGGTCCTCCCGATCGGTGCCCCTTCCTCGATTTCCCTCACCCCCGCCGCTTCGCTCTCCATCGCTTCTTCTCTCGCTCTGGCTCCCACTTCGCTTCCCTCTTCCATTTCTCTTCCTCCCTCTTCGCATTCTCTCTCTTCTTCACTCTCTCTCACTCCCTCTTCGCATTCGTTGGCTTCTTCGCTTTCCCTCTCTCCCTCTTCGCTTGCTCTGGCTTCTACTTCGCTCCCCTCTTCTATTTCCTTCCCTCCCTCTTCGCACGCCCTACCTTCTTCAATTTCTCTCCCTCCCTCTTCGCACGCCCTACCTTCTTCAATTTCTCTCCCTCCCTCTTCGCATTCGCTGGCTTCTTCCATTTCGCTTACTTCTCCCCATTCTCCGTTTTTGCATGCCCCTTCTTCGCTGCATCTCCCACCATCAACGTCGTCCACCTCCCTTCTTTCCTCCTCTCTCTCTTTTGCATCTTCGTCGGTGTCTCCTTCGTCTCCTCCTTCGCTATCTTTCCCCCTCGTCCCTTCTTCTTCTATGTCTCTCTCCTCGTCTTCTCTATCTCTTCCTTCATCGTCTCTCCCTCTCGCTTCCTCTTCCATCTCTCTCTCTCCATCTCTCTCGCTCGTCTCCTCTTCTCTCTGCCCTACTGTCTCTTCCACTGCTTCCCAAACATTCACTACTCTATCTCTGCCACCAAGAACTCTAACACCTACAACTCTATCTCTCACACCTTCAACCCTATCTTTCACACCCACCTCTCTGTCTCTAACGCCCATATCTCAGTCTCTCCTATCCACTTCTTTATCTCAAACGCCTTCCTCTCTATCTCTCACACCGGTCTCTCTCTCAGCTAGTCCCACTAATCTCTCCCTCACCCCATCACTATCCATCACCCCATTTTCTCTAACCCTCTCCACCTCCACAACCTCCTCTAACACTTCTCCGTCCGATACTCCCTCTAACCTCTCACTGATGCCCGTTCCAACTTCCTCACTGCTTGCCTCTTCTCTGTCTCTCACGCCCACTACTCTATCGCACACGCCTATATCTCTAACCCACACGATCACTTCTCCACCTCACACACCCACTACCGTATCACTAACCCCAACTTCTCTACATCTAACCCCAACTTCTCTCTCTCTAACCCCCACTACTCTAACCCCCTCTCCTCTCTCTCGGACGACCTCTATGTCCTCTCCTCTAACTCTAACGCCCTCTTCTTCAACCTTACCACTAACTGCTTCGAGTAAACCAATCGTCTCTACTAACACTATCTCTTCTTCTTTCTCCTACACCCTCCCTACCACCTCTTCTCTCCCCCTCACCCCTTCCTCTTCTTTCCCCCTCCTCCCCTCTACCATCCCCCTGACCCCAACAAACGCCCACCTCACCCCCTCCACTACTCTACCCCAACCCCCCTCCTCTCTCTCCCTCGCCCCATCCTCTTCCTCCTCCCCCTTCCCCTTGCCCCCCACCACTCTCCCCCTCCCCCTCTCGCAACTCAGATCGAGAGTGAGGGACCACACTTCAGCCTTCCTCAACCTCACCTCAGACTAAAGAAGAAAAGGGAAACGAAGAAAAAAAAAAAGGCGACGAAGAAGAAGAAGAAGAAAAAGAATAAGGAAGTAAAGAAAAGAGAACGTATTTGAAAGGAAAGAAACAAAAGATGGAAGAAAAGTCGATAAGGAGGAGCCGCATAAGTTACAGAGAAAGTTGATGAAGAAGAAGATAAAGAAGAGAGGCAAAAATCCATAGACGTTAGAAGCGAGAGGAGAGGAATCGCTAAATACATAAAGCACGTAATATCCATGCAGACAATATACTGTAGGTCTATGTGTACAGTTTGAAGCACATATTCCATTTCTCAACCATCCCAGCAAATCATAACTTGGCAGCGCCGCACCCACCTCCCCAACTCCCCTCCCTCATTCCATCTTCTACCAATAGTGGAAGGGAAGGAGGTGGAGCAAGGGAGGAGGGTTGGGGAAGTGTGTGCAGCGAGGGAGGGGGGTTGGGGAAGGGGGTGGAGCGAGGGAGGGGAGTTGGGGAAGTGGGTGGAGCGAGGGAGGGGGGTTGGGGAAGTGTGTGCAGCGAGGGAGGGGGGTTGGGGAAGTGTATGCAGCGAGGGAGGGGAGTTGGGGAAGTGGGTGGAGCGAGGGAGGGGGGTTGGGGAAGGAGGTGGAGCAAGGGAGGAGGGTTGGAAGTGTGTGCAGCGTTGCCAAATCAAGAACCCAACAGAATAGAATATGTGCGGCAAATTGTACATTCAATGTATTTATGAATATTGTTCTTAACACCAATAACCCCAAAATTATATTAATGAAAATACAGTATATTGCAGGCTTCGAACTGCAGAGGCAAAGCATTAGATCTTGTGAATCATCATCAAATTATAGTGATTTCTTGGTTGTAGTGTCTTGAGTGTCCCCCGACTGGGTGCGAGCATGTGAAACCTGCTAGGACGTACACTACCACACCTACTAAGCATATCCTCCTTGGCTGTAATCGAACCCAGGTCAAGCAGATTCACACGTAGTTGTTGTAATGATGCAGCTATAGCAATGTCATCAATCATACAATATCATATAAAGTGAAAGTATATGTGGTACAGTACAGGACGACTCATATTAATAGATAAATAAGAGGTATGCTATTATACAATAAGCCTTTTGTGATTTGAAATAGATAATGATTATATATTAATAGGCAATTATCATCTATCATTGTTTATTCAAAGTGCAATAATATTCTACTTATTCACTTAATGGCTAGAGTTAAACAATCTGTATTACTTTCATAAATCTGGCCCCAGTATGTAAATATGTATGTATATACTCAGGCACATACCCTATAGCTGGGGGTGGCCGACTCGAGACAGAGCCCGAACAGAAACAACATATAAAGTTCCAGTTCCTAGGGTATTTCGCGTTCCCTCGTCCTTTACTCTGTCTCGTCTAGTGGTTGAATTTTACAAGGGGAGGAGGATTCCTAGCCTCCCACCCCCAGAAGGAAAACGTAGCACAGTACAAGAGACAGACAGAAACGGCTAAGGTTGGGTAGAGGATGCCAAACCTCACTCTGGATAGGACCACCAGGGCTAACTCAATGGACTTACAGGACTGGTGAGAGAAGAGATTGGTACTCACGCGTCGGCATATCTGGAAAAGAAAAGAAAAAACAGATCAGATGAAGTCCGCAAATGTATCACGTAATATCAGAGTTGTCTATATCATAAGCCAGAGACTTAATCCAGGTTACACATACGTATCAGCATAAACTATAATGTTTATTCGATGATATAGATAATTAAAAAGATTATATTAATACTAATCGAAGTATATAGTATAAGAGAGAGAGAGAGAGAGAGAGAGAGAGAGAGAGAGAGAGAGAGAGAGAGAGAGAGCAAGAGAGAGAGAGATAGAGAGCGAGAGAGAGAGAGAAGCTCCAGCACACACAGGGTTTCACTGAACGCGGCAACACAAGACTCAATTTAAAACTTCATTACTGTGGCCAAGAAGGTGAAGTCTTAGGAAACACCACACAATTTTTCACTGGTACATCCTCCTAGTTTTTATTACTCTACATTTTTCTTTCTTTATTTTTCTCTCTCTCACTCTCACACACACACTCTCTCTCTCTCTCCATTTCGTAACCCATCATGTTACATTTCATCCTATTTTCCGGTACGACTTTTTAGCCGGGAGGAGCGGAGGGTGGGGAGAGAGCCGAGGGTGGGGAGAGAGCCTTCTACTTTGCATTCCTAATCTACTCTAAACTGTCCTTGTCTCTAGTAGTATTAAGGCCGGAGCACATAGCAGGGACCACAAAGTCTGTTTTTTTTTTTCTCTCTCTCTCTCAAACACACACACACACACACACACACTCTCTCTCTCTCTCTCACACACACACACCCACACACTCTCTCTCTCTCTCTCAAACACACACACACACACACACACACCCACACACACACACACACACTCTCTCAACCAGACGAAATAATGATATTCCTTGACTAATATATGATTCTTCTTTTATGTAAGTTTGTAAATGTATATATACCGTAGATGAAGTATTATTTTATATTATTTTGTATGGTATATTTTATAGATAAATTGTATAATTTTTGTTTGATGTAAGTTTGTAAATATATAATTATATAGCCTACCGTAGGTGATGTATTATTATATAATATTTTGTATCGTATATATTATAGAGTAATTATATAGTTTGTGTAGCCCTGTAAGGTAGCCAAGGTAGTGAATAAAGTCACTTCGATACTATTTTCGACCATTATAATTATATTTGTTATCTGATGCACTATTACGTATGATACTTCGAATTGAACACTTGCTAGTTTCAGGCTATAAGGAAGTTGGAGCTGTAAACATCGATATTAAGCAGGATACAATAATAATGTAGGTTTCTGATGGATGGAAAATGTGTTGAATTTGATTTTAGCTTTTATAAATGCACTACAACCGTATTTTAGCTGGTAATTATGCTACATATCGACGTCTACAACTCCAACTTCCTTATAACATATAACTCACAAGTGGTCAATTCGTGAAATATATGGCGAAGATATCATCGATTTCTCAAACCTAGTTTGTCAAGTATAGATCTGAAAATTATAATTTGTAAGGGTTCCATTTCCATAACACTTATTATTTTGAACATTAATTTAGTAATTTTATAAGACATAAGAGGTATACTTAGCCAAAGCAAAAGACCAAAGAATATATATAAAATAATGCATTTTTTAAATGCAATCTTTAAGGTACGGTACCATAATTCAAGATGCTAACAGAATATTGGATAAAACTATTTCTATATTATTATTATTATTATTATTATTATTATTATTATTTTATAAATACAATCGTCTTCACAAGTGATACGATCAACTTGGGGACAGCGAACAATACTTAAAGGATAACAATCATTCGTGCATAAGCCTAAAGAGATTGTTCATTAGGATGTGTACCACTGTTCGCTGCAGGCGATTGTACCCAAGCATGATTACATAATTTGTTCAGCCAGTGGAACAAAAACATTATTAACTTCTAAGAAACTAATAATCAAGATCACGACCAACTTTAATATTAGCAAGGCCAACAGATCAGTCCAAACCAATCTAGAGTCCGTTCATTATATGTAGGCCAGAAATCGTGACCCCAAACCTCTGTAACTAAAAAATGGCAAGAGAAAATGGGATATACATTTCCACACCTATTCCCTGGTTGACTCTTCCCAAATGGTAGACATATTAGCTCGAATACTCTAGTCGTTTTTGAGTTACAGAGGATGAATGGACTAAAAGTTAATATACGATAAACATGAAACTCCTGACAAACCAACTTGGTCAGCAAATGAAATATATAGGCCTACTGTATGTAGCTAGATGCAATTTGATGGATTTGGGGAAATGTGCAAGTCTTAAAAAAAAATTGCATAGTTGTGAAGGTAAATAAAATATCAGAATGTGCTATATGTTGTGCAATTAAAATAAATAAATAAATAAATACATAAATATATATACAAAATAAACTACAATATCCTATGAGTCTTATTTGTTGTCTTGCTCTCCTCTGTCGTACGATTGTGTTATGTTTTGTATATTATTCTCACTGTTTGTACTTTACCTTGTGTGTGAGAGAGAGAGAGCGAGCGCGCGAGCTATATATACCGGTATATATATATATATAGATAGATAGAGAGAGCGAGAGCGAGACCAAGCAAGGGAAAGATAGAGAGAGAGTCACTAGTGTAGAGAGATTGCAGAAGCCTTACCCACCTCCACATAAGACAGCCGTACAGTGGACTTAGAGAATCATCCCCAGGACTTGATTTATGAACGGGGGGGCTTTACTACACAGAGTTACACAGACACGCTGACTGCACAGACTTTGCGGTCCCTAAGAGACAATCCGGCCATTAAACCATTCAGTACCGAGGAAATTCTTTTCAGTATATTCTGACAAATTAATATTATCACCAACCCATCAATTAACTTGAAATAAACATAAATAATGAAATTAATGAAACTAATGAATACATGTGGTACTTCAAGGATTCAAACCTTGGATACTCACACCTAAAACAATATATATATATATACTGTATATATGAGATGATTTTATTCAGGTTAGGAAGGATATCTACCCATTAAAAGGCCACAGACTCTCTTAAAGAATCCTTTTAGCTACCATAAATTTTTCCTAAGCATTATATAATCGGCTAAATGCAGCTGACATCGAGTAAAAAAGACGTCACCGGTACTGAAAGGGTTAATCTAATTTATCTCTTTAGGTTGTGCATGAAACATAATTATAGTCAATTCATTATAGGTAGGCCAGAAATCGAGACCCCTAACGTCTGTAACTCAAAGAGGGCTGGGGTAAATGGGCTGTAAATGGCCACACCTATTCCCTGACTGACACTCCCCTAATGATAGTAATATTAGTTCCATTACTCTACTCGTTTTTGAGTTACAGAGGTTAGGGGTCAATATTTTTGGTCTACCTATAATGAATGGACTATAATTGCATCAAAGAGCCCAAACAGAATGAGAAAACAAAACCTTGGAATTTCATAGAAAAACAAAACAAAAACGAAGCTGAAACCATAGGCCTATAATGCAGAATATACAATTTCATTCAACCAATTACTTTATCTGTCCTATGTGTAAGGAGACAACAGGCAAGGCTGCTTGTAACGAGTGCCCCATCAGACTGGAGAACGTGTGTGTGTGTCTCTGTGTGTGTGTGTTTGTGTGTTTATTGAAATTTAATGCAGTTACTCCTCCCCGTCCAAACTGACCACAGAAAACGGAAAATATACCCGTAACTAAACTATCCAAGTTTTTAAAGCTTGATGGAGGTCTAGGGAGGAAATATAAATAGTATAAAGTTTTACAAATAAGCAAATAAATACGCCCATCCCCCCTTAACCCCTTATGTACCGGTGACGTCTTTTTTGTTATATTCTAGCTATATTTGGACGATTTAATGCAGTTTAAGAAGGATCTGTGGTAGTAATAATGGTTAAGTGAGTTAGTTCGAAGCCTGTTAATTGCTGGAGGCCCTTTATATACTGAATTTAATCGTCTAATAGTAACCAGAGTAAAATAATAAAAGACATCGCCGGTACAGAAGGGGTTAAACGCTTAATTGATAAAAGTGTACGAACAATAGTATTATAACCAGTGTTGCCAATTTAGCTACTTTCCCGCTAGATCTAGAGGTATTTACTTCGATCTAGACGATTCTAGAGGCACCAGTTTACATCTAGCGACATGAAGTCTAGCGATATTATTTGTTTACATCTAGCGACATTAATTGCTTACATCTAGCGAAATTAATTCTAGCGATATATACAGTATTTGTTACATCTAGCGACATGAATTCTAGCAATATTCTGTAGATTTGGCCCATATCAGAGCGATATTGTAGAGGCTTTGTCATTATTCTAGCGATTTTCGTCATATATTTACTATCTAGCGGACTTGATTTGGTAACCCTGATTATGACCGACTGCTCATTGTTGATTCTTGAAAACCAACGATAAATGTCCGTAGACTATTTGCAATAACTCGGCTCGTCTATGATACATTACATACGGTATCTTCGAAAATTCTGAGTAACACTAGACAAGTATTTTAAGATTAAGAAATATGTCTCATAGCCCTACACTTTCAACAATCAGTTAACCCTTTGAAGATTATGACGCATTTTGACAGTTTATTCTGGCTATCATTAAACTATCTAATACAATTTTGAAAGGATCTGTGGGAATTATAAGGGTACAGAATATCTCGATTAACCCTCTGACTTCCATAAACCCTTCATAAATTGAAACAAATCGTCTAATAATAGCCAGAAAACATGTATTTTAGTTTGTCCCCTAGGCTAACAAAAACGCCTTCGCAGACTTCCTTCAAACTAAAAAAAACTCCAAATATAACTTCTTACTTTGCACATTTTTCGATAGAAAAATATCCCAGCCGAAGGCTGATTCCTTCTAAGGTACAGGGTCTCTACCGCTCGCTCAGAAACAAATATACACCTGAATGGGGGGAAGCGTCTTATTGTAGCAGCAGTAGTAGTAGTAGTAGTAGTATTGCTAATATCATTACTTAGATAAAGACAATGATGATTATGTGAAAGCGGGATTTATATTCACACAAACTGCATACCTCCGATTAACTCTACGAATACCACACACTACATTTCACAAACAATACATCATCGGTGGTTGACGAACATACGGTAATATGTGGTGGCTCTAGGTCATGTCAGGAGTAATTCTAGTGACATAGAAGATCATGAACCGCATTATGGAGCTAAAAAACAAAATCAAATTATAAATATTTACGGTAGGTGCAGAACATATGTGTATGGTAAGTAGTCACCGAATTTCTGACTATTTCCTTTCAAATATCAGCTTATGGCAGTGAAATTGAATCAATAACCTCCATAATAACAACACTACTCCTTTTATAAAAATAATATTATTAATAATAATAAAATATATAATTATAATAAAAACACAAAACAAAATCATCAATATCCCCATTAAAACAAAATTAAATTGCCTTTACTTGGTGTCTTGCCATATTTTGTTTTATTTTTTACTCGAGTGGCTTAAAATAAATATATAAAAATAGAAACCTCCCAGCCCTCTTTATATAAACTAGATTAAGGGGGTAGTGCTTGTTTTTATGGTCTGTATATTTATATATTAACATATTTTCTTAGTTTACTCGCTAGACCTCCATCAAGCTTAAAAAAAAACATCCCCTAGACCCCCTTTCAAGATAAATTTGTACATTTTTCGGTAGAAAAATGTCCCGGCCGAAGGCCGATTTCCTTTATAATTACAGGCTCGCTATCGCTCGCCAGGAAAAAATCGACATCTAAATGGCACGAAAGGTCTTAATATTGACAAATAAATGGGGCGAAAGGTCTCAATATCGCCAAAGTAACAGAAATAACATCTTAAAATATCAAAACATGAGGGAGAAGGGGGTCCAGAAAAAGCAACTACCTCCCCCTTAAACGCACACACTCCATAGTCCACTTACCACAATATCTGAAAGTCATGAAAAAAAAAAAAAAAAAAAAAACAGCCAAGGGAAGGAAGAACAGATGAACGCGAGCCAACCACATCAACGAACAATTAATAACATGATAACACGGGCAGGAAGAACGCTCACTTTAGCTTT
Organism: Paralithodes platypus; assembly: GCA_032716605.1. NCBI lineage: Eukaryota > Metazoa > Arthropoda > Malacostraca > Decapoda > Lithodidae > Paralithodes > Paralithodes platypus. Next base: position 66,079,966 of record CM064485.1, read on the forward strand.
AGGTTTTAGCATTGCCACATTATGTTTTCCCTCAACGTGAATCGAAAAATTACTTCCTGTTTCCAAAATATGCGAACATATGCGATCCTGTGAATGAGCCAAAAACAAAAATAAAATAAAAAAAGAAAGAGAGAGAGAGAGAGAGAGGCAAACAAAAAAATCTGTTGAGTAAATGTTGCGAGGTTATGGCAGAGTTCATTCAAGTCTAGAGCCCAACATTGCCAGATACTCCCATATACCCACGCCTTATATATACACCCCTTATATTAGCTCCATTATAAGGTATCAGTCTCGTTAATGGGGAACTTAAATATTCAAGGAAGATGTACGGCGGGTGGGTGACTGGATGACACGGATAAACGGAGGCAATAGGTTCGAGTTTAGGATCAGATTGTGAGTCCATTCAAGTTCCGATGCCAGATACCACCAGCTACCCAGCCCTCGATATGCCAGCTAACCAGTGTTGCCAATTCAGCTACTTTCCCGCTAGATCTAGAGGGATTTACTTCGATCAAGAGGCCAATTCTCACATCTAGCGATATTCTGTCAATTTGAGGTAGTTACCTCGTTATAGAGGCAATTTTTACATCTAGCAGCATGAATTCTAGCCAGTGTTGCCAATTTAGCTACTTTTCCGCTAGATCTACTAGATTTACTTCGATCTAGAGGCCAATTCTCACATCTAGCGACATAAAATCAAGCGATATGCTGTAGATTTAAGTCATTTGAGAGCTATAGTGTAGAGATTGTGCCATTATTCTAACGATTGTTGACATATATTTACTATCTAGCGGACTTGATGTGGTAACCCTGCCCCTAGTGCTGGAATTACTCGCTTGTATAAATATTTCTTTCCCTTCGCAGTGCCTTCTGTATCGTTGACATCCCGTTTATTCTACTCTGGCTGCTAGTAAACGATATTGTTCAGTTTAGGAAGGATCTCTAGCAATTATCAGGCTTCGAACTATCTACTTGGTGAGGTCAGTCATCATAGTATTAGTGAGTTGAGCCTATAATTGGGCCTTATAATTAGGGTTAGGTGTGAGAGGGATCTGCCTTGTGTGGGCCAATCGGCTTTCTGCAGACTCCCATCTTCTTATCTCAATCAACCCTTTTAACTATTACAGATCCACCCTAAGCTGCCAAAAAATCGTCCGAATATAACTAGAATATATTACAGACGTCGCTGTTACAGAAAGGGTACACGAATACTGTTAGAATGAGTGATGATTACAGAGAATACCCAGATTAGAGTAATCGAGCTAACAGTTCTACCATTTGGGAAGAGTCAGACAGGAAACAGGTGTGGAAATGTAGAGCCCATTAGATCTAGCCCTTTTAGAGTTACAGAGGTATAGGGTTCACTATTTCTGGCCCACTAACTTGGAACAGGGTATAGTAGTGACTTATAGAAGTTGGATGTCACGAATTCTGCCCTACCTAAAGTGAATGGAGTGCAAAGGAGTACAAAGGAAATCAAGCAACAACATAACTAGTGACCCCTCTAGGCTGCTTGTCCTCCAAAACCCGGAGGATCAAGTGTCCGAACAGTGGTTTAGAGTGGGTAGGGGAAAATTGGGAAGGGAACTACTGCCCTGGAATTAATGTCCGTGGCAGGATTAGGAAGTTAGTAGGGGACAGATGGGTTAGTAATGGACTATAGGAGTGAAATCGTGTTCTCGGAAGGTGGTGAAGGGACAGTCAAGGAAGGGCTGGAAACTGAGCCCTTCTTCGTAATGATCGGTTGTATCCTGATGGGCCGGGTAAAAAGAAGTTCCCACGCGGATACCAAAGTCTGTGTGGATATCCTGCCGCCATCCGGAGACATGGCTTTACCTTCGGCTTCCCACGCCTTCTGGCCATTCCGCGTCACTTAATAATCGTCCACGGGATCGATAATTCCCTCCAAATGGTGTAAATCAACAGCATATGCCAGCATATTGTAATACAGATTTTCTTCCCCTTGAATTTTCCCAGTCTGAGACACGGCACTAGAGGTTCACAATGAATCTGTGTTCTGATTGGCTGGCGGCCAGGTGGGAGGGGCCGGACTGCACGCTCGGGGCGCCCATTGGCTGGCGTGCCGGGGATGTTGTTGCTACCAATCCAGCATCAATGAAGTGAGGTATAGGAGGAAGAACTCTGGCTCTCGTACGCTAGTGTATAACCGCATCCCGTCCAAGTAGGGTTGTACCGCTCCTCTGCTTGTGATTTTATGACTGCCGGCTGACTAAAATCGCGTGACAGCTCTTTAAATCGCCAGTAACAGAAAACACAAGCATCATAGACACCCACGCACGGGAAGAAGTGCCAGAACAGCTGTGTTTTATAGTGCAGGTGTGAACATCTGCGACGGGCGTGCTGTGTGGGCGGTGTGAGTGTGTGTGTATGTGAGTGTGTGTGTGTGGTCCCACCTCACCTGACCTCTGTGCCAAGCCCCCCACCCACCCACCCACCCTCACGACAGCTGGCACATTAACGCCCCAGTTACAAAGCATCAACAAAAAACAAACACAGCCCAAACAAACCATCCCTCAGATCATTCTTCAAGAGGTACCAATCTATGTAAAAAGTTATAAACATATCAACAGCACCAGGATGAAGTCTGCCGGCTGGGATGGCAACAAACAGCCGCCTCGCAACCCCAACAACAGACAGGCCGGTCGTGGACAGACGGAGGTGAGACAGGAGAAACTGGAGATAAGGGAATACCTGGAGAAGCTGCGTCAGTTGGTCCCTGGGTGTCCCAAGGCAGGCAAGCTCTCCAGACTTACGGTGATCCAGCATGTCATCGATTACATAGTGGAGCTGCAGGATACATTAGTCCACCATCCAGTTAATGCCTTACTCGAAAATGGAGGTCTGGATGCCCTCACTCATAACGCCCAGGATCTGACAGCCCTTCTCCATGATTCCTACAGCACCCCTCCACACCAGAGTGAAGACTATCCACCCCCCCACAACGACCAGGACTATCCAAGCTCCCTCCATCACCACCATTCCCAGGAGGATCTAGGTGCCTCCTCTCTCCACCAGAATCAGGATTATGCCAACTCCCTTCACCCCAACAATCATCACCACCATAACAGTTACCCCACGCCGCCCTATCAGAATTACGATTACCCCAGCACACCTCTCCACCACCAGGCCAATCAGGACAGCACCAGTGACTCTCTCCATCACCACCACAGCGCCACCTCCCTCCATGAAGACCCCACCTCCACTCAACACCACCGCTCTCGCCACCACAACACCTCCAGCAGTACAACATCCCGTCCCCACCACAACACCTCCATCAGGACCCGTCACCACCACCACGACATCACCACAAGCTCCTCACCTCTTGACAGCCTCACCATCACATCACGTCACCACAACCACACAACCATAACCAGATCCCGGTCCCATCACAACCTCTCCACCACCACCACAACCTCACCACACAGCCACCGTAAAGGCACCACAACCCAACGCCCCACCACCCCAGATGCCACCAAGACCTCCAGGAAAAACACCAGCAGTTGTCGGAGGCCCTTGGGTGTTCTATCCTCACTCAAGACTCACAGAAATCAATAATAAGTGGGAGACGTGTGTAAATAATTTCTTTCGGTATTTTTAAGGAGCCATTTCCTCTCTTGCGGCCTATGAAGAGAGCGAAGGGTGTAAATATTGTAAAGAAAGGAGGGATACGGGATATAATGTGAGGCAACAATGTTCTTTCGAGTGTTGGAGCTTGACCTGTGAATAAATATATATATGGGAAACACTCGAACAAGAAAATGAAGAAAGACGGAAGAACAGGAGCACAAGAAGAAAGGAATAATATCAACACAACAAGAGAACCGGAATAAGGAGAAGAGGAATAGAAGGCTGGGATGACAGACGGAAGACGGGAGAGAGAGGGAGAAAGAAAGATGGAGATACAAGAATGAAAAGAACAAGAACACCAGAGAAGATAGATGGAGAACACAGGATAAATAAAAGGTAAGGTATAGTAAATAACAATAGTGTTTGTGAAAGAGAGAAAGAAGGGTGTATTTTGTTAGATATGTTTAGTAAATGAAAGGTATCAGCTACCGGTACTGACAATATAATGTTCGTGAGCTCTTGCGATGTGCTTTATGCAAATACAGTATATCCATTTAGATTCATGTTCAGATCAAAGAAGCTGTGTATCAATAAATACATATTATAGCTGATTTGATATGAACATCAATCTAAATGAATATATTTGCATACAGAATATCGCAAGAGCGTACGAACATATGTCAGTAGCTGTACACATTAGGTCTCTTGATTTCCAGTACAGAGAGAGAGAGAGAGAGAGAGGGGGGGGGGGGGGGGGGGGGTAATTAAAAGAGAGATGGATGCATGGATTAAGTGGAAAAGTTAAATTTATTTATTTTTTCTTAATCAAACTTTTTCCCCTTCCCCCAGACATGGGCCTTCTATAGTTTGCTTATTGGACACAACGATAAATATAAGAGAGAGAGAAAGAGAGAGGGGGGGGGGGGTGAACAGATGGTGGTATGCCAAATAAGCAGAAGGACCCCGACTTCCTAAAGGCAGCAGGAGCGGCAGGAGGAGGTGGAGTAGGAGGTGTGGTTGCTGCCCCTGACCCATCCTCCTCCCTCACCCTTAATGGTCACCCTCCCTCACCACTACACACCTGCTCCCTCACCCGTCATCCTTACCATTATCTCCTCCCTCTCACCTTTACTCCCATCACCCTCAATGCCACACCTTCACCCTTACTTGTCACCCCGCCCTCACCTTTGCCCCATTACCGCTACCTCCCTTACCCTTAACCTCACCACTCCACCCCTGCTCCCTTCACCCTTACCTATCACCCCGCCCTCACCTCTGCCCCCTTACCATTATCTCCCTCCCTCACCCCACCCTCTCACCTTTACCTCTCAACTCCACCCCAGCTCCCTCACACGTCACCTTACTTATCAACCCGCCCTCACCTCTGCCCCCTTACCGCTCCCTCCCTCACCCCTCTCACCCTTACCCCACCACTCCACCCTTACTCCCTCACCCGTCACCCTCACTTGTCACCCCACCCTCACATCTGCCCCCTTACCGCTACCTTCCTCCCTCACTCCACTCACTCCCTCACCCTTAATGTTACACCCTCACCCTGGTTTGTCACTCCACCCTCACCTCTACCCCCTCCCTGACTTCTCACCTTTCTCTCCTACACTCCTCACCTGCACAATTAATGATCACAACCTTCTCCCTTCCTGCCCCCACTCCCCCCCCCCCTCACCTCTGCCCCTGACTCCCTCCCTCCCTCACTCCTGACCCAGCTCACCCCTTACCCCCACCCCTCTTGACCCCTATCACCCCCCCACCCCCCCCGTCACCCTTCATGTCACTCTCTCTCACCATGTATTGTCCCTCCACCCTTACCCCTCCCCTCCACCCTCACCTTTGCCCCTTACTCATCATGTGCACCCCCATCCCTCCCTCACTCTTCCCCCATGCCCCTCACACTCTAACCTCTGCCCCCTATTCCTCACCTCTCTTCCTCTATCACCTCCTCACCCCACCCTCATTCGTTCTCCTCCTCACCCACACCCAACCGTCCCCCCCTTCTCCCCACTTACATTTACTCTTCCCCCTTCCCCCCTCTCCCTATTCAACCCCACCCTCCCCCTCCCCCACTCACACGTCTACCCCTTACTCCTCCCCTCCCTCACCTTTGCCCCTTACAATACTAGTTTCTTCATAGCCTCCTCTAAACTCACCTTAACTTCTTTCTATATTACACCTTCATCTCTCTCTCTCTCTCTCTGTTCCCCTATAGTCACCCTTATACGCATCACCCTGACCCCCACACTTTATTGGTCACCCTAATCCACCTCCACACCCCTATTTTCACCCACCCTTATTCACCTTTTGACCTGCTACTGTCTTAGTCACCCTTATATTCCATCACCCACTTATTGGTCACCCTATAATTCACCTTCCCACTCTTATTCATTCCCACTCATCTATACTCACCCTGAATATAAACACCATATGAGGAGGAGCACTTTATTGACAACGTTTCACAGATAGTTTCATCAGGCCAATCTTCCTAATGACACTGCTCGCCTTACTTGATCGGTCACTTTCATCTAGATAGCCTTATCCTGTGCAATCCTGTCCCTCTGCTCCCTTCCTCCCTCCCTCCCTTCCTTCCTTCCTTCCTCTCTTCCTCCCATCCTTCCTCCAAAAATGCGTCTTAGATCCTCAAGGGGTTAATAACATATTTCGCTACAAATATCTTCCTTAAAACCGAATAAGTAAGTTACGGACGTGGCAGTGTACCAGTAGCTGGAACATAAGTTCTGGTCTTCGTCGTTATCTTATGTATGGAAGTCAAATTAGTATGAATGAAATGCGAGTATTTTTAATCATCAGTTGGCTATAGTCAGATGAGTTAACCACTGCATGAGAAACTACACTCGCAATTCCATCCTGCGCTCTTTATTTCAACGTATAAAGATCACGGAGAGGAACAGAACTTATGCGGGCAATTGTACATATATTCACTCTGACCCGCTACTTAATTGGTCACTTTTAATTATCAGTTGCCTAGTCAGACGAGTTAACCACTGCATAGGAATCTACACTCGTAATTCAATCATGCGCTTCATGTTTCCACGTACAAAGATGACGGTGAGGAACAGAACTTATGTGTGTAACTGTACATCTACGTAAACCTCCGCCATTGACCCTGACCCGGGGTGCCCCTATATTGGTCACCCTCATCTACTTCAGCCTTGACCACGATGCTAAAGTGGTCTCAAGTTCATACCACACCTAATAACGGAGGGGGGCAGTGAGGGGAGAGGGAGTGAGGGTAGAAGGGAGAGGGGGGGGGGTGAGGGAGTATGAGGGGAAAGAGGAGTGTGAGAAGGAGGGAATATGGGAGGGGGGAAGTGTTAGGGTAGGAGAGGGGAAAGTTCATAGAGGGAAAAAGATAGGGAGGGGAAGAAGTCGGAGAAAGCAGGGGGAGTAAGAGGGAGGGAGAGAAAGAAGGGGGGAGGGGTATGAGAGAGGAAGAGAGACGATGAATGCGAGGGAAGGAGAAACAAAATATATATATAGAAAGAGAGAGAGTGTGTGAGTATGAGTATAGGGGGGGTTCTTATTTTGGCCATAGATACTTAAAGGTACCGTAAGTAAAGGCAAGGTGAGGGGCATAACAAACTAAATTAAATTAACCCCTTCAGCACGATGACGTAATTTTCGTCGCGTTCTAGTTAGCATTAGACGATTATATTTCGCTTAGAATCTACCTCAAGGACTCAAAGGGGGTAAATACTATCTCACTAAACCATCAAAATAGCATAGGAACTTCTAAAACTGGTAATAATAATAAACCGGAAACAAAAAACAAACAATTTAATAATATAACGTCCCCTTAATTAATGCCGCTCGAATTACGATGTCGGTCTTTAGGATACGGCGAATCAGAGGGAGATACGGCGTAGAAGGAAAGGTGAACTCTCTCTCTCTCTCTCTCTCTCCTCTCTGCTTTGCTATCCTTACCTTCCACTTGGTAGCATATTTTGTTAGCATTAAGTCCGGACTGCCTAGTAGGGGCCGCAAGGTCTGTGTATATATGTAACTCTTTATCTCTCTCACACACACACCTGTCAATCCAGACGCCTGTGTAACGCCCCTAGCTACTCTCTCTCTCTCCATCAAGTATGTATAATCATCTATGTCAGATTAAATTATGTATTACTTTCTACATTTTAGTTACAATTCACACACTAGGTTGAAATCACTCAACCACAACTGTATATAAAGTATCTTTGTAAATACCATGTAAGAAGAATAACCACTATTGGTGGAAAGAAACGTTATTATTATTATTATATTATTATTACTATCTATCTCTCTATCTATCTATCTATCTATCTATCTATCTATCTATCTATCTATCTATCTATCTATCTATCTATCTATCTCTCTCTCTCTCTCTCTCTCTCTCTCTCTCTCTCTCTCTCGTACCTCTGCCACCAATATCATTGTCTTATTAGGGCAGCTGTAACCATCCCCCCCCCCTTCTCAGTCAAACACCTGTCCCTCCCTACTAACACACACACACACACACACTCACAAACCTATCTCCTCACACGGTGACCGGTCAACTCAACCAGTAGACCATTTCAACCAGTAGCTCTCAACCAGTACCAAATCAACCAATACGGTTAGGTTAGGTTAGGTTAGTACTATATTTTGGCACTGGTTTGGTTGGTCTGGGTTAATTTGGCACTGGTTGAGAGCTACTGGTTGAAATGGTCTACTGGTTGAGATGACATGGAACCCCTCACACATATACACTTATCTTCTTATATATACACACACACACACACACACACACACACACACATCAATCTCCTCACACATATACACTTATCTCCTTATATATATACACACACACACACACACACACACCAATCTTCTCACACATATACACTTATCTCCTTATATATATATACACACACACACACACACCAATCTCCTCACACATATACACTTATCTTCTTATATATATACACACACACACACACACCAATCTCCTCACACATATACACTTATCTCCTTACACACACACACGTTCATCCACTCAGATGCACACATATGCCTCATACCAACAGAGACAAACACACATAGCTTCTAACACACATACACCTATCTACATTTATCTCCTTACACACACACGCCGTCTCTCTCTCTCTCACACACACCTCCCTCTATCTCTCACACATACAGACCTCCTTCCATCCCCCCTCCCCCCCCTCTCTCTCTTTTCACCCCTATCATTGTCTTACAAGGGCAGCTGGCCCCCCCCCCCCCCTACCCCCACTCCTCAATAACCATCATGCTACAACACCTGCACACGCCCCCCCACCCCCTTCTCTCTCTTTCTCTCTCTCTCTCTCTCTCTCTCTCTCTCTCTCTCTCTCTCTCTCTCTCTCTCTCTCTCTATCAATCCATCCATCCAACTATGACGCTGTGCATATATCTGTTTATTTATCATATTTACCCACCCATCATATATATACAGTATATATATATATATATATATATATATATATATATATATATATATATATATATATATGTGTGTGTGTGTGTGTGTGTGTGTAATAGGTATTTATCTATTTACCGGGTATCTGTTTTTTATCAATCAATCAATCAACCTATCTATCTATCTATCTATCTACCTTACATAAATATCTATCAATGTATCTGCTTCTCCCTGGACTTCCTCCCAGCCCACCCATCTGCACCCCCCCCCCCCCCCCCCCCCCTCACCACCTTTAACTCTGCTCCACCACCACCAGCTGTCTTCCGTGTGTGAGGCAGCTGTTTAGTTCACCACACCAGAACACTTCTCAAGGCTAAGGTGCTCTCTCTACGTCTTTACCTCTCTCTCTCTCTCTCTCTCTCTCTCTCTCTCTCTCTCTCTCTCTTTCACTCTCTCCCTCTATACACTCTCTCTACTCCTCCCCCCGTCTGTCTTTCTTTCTTTTTCGCACTCTCTCTCCCTCACACTCTTTCTCACTCACTCGCACACTCTCTCTCTCTCTTTATATATATGATTATATATATATATATATATATATATATATATATATATATACAGTAATATATATATATATATACTGTATATACAGTATATACTGTATTATATCAAAATATCTAACCATCTACCTCTCTCTCACTCTTTCTCTCCTTATCGAACCACATAACAATCAAACCATCCACCTATCCCTCCGTCTATCTGTACTTCCCGTGCAAGCCCCGACACCTTCACCTCTGCACCAGCTGTCTTCCGCGTATAACAAGCCAAGCAGCTGTTAAGTCCGTTGTCAAGGCCCCCCCCCCCCCCCTAGCTGTTGCCACCCCAAACAACAGCCCTTTTAACAGCTGCTCTTGATCTAATTTGGACCAATATCCAGCTGTCACTTTCTATGCAGCGATTATTAGCCAATCAAATTAAAGGGGAGATGGGTCGTTTTGCTGCCCCCCCCTCCCCCCTCCCCCCCTTCTCTCTCATGTTTAACCCCCATTAGTTTTCAGATTCTAGGACATTCGGCCCATTAGTTTGGCGATTTTAAGAACTTTCGCCCCATTTCTGTCATTTTAAAGACTTTTCGTGTCATTTAGGTGTCGATAATTTCCTGGCGAGCGATAGCGAGCCTGTAATCGGCATTCGGCCGAGGAAATAAATACGCCCATCCCTCCTTAATACGCCCATCCCTCCTTAATACGCCCATCCCTCCTTAATACGCCCATCCCTCCTTAATACGCCCATCCCTCCTTAATACGCCCATCCCTCCTTAATGTATTATAATATAACACCCAATATTATAGGATCTCGTGTTTTGATTACCTATATACATTTATATAACTGTTAAAACTTATATAGACTGTTAAAACTTATATAGACTGGATTCCTGACTTAATGACCACAGGTTGTACAGTCAACCCCTATCTCAGCTTTTTTTTTTTTTTTATCTCAGTTAATGTTTTATTACAGCAGTCAATGTTTGTTTTAATCATGATTTGCTTTTATTCTTTTTAGAATGGTGTTTTAATTGACAAACTGATCTTTTCTTCTGGGCTCTCTAACTACTGTAGCCCTTTTCCTTTTTCTTAGTTGTCTTAGTCTCTCTCCAGTACTTACGGGTATTTTGTGGGGATTCATCTTTCATAGGTGTGTCTGCACCCTGTTGGGAGGCTTAGACAGCTTCTATAATAATAATAATAATAATAATATCCCGAATTAATTAGCAATTCACAGTTTGCATTTAATGAATGCAAATTATCCACATATCGTAGTATTATGTTTCCGGCATTCAGTTGTAGATCATAAAATGTATATCATTAAAATAATATCAATTTGTATCCACAAAGCGAAATGTTATTATGTATATCAGCACGGTATGTGTATATGAAGTGTACAGTCGCGCTAATAAGTCATGGCTCGGCACCAAGTATGTTTTGATCAATAATTGGTATCAGCAATATCTAAGCTTCATTTCTTCATATCGAGTGAAATATACAAACATGTTCCTACGCTTACCCACCCTATTCAACATCTGACAGACATTAATACAGCAAAGAGCAAGCCAAACGTAATGACAGCTGGGCCATGACTTATTAGCGCGACTGTACCATAGATAATTGCATCCATGAAACTTACTTCTATGCTCGTTCAACTTTGTGCAACTCAATTTAGTAAATTCAAAATCAACCAATCCACAATAAAATCAAATTTTAACCCGTTAAGGGGAGATGGTTCACTTTTTGGTCGATTTTTGCATGTATTCATTATTTTTCTAGTTTCCTCCCTAGACCTTGATGAAATTTACAAAAACATCCATTAGATCCCCCTTCTACAGTAGATTAATTTGTATATGTTTCGGTAGAAAAATTTCCCGGCCGAAGGCCGGTTCTGCCAACATTACAGGCTCACTATCGTTCGCCAGGGAAAAAAATCGACACCTAAATAGCACGAAAGGTCTAAATATTTGACGACGAAATTGGCCGAAAGGTCTTAAGATCGACTAACTAATGCGGCAAACATCTTAACATCAGAAAACTAATGGGGCTAAACATGAGGGAGAAAGTGGTCCAGAAAACCGGCCCATCCCCCCTTAAGGTAACAACAAACCAATGTTCCTTACATGAATGAGTACATTCACAAATGAATCGATTAATGAATTACAAATTACATTCATAAATCTAATGGATTAGTTGGCATAATGAGAAGGATACAATGCTCACGTTCGTTATTATTATTATTATTATTATTATTATTATTATTATTACTATTATTATTATTATTATTATTATTACTATTATTATTACTATTATTATTATTATTATTATTATTATTACTATTATTATTATTATTATTATTATTATTATTATTATTATTATTATTATTATTATTATTATTATTATTATTATTATTATTATTATTACTATTATTACTATATTGAATTAATGTATACAATCAAGGGTATGGGAAGGGTATGAATGAAACAGGTATAACATGTCATTGGGATAGTTATTTACCTTTCTATTCTTATATAGTAATGGGTTTATTACTACCAATATAGGTACTTACTGAGGGTACCTAGTTCATTACGATCACTTTGATTAGCCTCATCATACTCATATATCATTTTAAATTTTACAGGGTATGCTTATATGTATATATATAGTCATTATATATATATATATATATATATATATTTATATTAATTTATACTAGGTACCATTAGAAATTTACTCAAATAAATAATTTTCGTTTTAAATTTGGACTTCAAAAGGGCTTTCCTAAACTGAATTAAATTGTGTTATAGAACTTATAATGAAAAATTAAAGAAAAAAGGGGGGGGGGGGTCTTGTTTGTGTGTGTGTGTGTGTTTTAAGCTTGGTGGAGGTCTAGGGAGCAAAGAAAACAAAATCCCCTTAAATATGGGCACAGCTGCATCTTGTTTCCTTCTTCAAGACAGCTGTAGGAATGGGAAACACCGTGTATAAACGCGGCATCAATCCGTACCCTAACAAAAAACAAAACAAAAAAAGTTTCACTGATATAGTAATGACAGGTGGACACACACACTCACTCACATACAGACACACGCATACATTCTAACTTACACACACAAACACACATTCTCTCTTACACAGACACACACACACACATTTTCACTTACACACCCAAACATTCTCTCTTACACACACATTCAAACCTACATACACACACACACACACACATTCCCCCCCCCCCCCACACACACACACTCGTACCCAGGCCCAGAAACAGCTGATGATAATAGTAAAGCTGGCCCCAAGGCCCTCTAGTAGTGGTAGTGGTAGTGACAGCTGGTGTGTTGGTGCCCTTGTTGGACAGACAGCTGGTGACAGGTGATGGCTAAAGGTATGTCTCAACCTGGGCTTATATACATACTTATGCATAGTTATACATACTCATACATGTATATACAATCATATATACATCACTTAAACACTTGCTCACATAATGTTGTAATCATTCATACCCACTCACATAACATCATACTTACACTCTCTCTCTCTCTCACACACACACACAGACACACACACACACACACTCACAGACACACACTACCACACACACACATACTCACTACCACACACACACACATACACACACACACACACACACAGACACACACTAGCACACACACACACACACACTAATATCCGCATCATAATCAAAGTACCCCATGATCTTCTGCTACATACTACACAAGCCAGCAGCTGTACCCAAGGCTGGTGTGACAGCTGGTATACTGCTACCCTTGTGAGTGACAGCTGGTGGAGACAGGTATAGCTCAAACACCTGCATTCGTGGGGCACTCATAGGCCTTCAACATGTAGAGTAGTTATTATACAGGTATATATAAATACATATATAATTATACATATATAATTATACATATATAATTATACATATATAATTATACATATATAATTATACAACTAGACAACGGTATACATTAAATAGCTTCACTCAAAGGTATTCATAGGTCTACACATGTATAGTAGTCATTGTGCACATACATACATTCATATATACACACAGTACGTACATACATACATACTGATACAACTGCACGACGGTATAATCTCAAATACCTTCACTCATGGGCACTTATAGGCCTGCAAATGTATGGTAGTCATTATACTTATACATATATAAATACATACACATTTATACATAATGATACAACTACACACTGGTATCCTTTATACATCTTCACTGAAAGGTACTAGTAATATAGTAGTCATTATAAACACATATACTGTACACACACATGTACGCATATATACTGTACACACACATGTACGCATATATACTGTACACACACACATGTACGCATATATACTGTACACACACATGTACGCATATAACTCATAAAACTACACAGATAGTCATCACACACGCGCACACACACATACATACATAATTTTTGTATTTTATTAAGGTGACAGTTACAAAGTGGTGTACAATCTATCTTATTCTAGTTACATTGTAGTTTATCTTATTGTACCAGTACCTCCCTACAATCAACCTAGTTGTTCCCCAATTCGTCCCTCCGCCACGACCATTTCAAAGTACATACACACACACACAGTCATCACACACACACACACACAGCTGAGACTGCACTAATTTTCCCTTACATAAGCCAGCTTTGATGGTTTAGCCTACATAGCAATGTATATTACCTCACATAAACACTCACTCACCCACATTCCCTCCCTCTCTCTCGTTTGGATTAACATACCAAACACTCACCTAACCACTCACTCTCTCTCTCTCTCTCTCTTGGATTAACAAACTGTCTTCGTAGCGCAATGGATAAATGCACTGAATTTCGGTGTGAGCATTCTAGGTTCGAATCCCTGGACTGCCACATGTATTTGTTGATTTCATTAATTGAGTTTAGGAGTAAAGTCGGTTGGTGGAGGTAACATAATAATACCATACACTCACACACACACTCTCTCTCTCTCTCACACACACACACACATATTTTCCCTTACATAAACCATACCCAACCAGATTTAAGGATTAACATACCATACTCTCACCCAACCAGCCACCCACGTTCACGCGCTCTCTCTCTCTGCGTAACAATCTATGTATCTCTCTCTCTCTCTCTGTAACTATATATGTATCTTATTCGTCTTGTGTGTGTGTGTGTGTATGTGTGTGTGTGTGTGTGTGTGTCTCTGTCTGTGTGTGTGTGTGTGTGTGTGTGTGTGTGTGTGTGTGTGTGTGTGTGTGTGTGTGCGTGTGTGTGTGTGTGCGTGTGTGTGTGTGTGCGTGTGTGCGTGTGTGTGTGTGTTGGTTGGTTGGTTTGTCTGGACCACCTTCTTCCTCATGTTTAGCCACATTAGTTTTCAGATTTTAAGACGTTCGGTCCATTAGTTTGGCGATTTTAAGACCTTTCACCCAATTTCTTTGTCAATATTAAGACCTTTCGTACAATTTAGGTGTCTATATTTTTCCTGGCGAGCGATAGCAAGCCTGTAATGTAGTAGCAACTGGCCTCCTCCGGCCGGAAATTTTTTCTATCGAAAAATATAAACATTTATTTCAAAGAGGGGTTTTGGGGGTATTTAAAACAATTTTAATATAGGTCTTGGGTGGAAACTAAGAAGTATAAATAAATGAGCAAATAAATACTAATAAATAATTAAATTTCAGTGATAACCTAATATATTAATTTCACTCTCAACACCAAACACCTCCCAATGAAATTAATGATATGAACATTTAAGGAAGAAGTCAGTTAGTGGGAGTCAGTCAGTTAGTGGGAGTCAGTCAGTTAGTTAGTGGGAGTCAGTCAGTTAGTGGGAGTCAGTCAGTTAGTGGGAGTCAGTCAGTTAGTGGGAGTCAGTCAGTTGGGCTTTAAAGTATATTGGAGGTTGAATAGAAGGTGATCCCAGTAAGTGAGAGAGAGGGGGGGGAGGGGGGTGATTAAGTTGCACCGTTTGCGCCACTCCCTCCCAGCTGCACCACGTGACAGCTGTAGGAGGGGGGGGGGGATGCAGGTGTGGGCAGCAAGGGAGTTTGTTAGTTATATAGGCAGCTGATATTGTTGTCTCCAGGTGTGTGTTAACTCTATCTCTCTTACTCTCTCTCACACTCACTCTCTCTCTCTCTCTCACACACACACACACACACACAAACCATAATCGTTAAATTCCCCCACCTCTTCCCCCTCCCTCCTCCCCGATTCCTCCATCAAATCCCCCACTTCTTCCTTCCCTCTCACCTCCACCACTCCATTTATCCACCAATCTCCCCTCTTCTCCTTCCTCCTCCACCAATCTCCCCTCCCTTCTTCCTCCTACTCAATCCCCTTCGCCTCCCCCTCCCCCCCCCACCACCACACTGACCTTTCCCACCCCACTTTACCACCAATACAATTACCAGCCCCCTCCTCCTCCCCCCCCCTTCCCCCACCACACACCTTTACCCATTAGCCTACTACCTATTACGCGGGTAGTTACCATCAAACGCTACCATTTCGAGCCTAGAAACGTAACTGAATGTTGTACTGTTCAATCGTTCAAAAATCGACTTGATAAAGATCTCCTCATAACCCTTTGAGTACCAGCGACGTGTTATATTTCATTCTGCCTATATTTAGACGATATTATGCAGCTTAGGAAGGATCTGTGGTAGTTAAAAGGGTTGGCTGAGATAGTTTGAAGCCTCATAATTGTTAGAGGTCCTTTCTAAGCTGAACAAACTCATCCAGTAGTTGCCAGAATATGATAAAAGGGACGTCCCTGGAACTGTACGGGTTAAACTGCAAACACTCGTCTAATTATAGCCAGAATCCAAGGTAAATAGGCGTCATGGTGCTGAGGGGGTTAACATGATAATACTATGCACATTTAGCAAGTTAGTTCAGTTGGGCTTTAAGGAGGATGGTTGTTTTGTCTGTCCCCTTAACCCCTTCAGCACCATGACGTCATTTTAACCTTAAATCTGGCTAACAATACACGATTGTATGCAGTTTAAGAAGAACCTATGATGCTATTCGGAGGGTTATTGGAGATCGATTTTACCCCTTTGAGCCCTAGAGGTAGATCATAAACTAAAGAAAATCGTCTAATGGTAACCAGAATATGATGAACATTACGTCATGGTACTGAAAGGGTTAAATTAACTGCTTTTACAAATGAATAGCCTCCCAACATTTATTGACTAGGTAGGTAGGTAGGTAGGTAGGATACAAGCAGCCTCGTAGGGATCAATATATATGTTGTTGCTTGTTTTCCGGTGTATTCTTTTGTACTTATTTCCATATATAACATGTATTTCCCTATTGCTGCATTGATTATAATATAAGCAGTTGACAAAATAAATAATGAAAATCTATTTATGCATGTATGTACTGTATATACTCAGGCACATATCCCATTGCTGAGGGAGCCCGACTCGAGACAGAGCCCAAACAGAAACAACATTTAAGGGTTCCAATTCTTGGGGTTCGGGATCACTTTTGCTTTGTCTCGCCCCTTTCTCTGTCCCGATGAGTAGGGGAATTTTACAAGGGGAGGAGGATTCCTAGCCCCCCTGCCCCCAGAAGGAAAATTAGGGCAGTACAAAAGACAGACATAAATGGCTAAGGTTGGGTAGAGGATGCCAAACCTCACTAAATTATAAAACACAACAAAAGACAAAAGACAAACATACGAACAGAGCTTTCTTTTTAAATAGCCGGCTAATATACCTAAGTGGGGTGTTTGAGTAATCGACACCCGTTTTCTATGTCGTGTTTACATTTGGGGGTGACGCTTCTATTATTCATCTCTCCTTTCTTGTCTGCCCACAGATTATGATGTCTACCACGAGACTTCGTTGGTGAGGATATCCCTGTTAGCTGAGGACATCACAATTAGCCGAGGACATCTCTTATCGACCGAAGACATCTGACATCGACCCAGGACATCTGTTATCGATCAAGGACATCTCTTATCAACATAAAACATCACGTACATCAACCAATGTTATAGTTTATTAGCTGAGGAAATCTGTCAACCTCTTCGGGATATGATGACACCTTCTTAATCTTTATTCTGGTATTTATTAGACAATTTTGTTAGTTTAAGAAGGAATGTTAAAAGTCAGAAGGTTATGTGAGATATACTTTACCCCTTTAAGTCCTTCCAAAACTGAGCAAAATCATCTAATAATAGCCAAAATTAACTGGTGAAAAGCCACTGACATCACCTACCACGCCTGAGGGACTGACTTATCTACCGGGACATCATTATTATCATCCAGCCAAGCGTCACTGATGTCTTGAAGGGGGTCATCAATAACTTTTATGGGGGTACAGTTAACAAGGCATGAACCAAGGACATATTTCCGTGGAGAGCTGGGTGTTTAATACCTTTCTATACCGACGACGCCCTTTTAACGTAATGCTGGCTACTATCAGACTATTGTATTTAGTTTCAAAAGGGCCTCCAGTAATTAACAGGCTTTGAACTATCTCACTTAACCCTTTTTACTACCACAGATCCTTCTTAAACTACACAATATCCTCTAAATCTAGCTAGAATAAAATGAAAAAAGACGTTGCCGGTACAGAAGGGGTTAAAAGGACAATGCTGCGAAGGGGATTGTTTAAGAATACAAGCCTAAGATTTTTGTATGTATAACTTTTGAGCCAACTGTACAATCCAACAACATCAGGTTACCAATTACCATAGTCTCTTTACTATAATTAGGCCAGTAATAATGACCCTAAGCTTCTGTATCTCAAAAAGGGCTGGAGCAAATGGGTTGTAAAGTTCCAGATTTATTCTCTGGCTGACTTCCCAAATGGTAGAACTATGAGCTCGATTAGTGGTACAGATATTTGGCCTAATTATTAAGTGCCGTTGTAAAGGCTTATCCCTCAATACCTTCACCTTCACCTGAATTGACTATAAATCTCTGTATTTATGGATAGATATTGAAAGCCAGTTTAACAAGAGAAGCTAAATTAATGGATGTATAGATATTGATGTATAGATATTGATAGATATTGATAGATATTGATAGATACACATGGATTATATAATATATCAGGTACTTCACATTTAACATAGAGAATTACTGTATATTACCTCATTAAATAACACAAAAATAATACCAATTTATCATTACCATTATTATTATTATTATTATTATTATTATTATTATTATTATTATTATTATTATTATTATTATTATTATTATTATTGAAACAGGTGTCACACGAGCTCTTTTCCCTTAATTTTGTACAGGCAATTGTAATCTGACAACTTTCAAATCTACGTTTTATAAGATATCAGCCCCCTAACATAGTCTGCATGCAGTCTCTTTTCATGAAATATATTTATTTCTAATTGACTACACACGGCAAATTCGTATTATATGTAATTTAATATATATTTTATAACTATTGTAAACATGTGCCAGAAGACAACCATTGAAAAATGGAAATAACTATTTTTTATGATTCTAGTTTCCGATTCCAATGTGAAAGAACCTCAAACACTACGAGAAAAAAACCTTGCTCATCGACAATTGCCGGAAAATCGCTCGTGTGACATCGAATTTTGAAGCAAGGATGATGATGATGATGCCTTAGGGTATTTCTCTGTTGAATATGACCTTTGACCTTTGACCTTTCCATCGCCGTCTCTCTTCAGTGTGACCTTATTTGTATATGAATCAACATAGGCATCTTGTTGAACTGAGAGGAGAGTTGACCTTTTAATGAAGTGTGTGTTTGTGTGTGTGGCCTCTCTCTCTCGCTTTCTCTCTCTCTCTCACTCACTCACTCACTCACTCTCACTCTCACTCTCTCTCTCTCTCACATTGCAATAGAGGGTATACATTCGGTCTATATTTTATCAATCAATTTGTCTATCTATCAATCTATCAAGATATATAACCATCTCTCTATCTCTCTATCTTGTTATAGGGGTAGAGGAGAGTTCCCCCCCCCCCCCCCCGGCCCCCTCTTTCTCTGAAGGTCTATGAAAACAATCAATTATCCCTTGCTATCTCTTTTATCGATATACCGGTCTATCAAATCTCTCTCTCTCTCTCTCTGCGTATAGAGGTATCAAAATAACCTGTTTCAATTATCTCTCTCAATTAATTAACGTGTCTAACTAGGCTATCAATCTCTATATTGATAACTATCGACCCTCGCGCCCCACCCCTACTCTCTCACTACCTATCTCTCCAGTATCTATCCATCTCTATCTACAGTATCTATCCATATATCTATCTAGGCTCTCATTCTCTCTCTCCCTCCCAGTATGAGTCACACAGGCCCCCCCCCCCCCCATCAGTAACCGGTCTTGTGGTGATGGTGGTGTTTGGCTAGCTCCAGCAGGTTGTTGTTAAATGATCACAACACACACACCTTCCTTCCTTCCACCACCACCACTACCAAACATGTGCCATAAAAAACAACAGTAACCCACCCCGAATGCCAACACCTGATTCTGACAACACCAGAAGCAACTCCTCCTCCCTAATGCCAACACCAGAATAGGCAAACACTACATCCACTATAACTACCAACATAATACATAAATAATGCCAACACCTGACTCTGACAACACCAGCAACACCACTACTCCGAGCTCCCCTATACAGCCATCACCACTACCACCACCACCATCTCCTCTTTAATGCCAACACCTGATATTGAACAACAGCAATCCTACCACCACCACCTTCTGTCCTAATGATCTCATACACTTTCCACCATAACTATCAACATATGCCATAAAAAAGCTACCCCTAATGCCAACACCTGATTCTGACAACACCCCTACCACCATCTCCTCTCTACTGCCAACACCAGAAGAGTCAACCACTACACACTACAAAAAGACCGACCCCAGAATGCCAACACCTGACTCTGCCAACACCCCTATACCACCACTATCACCGACATTTCCTCTCTACTGCCAACACATACTGAACAACAACACTACCAACATATGCATAAAAAAGCTACCCCTGATGACAACACCTGATTCTGACAACACCCCTACCACCACCATCACTATCTCTACTGCCAACACCTGGGTAAAGAATATGCCAACCCCTTGACTCAAACCTAATATCTTTCTACCTACCCCTATGATCCATTAACCCATTTAGTAGCGGTGAATTTGTTTTCATTATATTCTGGCAACCATTATACAGTTTTCTTCAGCTTAGGAAGGATGTCTACCTATTAAAAGATTACAGACCATCTCAATTAATCCTTTCAGCTACCATATATCCTTCCTGAGCTTCATAAAATCGTCTAAATGCAGCTGAAATAAAAACAAAAATACGTCGCCGGTACTGTAAGGGTTAATTATAGGTAGGCCAGAAATGGTGAATCCTAACCTGTGTAATACAAAAAGGGCTAGAACAAATGGGCTGTGCATGTTCACACCTATTCCCTGGTTGACTCTTCCCAAAATGGTAGACATACTAGCTCACTTACTCAGTCCTATTCGGTTTGTGAGTAACTTCGGGATTACTGTATATATATCTTTGTAAATACCATGTAAGAAGAATAACCACTATCGGTGGAAATAAACTTTATTATTATTACAATTATTATTATTATTATTATTATTATTATTATTATTATTATGAACCGGGTATAAAATGAACTCTATTTCATTTATCAACTCTGCGATCTAATAAAATATATTAAATGAAGAACATGAGTATGATAACCACTAAATTTATCAAATATAATAAATACAATATGATAAACACTAAATAAATAGTCAATAAATACAATAACATAACCACTAAATACATAAAATAGTCAATAAACACATTATAATATCCACTAAAGAAATACAATATGATAAATACAATATGATTACCACTATATAAATAAAATACAGTAACAGAAATACAGCCAATAAACACAATAGAATAAACAGTAAATATATAATGCAGCCAATAAATACAGTACCCCTAGATCTGTTGTTGCTTGATTTCCTTTGTACTCCTCCCAAGTAATGCATCCGTTGACCGTGAGAACCTCGGAGGGAACCATTACGAAATGTGGCCCACCTCTGCCTCATTGGTCATTCTGCGGGGCAGCCTTATACCCCCCCCCCCTCCTCTCTCTCTCTCATATCCCTCACCCCCCACCCCCCCCTTCTCTCGCTCTCTTTCTCTCTCTATCTATCTATCTATCTCCCTTTTTCCTAGTGCAACCTCAACCTACTCCTCATTCTCTCTCTCCCTCCCTCTCTCTCTGTCCACTCTCTCTCTCTCTCTCTCTCTCTCTCTCTCTCTCTCTCTTTAGTGCAACCTCAGCCTACTCCTTTTCATTCTCCCCCCCCCCCCCCAACCTCTCTCTCTCTCTCTCTCTATCTGTATGTGTGTTAATAAATGATCTTCTATTATTGTCGATTATCTCCTCTTCCTTCAT
Organism: Paralithodes platypus; assembly: GCA_032716605.1. Lineage (NCBI taxonomy): Eukaryota > Metazoa > Arthropoda > Malacostraca > Decapoda > Lithodidae > Paralithodes > Paralithodes platypus. Next base: position 66,102,003 of record CM064485.1, read on the forward strand.
ACGTTCATTAATTTTCTTGCCCACTTAATTCTTTCTCGCCCTGCCCCTCCCATTTCCACTACACCTCCTACCACCCCCACTTCCTCCTCCTTCCTCCTAAGCCTCCCTCCCACATCCTCCTTCTTCTCCTTCCTCCTGCTCCATCTCACCCTTCTTCCTCCCAAACCTCCCTCCCACCTCCTCCTCCTCCTCCTCCTACCCCACCCATCTCCACCTCCTCCTTCTCCTACCCCTTCCACCTCCTCCTTCCTCTTCCTCCTATCTCTCCTATTCCTTCTTCCTCCTCCTACCCCACTTCCTCCTCCTTCTTCCTCCTGGTAATCACGCCTCCCCAGTCACGTATAAACATGGGCAAGGTCGGTTTAATGGCGGAAACGTTGCTGCGAATGGCAATGACTCCAGACTGACAGGGAGTTACGAGGAAGGGTTAGGCTCTCACAAGAACTGAAGGTGAAAACAGTTCTATATTTTTAAATTTCATAATATTGTTTTGCTAAATCTTCAAAACTTTATTTCCAGTCATTTTTATCAATTATTTTGGCTTTATAATGTGCGGTTTATTTTGCAAGTTTGATATTAAACAATTATTAGTGTGCAAAAAACAAACAAGAACAACTATCTAATATCTTCTTGAGATGCTCTGTTTAAGAACTATTTACGACTTCTGAGTGAAGTTTGTTTCAGGTAGAACAGATCATATATGTGAACAAGTTTCCTCACATACTAGTGTTAAGCCTATAAGCAGAACAGTGTATCCCTAAATATTGAAAAACTATCTCTCCATTGATATGTATTTCTCCTTGTGCAACATATGTATTTCTCCTTGTGCAACATATGTATTTCTCCTTGTGCAACATATGTATTTCTCCTTGTGCAACATATGTATTTCTCCTTGTGCAACATATGTATTTCTCCTTGTGCAACATATGTATTTCTCCTTGTGCAACATATGTATTTCTCCTTGTGCAACATATGTATTTCTCCTTGTGCAACATATAGTATTAGTTTGTAAATAAGATCTCATATTAATTATAAATATATTATGTAACAACCACTTGGGATTGTGCAGCGTTGTGACAGTTTAATCTGGCTATCACTAGACGATTTTATGTAGCTTAGGAAGAATCATTAGACGATTCTATACTGCTTAGGAAGGATCTGTGGGGATTAATAGGGTGAAGACTATCTCAAATAACCTTCTGACTTCCAATTACCTTTATCTAATCTGAATAAAATAGCCTATTAATAGCCAGAATAAACAGTCAAAACGCGTCATAATCCTTAAGGGGTTATATTGTTTAACATATTTAATATATAAGGTATGTGTAATGTGGTGTCACACGAGCAATTTTGTTCCAGCAATTTTTACGAGCAATTGTAGGCTGGCATCTTCCAAAATTGGAGTTTTATCAGAAATCAGCCAGATTAACATAATTTATTTTCGGTGTAGTTCCCGATTCCAATGTAGGTGTTCTTTGATTTCAAAATTATAGTTTGCTAAATCGTTATTTCCACATAGTGATTTTGATAAGCTGTGTTGCCTTTATATTGTGACGTCCCTGTTTTGGCTTGTATATTTTGCAAGTTTTACATTATAATAATACTACGTGAAAAAAACTTGCTCATCGAAAATTGCCGGAAAAAGCGCTCGTGTGACACCGGTTTAAGTCCTCTAATATGTATAACTTGTTTGTAGTTTATATTATAATACATATCTTGGTGTTAATTGTTGTTTGTCTGTTAATGAACCCTTTGAAAACAATAGGGTCAGCTTGTGGACAATGGAAAGTACTGCGTGTTTAACCCCTTCAGTCCCGGCGACGTATTATTAACTTTATTCTGGCTACAATGACACTATTTGTTCAGCTTATAAAGGGTCTCCAACAATTACCCGGCTTCGACCCTTTTTACTACCACATATCTTTCTTAAATTGCACAAAATCGTCTAAATATGACTAAAATGTAATGAAAAAGACGTCACCGGTACAGAAGGGGTTAATTTTTTTTTTTACAATAATAGCATGAAATATGTAGCTACGGGTGGGTGAAGTAGGTATGTGGGTAGATAGGTAGGTAGGTGATTAAGTAGGTAGATACAGTAGGTAGGTAAATACGAAGGTAGATAATTAGATTTATATGTAGGTAAATATCGGCAGTTGAGCGTAGGTGAGTAAGTAGGTAGATACAGTAGGTAGGTAAATACGAAGGTAGATAATTAGATTTATATGTAGGTAAGTATTGGCAGTTGAGCGTAGGTCGTAGCATCGTATTAATATTCTACATAGTATCGTATCAGCGCCCAGGAAATATCAAGAGTGCAGGAAGCATAAAACCCAGTGGGAAAACCAGGTGGGTGGGTAGGAAGGTGGGTAGGTAGGTAGGTGGGTAGGTGGGTAGGAAGGTGGGAAGGTAGGTAGGTAGGTAGGAGGGTAGGTGGGTAGGAAGGTGGGAAGGTAGGTAGGTAGGTAGGTAGGAAGGTGGGAAGGTGGGAAGGTAGGAAGGTGGGAAGGTAGGTAGGTAGGTAGGTAGGTAGGAAGGTAGGTAGGTAGGTAGGTAGATAGGTAGGTAGGTAGGTAGGTAGGAGGGAATAAGAATAGTAGGTAGGTAGGTAGGTAGGAAGGTAGGTAGGTAGGTAGGTAGATAGGTAGGTAGGTAGGTAGGTAGGTAGGTAGGTAGGTAGGAGGGAATAAGAATAGTAGGTAGGTAGGTAGGTAGGAAGGTAGAAAGGAAGGATGGGCAAGCTTAAGACAAGAAGATGGATGGCGGGCAACACAACACAGAAATACAAGAGGTAAACGAGGTAGAGGCAGGTATGTATGTAGGTAGGTAGGTAGGGTAGGTAGGTAGGTAGGTAGGTAGGGCAGGTAGATTGGTAGGTATCTAAAGTGGTATAATAAGAAAGGTTAATTGATACTATGTCCTCTAGCCCATCCCTCATATGAGAGAGAGAGAGAGAGAGAGAGAGAGAGAGAGAGAGAGAGAGAGAGAGAGAGAGAGAGAGAGAGAGAGAGAGAGAGAGAGAGAGAGAGTTATAACTGTGTGAATGATTCTTTAGTATACACTCAATATGCATACGTGTGTGCGAGTGTGTGTGTGTGTGTATGTGTGTGTGTGTGTTCCCATGTGCACCTGAGAATCATCTCATCGACCAAGACGCACGTGTGAGAGCCACCTGGTCCCCGACACACGCACATGCACACATACACACACACAAAAACGTACACACACACACACACACACCCACACACACACACACATATCTATAAATCATCTTTAGGTAAACATATAAATTGCATTAGGTCAATATATTATCATTATTATTATTATTATTATTATTATTATTATTATTGTATGACTTTTATGAACAGTGTCGCCATTTGGGTATAAATAAATAACTGCTGCTATTATCTTAATGCATTGTCTTCATCTCTCTCTCTCTCTCTCTCTTTCTCTCTCTCTCTCTCTGTTCGTATATTTGTCTTGTCTGTCTGTCCGTCTGTCTGTCTGTCTGTCTGATCAATCTATCAATTCATGTATATGTCTCTTTCTGTAGCTCTACCTATACGTCTATCTATCTATCTATCCATTTACCAATAAATGTATCTATCTATCTATTCATATAGCTGTCTATCTATCTATCTATCTATTTATATATCTATATATCCATCAATCAATCAAATTTATATCTATCTATCTATCTATCAATTTTTATATCAATCTATCTATTCATCTATCAATCTATTTATCTCTATCTATCACAGTTGACCTCAGTATATAACTATAACATAGACGCGCGCCCTATAGACCAATTATGTACATACTGTAAATAGCTTAAGTTTATCCTAAGTGAAACGTTTGTATAAGTGTTCAAATAAACTATTTTTTGCAACTAAAATATTTGGATTTTACTTCCCTCTGTCTCTAAGGTAAAACATAAATAAATATAGAAATAAATATATATATACTGTATATATAACAAGCTTCAAACTATCTCACTTAACCATTTCTACCACCACAGATCCTTCTTAAACTGCACATAATCGTCTAAGTATAGCTAGAATAAAAAAATAAAACAGACGTCGCCGGTACGGAAGGGGTTAAAGAATTATTTGATAAGGGATTCAATTTACCTTCATCTTAAGGGGCGATGGGCGTATTTATTTGCTTATTGTATTATCGATTTATTTGTGTTTAGTTTCCTCCCTAGACCTCCTAAAAAACACTCCCTCGACCCCCCTTCCAAAACACTCCCTCGACCCCCCTTCCAAAACACTCCCTCGACCCCCCTTCCAAAACACACTCCCTCGACCCCCCTTCCAAAACACTCCCTCGACCCCCCTTCCAAAACACTCCCTCGACCCCCCTTCCAAAACACTCCCTCGACCCCCCTTCCAAAACACTCCCCCAACCCCCCTCCCAAAACACTCCCTCGACCCCCCCTTCCAAAACACTCCCTCGACCCCCCTTCCAAAACACTCCCTCGACCCCCCTCCAAAACACTCCCTCCCCCCTTCCAAAACACTCCCTCGACCCCTTCCAAAACACTCCCTCGACCCCCTTCCAAAACACTCCCTCGACCCCCTTCCAAAACACTCCCTCGACCCCCCCCTTCCAAAACACTCCCTCGACCCCCCTTCCAAAACACTCCCTCGACCCCCCTTCCAAAACACTCCCTCGACCCCCCTTCCAAAACACTCCCTCGACCCCCCTTCCAAAACACTCCCTCGACCCCCTTCCAAAACACTCCCTCGACCCCCCTTCCAAAACACTCCCTCGACCGCCCTTCCAAAAAACTCCCTCGACCCCCCCTTCCAAAACACTCCCTCGACCCCCCTTCCAAAACAATCCCTCGACCGCCCTTCCAAAACACTCCCTCGACCCCCCTTCCAAAACACTCCCTCGACCCCCTTCCAAAACACTCCCTCGACCCCCCTTCCAAAACACTCCCTCGACCCCCCTTCCAAAACACTCCCTCGACCCCCCTTCCAAAACACTCCCTCGACCCCCCCTTCCAAACAATCCCTCGACCGCCCTTCCAAAACACTACTCCCTCGACCCCCCTTCCAAAACACTCCCTCGACCCCCCTTCCAAAACACTCCCTCGACCCCCTTCCAAAACACTCCCTCGACTCCCCTTCCAAAACACTCCCTCGCCCCCCCTCCCAAACACTCCCTCGACCACCCCCCTTCCAAAACACTCCCTCGACCCCCCTTCCAAAACACTCCCTCGACCCCCCTTCCAAAACACTCCCTCGACCCCTCTTCCAAATAAATGTGTAAATGTTTCGGTAGAAAAATTTCCCAGCCTTAAAATTACAGGCTCGCTATCACGCGCCAGGAAGGAATCGACACCTAAATGGCGCGAAAAGTCTAAATATTGACAACAAATGGGCGTAGCCTTAAAATCGCCAAATTAATGGGCTGAACGTCTTATAATCTAAACAAACAATGGGGCTAAACATGATGGAGAAGGGGGACCAGAAAATCAGCCCAGCCCCCCTTAACCCCTTCAACACGATAACGTAATTTTCATCATACTCTGCTTACCATTAGACGATTTTCTTTAGCTTATAATCAACCTCTACGACTCAAAGGGGTAAATACGACCTCAATAAACCCTCTAAATTACACAGGTCCTTCTTAGACTACATAAAATCATCTAATATTGGCCAGAATCAAAGTAGAAAGACGTCATCGTGTTGAAGGGGTTAAATAACAAAAAGTATAGATTGCAATATGGGTGTTGTATTTGTAAGTGGTGATTGCAATATGGGTGTTGTATTTGTAAGTGGTGATTCAATGGAGTTAAGGGGAGGTCTCCACTTGAGG
>CM064485.1:66110331-66147831 GCA_032716605.1 Paralithodes platypus
ATCTATCTATCTATCTATCTAACTGTGTGTGTGTATGTGTATGTATGTGTGTGTGTTGTCTACCATCTGTCCAATAACACTAAGGGTAGGATCAATTATTTAATAGTGTTTCAGCTGCTACCGTAGTTACCCCCCCCCCCGTCTCCCCCTTCCCCCCCCCATATTGGTAACGCATAGACTATCAGCTGTCCTAGGTCACCAGTTATTCGGTATTAGGGATGGCTGTGTTTTTTTTTTTTTTTTTTTTTTTGTGTTTATACATCCTATTATATTCCATATGTTGTGCCTCTAAACGTATGGCTATGTATATCGTATTATACATATCATAATCATAATAATATCAACAATAATCATCATAATAATATGATATTCATCAGCCTCATCCTCATCGTCGTCGTTATCATACTACTACTACTACTACTACTACTACTACGATTTTTTTTTTATTACGACTACTACTACGACTACTACTACTACTACTACTAAAATAATAATAAAACCGATGATAATTTGTGGTTTTCTGTGTACTTGTTGACATTGATAACATGATTACTCTCAAATATCCCAAACACAAACACACACACAGAAAACGAGGTGTGAGGGCTGAGTGTCATATGGCTGTGTGTGTGTGTGTGTGTGTGTGTGTGTGTGTGTGTGTGTGTGTGTGTGAATTCCAGCTGTCTCTTGTCTTGTGCTTCTGTTTCGCCAGCTGTTCTCCCTATCCCCCCCCATCCCCCTCCCTCTCCCCCTTCCCCTCTTCTTTCTCCCTCCTCTTCCCCTCTTTAATTCCTCCATACCTCTTTCACTTCCCCTATTGCCCCTTTCCCTTATTCACCCTTTATTTCTCCCTCCTCTCCCCTCTGTATCTCCTTCTCCCTTCTTTCTCTCCCCTTCCCCTCTTTCATTCCTTCATACCTCTTTCACTTCTCTAATTTCCACCTTTCCTTATCCCCCCCCCCTTCTTTCTCCCTCCTCTTCCCCTCTTTCATTCCTCCATACCTCTTTCACTTCCCCTATTGCCCCTTTCCCTTGTTCCACCCCTTATTAATCCTCTTCCTCTCCCTTTCCCCTGTTTCTATCTTTGTCCTCTCTTCCATTCCTCTTTCTCTCCTCCAAGTTCCCCCCTTATTTATTCTCTTCCTCTTCCTCTCCTCTTCCTCCATACCTCTCTCCCTTCTCTAATTTCCCTCCCATTTGCCTCTTTGCCTTTTCCACCCTTCTTCCTCTTCCTCCTCCTCTCCTCTTTCCCTTCTACCCCCTTCTTCCTTCCTTTGTCCCCTCCTCTCCTCTTCCCCCTTTCTGTCCCTTACCCTCTTCGTCTTCCCTCTCTTCCTTCCTTTATCCCCTCCTCTCCCCTTTTCTCTCTCTTCTTCCACTCCTCTCCCCCTTTCTCCCTCTCTTCCCTTTCTCCTTACTACTCTTCCACTTCTTTCTCTCCCTCTCCTATCCCCCTTGTTTCTCTATTCTACCCCTTGCCTTTCCTTTGCCTCTCTAATGGATACGTTTTCTATATTTGCAGCTTCGCAAGGATTAATATACCTAAGTCCCCCTCACCCCCGCCCCTCTTCTCTCTATGACGCCCCTTTTCTAAGATGGTATTATAGGAAGGGTGGATCTCTCTCTCTCTCTCTCTCATTAATGTCTAAGATGGTACGAAAATGAGTATCTGACACACACTCCCCCTCTCCTTCTTCCCCCCCCCCCCACCCCATGTCTTCAATTTTAAGTTGGTAGGAAACATTAATATCTGACTCCCTCTCCCTCCATCTCTAACACACACACACACACACACACACCCTCTCTCTCTCTCTCCTTATGCCATCAATTTCTAAGATGGTAGTAAAAAATTAATATCTGACACACACACACACACTCTCTCTCTCTCTCTCTCATACCCACTTCCTGCCACCATCTGTGTCAACATTTCATCCATGTCACATATAATTATAAACGGGTGCCTAAACCTACACCACTACCACACCCACCACTACCACTACCACCACCACACTCCCCCTAAACTTACCACCACCTCCTCCACCACACCTACCACCACCACCACCACCTCCTCCACCACACCTAACACACTACCACCACTACTACTAAATTCCCTTTAAACCTACACACTACCACACCGAGCTCCATCACCACACTCCCCTTAAACCAACACACTACCACACCCACCTCCACCTCCACCACCACACCTACCATACTCCCCTTAAAACTACACAGTACCACCACCACACTCCCCCCTAAACCCCCACACTACCACCACCCCCACCACCACAAACACTACCACCTACTTCACTCCCCTATGCTTAGCCCCATTAGTTTTGATACCTTAAGACAATCACCCTATTACTTTGGCGTTATTAAGACCTTTCGTGCCATTTAGGTGTCGATTTTTTCCTGGCGTACTATAGCAGCCATTGATTGCCCTCACCATCCTCCTCCTAATTATTATCATCATCATCATCAGTTGTTCTTTCTCTTTTATCACCATCTCTTGTTCATAATCATCAGCATCTCTCTCTCTCTCCCACACCCACACACACACACCACAACACACATTCAAAAGCACCCCCCCCCCCCCCGACACACACACACACACACACACACACATACATACATACACAGGTGTTGATGCTCACAGATGGCCCAACACCCGCCCATACAGAGTCACGCACATGGAGATATGGTGTACACGGGGATATGGTGTACACGGGGATGAGGTGCACATGGGGAGGAGGTGCACACGTAACATCGAGCTGCACAGATGGTCACCATAAACACCACACACACTGAGAACGTACATGTGTGTGATAAGACTAAAACGTAGAAAATATAAATAATTGACAAAAAATGTACATATGAACAATTAACACGACTAAAGACATACACACACACTTATATAAATATATATATATATATATATATATATATATATATATATATATATATATATATATATATATATATATATATATATATATATATATATATATAACACTGAGAATGAAGAAATAAGAACGAGGAAGAGGAAGACGATAAGATGATATGATTAGAAGAAGGAGGAGGAAGAGGAGGAGGGAGAAGGAGGAGGAAGAGGAGGAGGGAGGAGGAGTAGGAGGTGGAGGTGGAGGAAGGAGGAGGTGGAGGTGGAATAAGGTGGTGTGGATGATATACAGGATTGGTGGTGGTGGTGAAGAGGAATTATAATCTGTCTCTCCAAATGTGGAAGAGAGAGAGAGAGAGAGAGAGAGAGAGAGAGAGAGAGAGAGAGAGAGAGAGCGAGAGAGAGAGAGAGAGAGAGAGGAGAAAAGGTAAGTAGTAACACAAGCAAGAAAAGGGAATACCAATAAACATGAAAAATATAAGGAAGAGGACATACAACTCTCAAAAAACAAATGAAAACAAAATTGAACAAAAGTATAGCGAAAACAAGAGAAAAGTATAGCGAAAACAATAGAGAAAAGAAGTATAAACACCATGTGAGGAGGAGCACTTTATTGACAACGTTTATTGACAACGTTTCGCTTCTGCAGTATATCTACTTTGGAATGTTGTCAATAAAGTGTTCTCCCTCGTTTAGTGTTTACATCCATTCTGTCAATTATCTGAGTTGGAATACAATATACTGTATGAGGACCACTGTATTTTTCCGAGTATGTTTTTTAACGATGCGATATAATGGAGACAGGACAACGAAACCGAGATAAAATGAGAAGACAGAGAAGAAGAGATGAGAGGAGAGAGAGAAAAGAACGGAGAGAGGAAGAACAGAGAAGAAAAGAGAAGAGAAAACAAAGAGAAGAGATGAGAATGTGAGAGAAGAGAAGAGGAAGAGACAGAAGAGGAGAGAAGAGAAGGAAGAGGGTGGGGTAGAAACAAGGTACCCACCACCACCACCAAACCTCTCGCTTCTCAATAAGGCAGACTTACCCAAATCTGACCTGTTGATACCTTCCTTCCTTCCTTCCACCACCACTACCACTACCATCATCACTACCACCTGTCCTGAATCATCACTACTACCACTATCACCATTATTACTACCACCATCACCACTACCACTACTTCTACAAGACTTCAATAATTAATTCATCCTTACTTCCTTCCACCACCAAAATCACCACTAACACTATCCCCCCCTCCAACACCACAATCACCACCACAATCACGGTTCACCACTTCTACAGACTTTTAATTAATTCATCCATACTTCCTCCCTCCCCCACCAACACCTCACCTTCTCACCTTTACGCATGTTCCTTCATTACTTCTTAATCACGTGTTTACCTTCGCTTCATTCGTATGCAGGTGTTCATTCATTCATTCTTATTTCCTTACACCACCACCTTCACCACTATTACTACTACTACTACTACTACTACTACTACTACTACTACTACTACAACTACTACTACTATTACCACCATCATCATATTAACCTACACCACCCCTTCCTTCACCACCACTACTACAACCATCACCACTAATCACCACCACTTCCAACGTACTCATAGTCACCACCACCACCATCATCACCACTTCCTCCACTATAATCATCACTACCACCAAGAACACACCCATCACCACCACCACCACCACCACCTGTCCTCCACCTCACCTTTCCTCCTTAGCAGATGTTCCTTCATACACCAATGATTCTTATATCTAATTATTTTCTTACTCCATTTTTGTAGGGTGAGGGCGGGTCCTATCCAGAGTGAAGTTAGTCATCATCTACCCAACCTTAGCCGTTTCTGTCTGTCTCTTTTAATGTCATATTTTTTTTCCCTTTTGGGTGCAGGGGGCTACGAATTAAATTCACCTACTAGACGAGACAGAAAAGGGGGCGAGGGAACGCGAAAGTGGTCCCAGACCTTAAGAACTGAAACTTTGAATGTTGTTTCTCTTCGGGCTCTGTCTCGAGTCGGCCGCCCCCAGCTATGGGGTATGTGCCTGAGTATATACATACATACATACATACATAATGTTTTCCCAAACTACCCTTTACAAACACTCCTCTACATATGTTACTGAAGCCATTGAAAATCATGACGCATTTCGACAGTTTGTTCTTGCTATCATTGAGACGATATTATACACCTTAGGAAGGATCTATGGAAATGAAAGGGGTAAGGTCTATCTCAATTACCCCTCTGACTTCCATATACTGAACCTAATCTGAATAAAATCTTCAAATAATAGCCAGAAAACAGAAAAGAAATGCGTCATCAATCCTCAGAGTTAAGAAGGATCTGTGGGAATGAAAAGGGTGAAAACTATCTCAATTAACCCTCTGACTTCCATATACCCTTCCTAATATGAGTAAAATCGTCTAATAATAGGCAGCAAACAGATAAGAAATGCGTAACAGTCTCTCGCAAGGGTTAAGATAATCTACAGATGCTTAGATTACTACAGGTGTTCTTTCCTTTCCTTCCTCAACAGGTGTTCAAAATGTCTTCATCATTGTTCTTTCAAGTGTCGTTCTTCCCTTCAATACCCCCTCCCCTCTTTTTCTCTCTCTCTCTCTCTCACACACACATACCTTCTCTCCCTCTCACTCATTTACTCACACACCCATTCCCACTCGACCTCTATCGCTCTCTCTCTCTCACACACACATTCTCTCCCTCTCGCTCATTTACTCACACACCCATTCCCCCTCGACCTCTATCGCGCTCTCTCTCTCTCTCTCTCTCTCTCTCTCTCTCTCACACACATTCTCTCCCTCTCGCTCATTTACTCACACACCCATTCCCACTCGACCTCTATCGCGCTCTCTCTCTCTCTCTCTCTCTCTCTCTCACACACACACACATTCTCTCCCTCTCGCTCATTTACTATACCACAATCATCCCACCCCACCTCTCTCTCTCTCTCTCTCTCTCTCTCTCTCTCACACACACATTCTCTCCCTCTCGCTCATTTACTCACACACCCATTCCCACTCGACCTCTATCGCGCTCTCTCTCTCTCTCTCTCTCTCTCTCACACACACACACATTCTCTCCCTCTCGCTCATTTACTATACCACAATCATCCCACCCCACCTCTCTCTCTCTCTCTCTCTCACACACACACATTCTCTCCCTCTCGCTCATTTACTATACCACAATCATCCCACCCCACCTCTCTCTCCCCCCCCCCCCCCCCCCCCCCCCCACCACCCCAGCCAGAGGTATGCAGAGGTGTTGTAAGGACCGGGGCTGAGACATACACTATTTTACATACCCCTTTACAGTATATAACCACTACCGTAAACAAAAACTTTACCATAGCAAAAACAGAAAACAAGGTAAAAAAAACAAAAAAAAACAAGAGAAAATCACAAGACAATAAAATCACCCCACGTGTGTGTGTGTGTGTGTGCGTGTGTTTTTGTGTAGTGTTTTTTATTATTCTGAGGCAATTTATTTCTTGTTCATGGTGGTAGTGTTGTTGTTGTTATTGTTATTATACTCACTCTCACTCTCTCTCTCTTGTTGTGTGTGTGTTTTTTTTTTGTTAGTGTTTTTAATATTTTCTGAGGTAATTCGTTTCTTTTTCATGGTTAAAGTGTTGTTGTTGTTGTTGTTGTTGTTGTTGTTGTTGTTGTGTGAGGGGCTCTGACTTCTTGGTGTGTGTGTGTGCGTACTCCGAGACGGTCTGTTCGGATTACCACGAAACTTGGCAGGTGTGTCCGGGCAATCAGGGCTCGGCAGTGGTCCGTAATAGTTTAATGTTGATTCTACTTCAAGGTCCTCGGCGCTATTAACCCTTTGAAGCTCTGACGCGTTTTAGCAGTTAAATTTGGCTATCATTAGACGATTTTATGCAGCTTAGGAAGTATATGTGGGTTTTAAAAGGGTAAATACTATCTCAATCAACCCTTTGACTTCCATATACCGTTACTAATCTGAATAAAATCGTCTTATAGTAGCCAGAAACAGAATATAAACGCGTATTGGAGCTTGAAAGGGTTAAGGGGAGATCTCCACTTGAGGGATTTTTTTCTTGACCCCTTTCTCCCTCATGTTTAGCCCCATTGCTTTTGATATTATAAAACGTTTGCCCCATTAGTTTAGCGATTTTAAGAACTTTCACCCCATATTAAGACCTTTCGTGCAATTCAGGTGTCGATTTTATCCTGGCGAGCGATAGCGAGCCTGTAATTTAAGAGGAACCGGCCTTTGGCCGGGACATTTTTCTACCGAAAAATTTACAAATTTATCTTGAAAGGGACTCAAGGGGGTGTAACTTTAAGCTTGATGGAGGTCTAGGGAACAAACTAAACACCTCCCCTTAAGGGGGAAAGGGTCTATTTATTGGTCGATGTATTTATAGAGCCATATTTAACCCCTTCTGTACCGATAACGTCCTTTTACATTTATTCTGGCTACAATTAGACCATTTTAATCAGGTTATGATGGGCCTTCAGCAATTAAAAGGCTTCGAACTACCTTTTCAGTACTATAGATCCTTCTGAAGTTGCACAGTATCATAGAACATAAGAACATAAGAAAATGGGAGTCTGCAAAAAGCCGATCGGCCCACACAAGGCAGATTCCTAAATATCTTCTAAATATAGCTAGAATACAATTAAAAAAGACGTCGCCGGTACAGAAGGGGTTAATACAACATCACCAACATCCCCCCCCCCCCCCCCTAATAGATGAATGTGCATATTGTTAGGTAGAATACCTCCTAAATTACAGGTTTGCTATCGATCGCCAGGAAAAAACATCGACACCTAAATGACACGAAAGGTTTTAATAATGACAAAGAAACTGTGTGAAAGGTCTTAAGGTCGCCAAACTAATGGGCCGAACGTCTTACAATCTGAAAAATAATAGGGCTAAACATGAGGGAGAAGGGGCGGCAGAACCCCCCCCCCCCCCCCCCTTTAACCCTTTCAAGCTCCAATACGCATTTCTGTTTTGTTTTCTGGCAATTATTAGACAAGTTTATTCAGATTAGGAAGGGTAGATGGAAGTCAGAGGGTTGATTGAGAGAGTCTTTACCCTTTTAATTCCCACAGATACTTCCTAAGCTGCATAAAATTGTCTAATGATAGCCAAAATATACTGCTAAAACGCATCAGAGCTTCAAGGGATTAATATCTAATAGTCAGCATAAACTTTATAATTTAGCTCCGGGTGGGTGAATTACGTAATGTGGGTTGGCTACAAGAGGAAGAAAAGTAAGGTTAGGTTACGATAGGTTGAGTTTGGTGATTGTGGTAGTAGTTATTAACTCAGTCAGTACCAGGGACGTCCTTTTCATTAGATTTTGGCAACTATTAGACAATTTTATTCAGCTTAGGAAAGCCCTCTAGCATTAAGGCTTGAAACTATCTCAACCAACCCTTTTAACTACCACAGATCCTTCCTGAGCTGCATAATATCGTTTAAATATAGCTAAAATAAAATATAACACACGTCGCTGGTACTCAAAGGGTTAAGGTAGTGATGGTCGTGGTAATGGTGGTGGTATCAGTAGTAGTGATGTTGTGGATATGGTAGTGATGGTCGTGGTAATGGTGGTGGTATCAGTAGTAGTGATGTTGTGGATATGGTAGTGATGGTGGCAATTATGTTCGTAGTGGTCATTTAGTGGTAATATTATATAGTAGTGATGGAAGAGTTCAGCTGTATGTGTGTGTGTGTGTGTGTGTGTGTGTGTGTGTGTGTGTGTGTGTACTTACTCTAGTTGTACTTACTCTAGTTGTATTGCGGGAGTGAGCATGCTCGTTATTTCCCGCCTCCTATATGTGTAGGTGTTATATGTATCGTTGGAATGGCTGTGGATGTGTGTGTAGTCTGTATTTTTAGCCAATTGGCGACATCGGAAACGAAGGCTTAGGGTGGATCTGTATGGTACCATTCTCACTATAGACGGTACCGTCTCGCCCGAAGGCTTAGGTAGCCATCAGCTTAGGTGAACCATATGATGCCCATCTCGCCTTGTACCATTTGTGCCAACCCCAGATGGGACGTCACAACGTCGTCCACTTATTCCAGGTACCTATTTACAGCTAGGTGAACTGAGGCTAACACATGAAAGGAGACAAGCCCAATTTGTCTCCGCCCGGCCGGGGATTGAACCCCCGACCCCTCGTGTGTGAGACGAGAGCTCTACCTACTAGGCTACGGGCTGTGTGTGTGTGTGTGTGTGTGTGTGTGTGAAGGGATCATGGAAGTAGTGATGGTAGTAATGATTGTGGTAGTAGTAGGAGTGGTATTAATGATGATTGTAGTAATGATAGTGGTGATGATAGTAGTAGTAGTAGTAATGGTAGTGGTAGTAGTAGTAGTAGTGACGCGATAGGTCAGGTGTGTGTAAGAGAAGAGACCATGGAAGCAGTGATGGTAGTAGTAATAGTAGTGGTAGAAATGGTAGTGATAGTGATAGTAGTAGTGGTAGTTCTAGTGGTGATAGTGGTAGTAGTGATAGTGGTATTGGTAGGGTATTGATAGTAAAGGTTGTGGTGGTAATGGTTGTAGTTGTGGTAGTGACGAGATAGGTCAGGTGTGTGTGAGAGAAGGGACCATGGAAGCAGTGCACCTGTGTCTGATTACTCACAGTCTCTCTCTCTTACACATATCCCCTTTAGTAACTCATTTATTCCGTTTATCTTGTATTATTCTGTATTCAAATCCTATAGCTCTTTGAATAATCTAATTAATTAATCTCTACGTCTGTTTCTTGCCCTCTTCTTTGTTTTGCATGTCAGTTCCATAATCCATCTTATTGTATAATTGTCCTTTTATTAAGACGTCTTTGTTAATCTAAATAAAAGCGGAGTGATACATTATTCCTGCCAACTTGTGTTATAGGATCTTCTAAGTTATAAATAGAAACATTACGTCACCTAAGTTTATAATTATAAATCCAGTATAAATGGAAAATATGCTTCGTCTCTCTCTCTCTCTATATACATATATATATATGATAATAATATGAGGAAAAAGCGTTAGTGACTCCACCTTAAGATCATCTGGGGTTAACAAGAATAAAATATAATCATCTTTGCCTTTGTATTCCTATTTTCATCAGGTCTCTTTTCTCGTTGGCTTTCTCTCTCTATGCTTTCTTCTATTCCAACATTAATTTAGTTTATATTTAAGGGGTTAAAAGTCATTTATATATGAATCCTAATTTTTGCATTTCTCGTTTCATTTATATATGAATCCCAATTTTTGCATTTCTTATTTTCGTTTCATTTATATATGAAGCCTTTTTTATTTTTTATTTTCGTGTCATATATATATACTGTATATATATATATATATGAATCTATGGTCTTGCATTTCTTATGATTGCTTCATTTATATATGAATTCTTATTTTTGCATATATTTTCGTTTCATTTACATAATTATCGTTTTAATGAGCGTTATGTTTTCGTCCCCCCCCCCCCCTCCAAAAAAAAAAAAAAAAAAAAAACACACCTTTAATATCTGCTTGTTCTTTAAATTCTTCCGGGTTTTATTCTCAATTGCGACTTTGTTTTTCTTATCTTCTCTCTTCTATACTCCATTTTCTATATCATCCCCATTACATAATTTTCTATTTCTCTAACAACTCGTTTGATAATAGCCTGCTCGTTACCCCGTCGCTACTCCCACCAATTTTCCGTGTCATGTGCGTGTGTGTATATATACGAGTGAGTGTGTGTGTGTGTATGTGTGTACGAGTGTGTGTGTGTGTGTATGTTTTTGCAGCGAATCGGGCGAGACTCGATTCGTCAGCTGTTTACAAGCCCGGGGTCCGACTGACACATTCCTCCCAGCTGGTCAGAGAGCCTAATTCCCCACTCAGCCAGCGTACCACCCCTTACACACACGAGATACCATGACAAAACTCTAATAGTCTCCAATTTCCGAGCTTCTAGTTTGCATATGAGGCTTTGTTAGTGCCTCAGAATCATGTCTAAGGTGCGGGGAGGGTGGGTTTAGCTCATATTATCCCGTTTAGAGCGTAGATACAGGACCAGATGTGGGGAGGAGGAGACCCGCTGCGCCGCACACACACATTTACCATTTATATTTCGCCGGTGGCATACTGCGCGCCGGGGCATCGCGTGTATCTTGTTATTTTCCCCGGCCGTGTGTTTTTTTTTGTCCCTGTTTGTGGCCTCTTTGGTCCATGGGGTGGGAATTTATGGCCGCTGAAAGACTAATGTGGCGCGGCGAGCATGGCGTTACGCTGAGTGAGTGGCCCTTGAACTGCAGGTGTGCCTTCGTTCGGATCCCCGCACCCAATCCAATAACTTTGACTTTCGCTTACGTTTTATCACATTTTCTTAGGTATTAACTCATTTACCCCAGTGTATTGAGTTATAATAATCATATATGTACGTTTAATAGATTATTTTACCTATAATTATTGGAATTATCGGCACTTCTATCAAACAGGTGGTCAAGAATGGAGGTGTCACGATGATGAGGAATCCTGTAACCTCTGAAATGCACCGAGGGAGAAAAACCCGCGAAATCAGCCTTACAGCCCGCCAAAATAGGGGCGATTTTGGCGGGCCCGCTTGCCTGTTTGTTGTGAGCGTAAATAAAGTCTTATCAAGGCCCGAAGGTGAATATGCGAGTACAACTGTTGACATCGTCGTGTAGGCTAGGGTCACAACAGCGAATTTTCCGTCAATTTTTTACGGGCAATTGTAGTCTGAAAGCTTCAATATTTAGTTTCCATAAGAATTAATCTACCTAACATAATCTACCGTTGATCTACTGTCCGAATCCAATGCGAAAAATCCTCAAAATAGTACGAGAACAAAAGTGTTCATCGACAATTAACGGAAAAAGCGCTCGTGTGACACTAGTTTTAAGGTAGGGTCACACGAGAGCTTTTTCCATCAATTTTCGATGAGCAAGTTTTTTTATTCGTACCATTTCTCGTTTTTTCGCATTCGAATCGACAAGTAGACAGGCTACATATGATTTTAAGAGACTGAAATTATATTTATATATATATATATATATATATATATATATATATATATTGAAAACAAAAATGCCCTCAAGACCCCCACTTCAAAATACATTTGTACATTTTTCGGTAGAACCATGTCCCAGCTGAAGGCTGATTCCTCCTAATTTCCAGGCTAGCTGTCGCTCACCAGAACAAAAAAATCAACACCTGAATGAGGTGAAGCGTCTTATTATGGCCAAACTAATGGTGTTAAACATCTTATAAACTCCCAACTAAAGGGGAACGAAACAGAGGAGGTACAAAACACAATATTGTTAGAAGAGCCTTGAAATGTTGCTGGCTTGAACTAAATGTTGCTGGATTGAACTAAATGTTGCTGGATTGAACTAAATGTTGCTGGATTGAACTAAATGTTGCTGGATTGAACTAAATGTTGCTGGATTGAACTCAATGTTGCTGGCTTGAACTAAATGTTGCTGGATTGAACTCAATGTTGCTGGATTGAACTAAATGTTGCTGGATTGAACTCAATGTTGCTGGATTGAACTCAATGTTGCTGGCTTGAACTAAATGTTGCTGGATTGAACTAAATGTTGCTGGATTGAACTCAATGTTGCTGGATTGAACTCAATGTTGCTGGATTGAACTCAATGTTGCTGGATTGAACTCAATGTTGCTGGATTGAACTAAATGATAAACAGTTTCACTACACTTAACCCCTTCCGACATATGACGCGATTTTGAGCCTATTAGGGATACTTTAAAGCCTTTGTTACCATCAGGTTTCTAGTTTCCTCCCTAGACCTCCATCAAGCTAAACAATTACATCCCCTTGACCCCCTTTCAAGATAAATGTGTAAATTTCCCGGCCGAAGGCCGGTTACTCTTAAATTACAGGCTCGCTATCGCTCGCCAGGATAAAATCGACACCTAAATGGCGCGAAAGGTCTTAAAATTGACAGAATGGGGCGGAAATTCTTAAAATCACCAAACTAATGGGGCGAACGTCTTAAAATCTCAAAGCCAATGGGGCTAGACATGAGGGAGAAAGGGGTCAAGAAAAAAGTCCCTCAAGTGGAAATCTCCCCTTAACAAGCACACCACACTTCTTTCCAACACGCCTAAATTACCTCTAATTAACGTACCCTTGATTTTGGCTTTCTATTACTCTTTCAACCTTGGGGGGGGGGGGGGGATTTGTTACAGACAGCTGCGCCTTTTGTCTCCTTCATGCATTGAAAAAAAACAAAATTATATAAAAAAACAAATCCCTCCTTGGTGTGACTGTTCCTCTACGGTTGACAAGACGGTGTTGGCAGGTGACGGGGGTCTAGCGTATATCCGGCGTCACACATACCTAATTCTGAGCAATAGTTTTTTCGGCAAGCAATTTCATAGGTGTGTAATGTTTTTGCTTAGAACAATTATACACCTACGAAATTCCGAAGAACTTCTATACAAGCTGTACAATAGAGTTTAAGAAGGATCTATTGTAGTCCAAAGGGTTAAGTGACATGGTTCGAAGCTTGATAATTGCTGGGGGCTCTTTTGAAAATGTATACAATCGTTTAAAAGTAGCCAAAATGAAGTTAAAAGGACGTCGCCGGTACAGAAGGGGTTAAGTTTGTTTGCTTAGTCAGTGGCATAATACATAGGTATGATAATTGATGCATGGAACTCACATATCTATCTCTCTCTCTCTCTCTCTCTCTCTCTCTCTCTCTCTCTCTCTCTCTCTCTCTCTCTACCTATCTACCAGTGTTTCTATATATGAACCTGTCGTGCACTCAAACTAACACAGTAATGATATAAATGGAACACATGGTTTGGATGACAGCTGACAAAATTACAGGGGCCATATACCGGTCTTTTCCTGCACACACCTGTTCGCTTAAAGGTAGGTGTGTGTGTGTGTGTGTGTGTGTGTGTGTGTGTGTGTGTGTGTGTGTGTGTGTGTGTGTATTTACCTAATTGTATTGACCTAATTGTAGTAAACAGAAGTTGAGCTTTTAGGCTCGTATTGTCCCGCTTCCTGAGTTACAATTGTCTAACTGTGTGTGTGTGTGTGTGTGTGTGTGTTTTTTTTTTTTTTTTTCAACTACCCATTATTGTATTGCTTAGGTTAGGTTAGCCAAGATTAGGCTTAATAGGAATAAGAAGGCTTAGTTCAATGTTTAAATTAGGTTACACTAGCTTAAAATTGGCTAAAGTTGGCTTAGATTAGTTTAGATCAAGGTTAAGATATTTTCGATAGCTTAAATTAAGGTTTGGCTAAAATACTTATCTTACCCTAACATAACCATAATTTAAGCTTAACTTCAGGTTAAGCTTAGGTAGATTAGGTTGAAGGAAACAATAGATATAATAGGATAGAATAAGGTTAAGGGGAGGTTTTTAGTTAGTTCCCTAGACCTCCATCAAGCTTAAAATGTCACCCTCTAGGCCCCCTTTCAAGATAAATGTGTACATTTTTCGGTAGAAAAATGTCCCGGCCAAAGGCCGGTTCCTCTTAAATTACAGGCTCGCTATCGCTCGCCAGGAAAACATCGACACCTAAATTGCATGAAAGGTCTTAAAATTGACAGAAATGGAGCGAAAGTTCTTAATTATGGTGCGAATGTCTTAAAATATCAAAAGCAATGGGGCTAAACATGAGGGAGAAAGGGGTCCAGAAAAAAATCCCTCAAGTGGATATCTCCCCTTAAGTTAGCTTAAAATAGATTTAAGTTATTCAACTCTGAAAGTGCTTGAACCGACTTTGATAACATTATAATTTAGATACTTCCAGAGGAATTCACTAGAGCTATTTACTAAACCCTAGAGGGCAGCAAAAGATCCAGAGAACAAAATGACCCTCAACCTTCCCACCCAACCCTCCCATTGGAACAGCAGGAGCAGCAACACCCCCCCCCCCCCCCCCCCCCCCCCCCCCCCCCCCCCCCACACACACACACACACACACACACTTCTCCACAAGGTATTAGACAATCACATCGGAGGAGTGGACAGATTATTTAACCGTAATTCTCTTGTGTTTTATATATATATATATTTTTTTTTATATAAGGAAAGCAAAACATACTGCCTTAAAATATCAGTTTAAGCAATCCTTTTCTATAATAACACAATTAATACCCGTAGTAGCTGTGTATTATATATATATATATATATATATATATATATATATATATATATATATATATATATATATATATATATATATATATGCAAGAGAGGCTTCAACAGTTGGCCTATTTTCTGTACAATAGGTAATCGGTGTAAAAGAAAGTTATTATTCCAGGATATAGATTAGGGGCTATTCTGACAGTTATTTCAGGGTTAAGGGAGGATGGGCGTATATATTTCAGGGTTAAGGGAGGATGGGCGTATATATTGGCTTTATTATGTATTTGTTGGTTTCCTTTCTAAACCTCCATCAAGCTTAAAAAAAAAAAAAAAAATCACACACACACACATCTTCAAGATAAATGTGTAAATTTTTCGATAGATTACTACTAAACTACAGGATCGCTATCGCTCGCCAGGAAAAACGTAGACTCCTAAATTGTACGAAAGGTTTTAAAATTGACAAAGAAATGAGACGAAAGGTCTTCAAATCGACAAATTAATGGGGCGAACGTCTTAAAATCTCATAACTAGTAGGGCTAAACATGAGGAAAAAAGGGGGACCAGAAAAAAAACATCTCTCCTTAAGTCCTAAACATTTGTTTGCGCTCCCACGGAAATTACTATTTATAAATACATTAATGTTATTACATACTTAGTTATTACTTGCACTATATTGTATATATATATATATATATATATATATATATATATATATATATATATATATATATATATATATATATATATACCTGTATATATACACACACATATATACAGTATATATATATTTAAGTCCGTTTGTGTGTGTGTGTGTGTGTGTGTGTGTGTGTGTGTGTGTGTGTGTGTGTGTGTGTAGCAAGGCGAGAAGAGCCATGTGAGGACAAACCCTGGGAGATGTACACCTGGTGAACGCGGGGGTGGATAGATAGATATATAGATAGATAGATACATAGATAGATATATAGATGCATGATAGACAGGTGGATAGATATATACACAAACAGATAGATAGATAGATAGACAGATATATAGATAGACAGGTGGACATACATATACACAGGAAGATATACGGTATATACAGTATATATATAACAGATAGATAAATAGACACATGCATAGATATATTGCTAGATAGGTATACAGAAAGATATAGATACATATTGAAATAATCATTTTTGATAGAGATAATGCTAGAAACTATATAGGTCACTCTCTCTCTCTCTCTCTCTCTCTCTATATATATATATATATATATATATATATATATATATATATATATACCTGTTTATATATATATATATATATATACTCGGTATATATATATATATATATATATATATATATATATATATATAGTAAATACATACCGTTTTTTGAAAATATGAAAAGACAGAGAAATACGCATTTAAATATACACACATAGATATATAGAGAAAGATATACTCCTAAATAGGCCATTGTACAAATAGACAAATAGATAAATATAAAGAGACACAGATAGTACTAAAATAGATATATAATAATTATAGCTGGATGTGTAAATAGACAGGCAAACATACATGTCAACATAACCATCATCAGTCTTGTTAGCCTACTACATAACCGGTTTCTAACGAGGGGAGGGTGACAACAGCTGCAATAAAGACCTTCGGGGATTATCAAGTCAAAGTGTTGCGAAACCTTCAAGAATTTACCCTTTACAAACAATCCCTTCATTTTTGTTTAATAATTATAACACGAATGACAACAATAATAATAATAATAATAATAATAATAATAATAATAATAATAATGAATAATAACAATAATAACAATACTATCAATAATATAAACCAGAAAATCATAACCAAATAACAATAGCATTAAATATATACAATAAAAGTAGTGTTAAAAACAAAAGCCCCAACTCTTCTCCCAACAACAACACTAAATAACTAACAAACGATAAACTAGTTAGGTGCCCATGGCCACAAGGCAGAACCAAAGAGGGCCATATAACCTTACAAACCACCCAGCCTATCGCGGCCCCATCTCTACCTGGAGTTTAAGCGACCTCAGGCTAAGATGGCGGGAAATTTTGGTAAACAATGTGTCCGAATGGGTTATCGAGGCTTGCTAGGCGGTGAGGGCTGGCAGGAAGGCTAAATTGAACCCAGGCAAAGGAAGAGAGTTGAACAGATATAAAAAAGGTATAAATTGCAGAATGATATTTATAAGTAGAATTCAATTATATAAGGGATGTATAAAATTAATGAGATGCAAGTCAGTGCCAACTTTAATGAGGTTATCACACTGTATGCTTCATTTAAACTGACGAGATTTTGCGAATATTATGCATCAGAGAGAGAGAGAGAGAGAGAGAGAGAGAGAGAGAGAGAGAGAGAGAGAGAGAGAGAGAGAGAGAGAGAGAGAGAGAGAAAGACAGAGAGATAGAGAAGCATAGATTAGCTGGAGAAGATGAATGAGAAACTAGAAATAGATATTGGTGAAAGCGAGCCTATAATTTTGGAGGAATCAGCCTTTGGCATGGACAGTTTTCTACCGAAAAATGTACAAAATTTATCTCAAAGGGGGATCTTAGGGAGGTCTTTATAAGCTTGGTGGAGGTCTAGGGGGAAAACTGGAAGAATACTAAATAAATTAATAGGTAAAATAAATTAATAGGTAAACTAAATTAATAGGTAAAATAAATTAATAGGTAAAATAAATTAATAGGTAAAATAAATTAATAGGTAAAAAATAAAATAAAATAGGTAAAATAAATTAATAGGTAAAATAAATTAATAGGTAAAATAAATTAATAGGTAAAATAAATTAATAGGTAAAATAAATTAATAGGTAAAATAAATTAATAGGTAAAATAAATTAATAGGTAAAATAAATTAATAGGTAAAATAAATTAATAGGTATATAAATAAATAAATAGGTAAATATAGATACCCTACCCCCCTTAACCCCTTCTGTACCCACGACGTCTTTATAACTTATTTCTGGCTACTATTAGACGATTTTCTTCAATTAAAAAGGGGCCTTCAGCAAATAACAAGCAACAAACTATCTCCTTTAACCCTTTTTGCTACCACAGATCCTTCTTAAGCTGCACACAATCGTCCAAATATAGCAAGATAAAACTTAAAAGACTTCGCCGGTACAGAAGGGGTTAAGGGGAGATCTCCACTTAAGGGATTTTTTTCTTGACCCCTTTCTCCCTCATGTTTAGCCCTATTGCTTTTGATATAATAAAACGTTTGCCCCATTAGTTTAGCGATTTTAAGAACTTTCACCCCATATTAAGACCTTTCGTGCCATTCAGGTGTCATTTTTATCCTGGCGAGCGATAGCGAGCCTGTAATTTAAGAGGAACCGGCCTTCGGCCGGGAAATTTTTCTACCGAAAAATGTACAAATATATCTTGAAAGGGACTCAAGGGGGTGTAATTTTAAGTTTGATGGAGGTCTAGGGAACAAAGTAAATACCTCCCCTTAACCCCTTCAGCACCAGTGACGTCTGTTTACCTTGATTCTGGTTAAGACGATTGTATGCAGATAGAGAAGGACCTATGGTATTCAGAGGGTTTATTGAGATCGTATTTACCCCATTGAGTCAAAGACGTAGATTAGAAGTAAAAGAAAAGCATCCAATGGTAACCAGAATAAGATCAAAATTACGTCGTGGTGCTGAAGGGGTTAAGGCGACAAAAACAGCTGTTGGGGTATGTAACGACACTATTTAACACATGTACGGTAGCGCTTATAAGTCATGTCTCAGCTGTCATTACGTTTGTCTCGCTCTGTGATGCATTAATGTCTGTCAGATGTTGAATAGGGTGGGTAAGTGTAGGAACATGTTTGGATATCTCACTCAAAAAGAATAAATCATGCATAAATATTTCTGATACTAATTATTGATCAAAACATAATTGGTGCCGATACATCACTTACTAGCGCGACTGTACGGTAGCGCTAATAAGTCATGTCTCAGCTGTCGTTACGTTTGGCTCGCTCTGTGCTGCATTAATATCTGTCAGATGTTGAATAGAGTGGGTAAGTGTAGGAACATGTTTGTATATTTCACTCCAAATGAAGAAATCAGGTTTAGATGTTGCTGATACTAATTATTGATCAAAACATAATTGGTGCCGAGAATAACTTATTAGCACGACTGTACGGTAGCGCTAATAAGTCATGTCTCAACTGTACTTACGTTTGACTCGCTCTGTGCTGCATTAATGTCTGTCAGAGGTTGAATAGGGTGGGTAAGTGTAGGAACATGTTTGGATATCTCACTCCAAATGAAGAAATCAGGTTTAGATGTTGCCGATACCAATTATTGAACAAAATATACTTGGTGCCGAGACCTCACTTATTTGGTCAACTGTGCACTGTAAGATATAACTCCTGACTCAATATGAACCCTAGACCAGCAAGATGAAGATCCGAATTGTATATATTAGATACACCATTAAGGGGAGATTTCCACTTGAGGGATTTTTTTCTGGACCCCTTTCTCCCTCATGTTTAGCCCCATTGCTTTTGATATTATAAAACGTTTGCCCCATTAGTTTAGCGATTTTAAGAATTTTCACCCCATATTACGACCTTTCGTGCCATTCAGGTGTCAATTTTATCCTGGCGAGCGATAGCGAGCCTGTTATTTAAGAAGAACCGGCCGAAGGCCGGGAAATTTTTCTACCGAAAAATGTACTAATATATCTTGACAGGGACTCAAGGGGGTGTAATTTTAAGTTTGATGGAATTCTAGGGAACTAACTAAAACCTCCCCTTAATTAGAAGATTTGATTAAGTTCCGGATAACTTCAAACATTTAAGGTCACGATTCTTGTTCTGGAGTGTACTATACTATGATACAAATAAACGTAAACAAATATTATTTATGTGGTTCTCTTTACATGACAATTTAGCAATGACTTTACAATGAGAGAGAGAGAGAGAGAGAGAGAGAGAGAGAGAGAGAGAGAGAGAGAGAGAGAGAGAGAGAGAGACAGGTGTACCCATTCTTAGAAGGCTGCTTGTAACTGAACTACAAAAGAAACATATAATATATATATGGTGACCGGTCACTTCAACCAGTACCTCTCAACCAGTACCAAATCAACCAATACGGTTAGGTTAGGTTAGGTTAGGTTAGTACTATATTTTGGCACTGGTTTGGTTGGTCTGGGTTAATTTGGCACTGGTTGAGAGCTACTGGTTGAAATGGTCTACTGGTTGAAGTGACATGGAACCATATATATATATATATATATATATATATATATATATATATATATATATATATATATATATATATATATTACTATATATATATTATATATATATATTATATATATTATATATATATTATAGATATATATATATATATATATATATATAGAGAGAAGAGAGAGAGAGAGAGAGAGAGAGAGAGAGAGAGAGAGAAAGGATCCAGGTAGAGAGAGAGAGATAGGAGGCGTTAGTTTAGGAGCGAGAGAACTAATAAGGCACACACACACACACACACATTCACACACACACACACACACACGCACGGACCAAGGACACACACACACACGGACCACGGACACACACACACACACACACATACCAAGGACACACACACACACACACACACATACCAAGGACACACACACACACACACACACACACACACACACACATACCAAGGACACACACACACACACACGGACCAAGGACACACACACACGGACCACGGACACACACACACACACTCACACACACACACGGACCAAAGACACACACACACACACACACACACACACACACACACACGGACCAAGGACACACAAAGGACACACAATAACGCACAGATGGTCACGGACGGAAGGGATAAAAAAGGCTTCTGGTCCCCCTTCTTCCTCATGTTTAGCCCCATTAACTTTCAGATTATAAGACGTTCGGCCTATTTGTTTGGCGATTTTAAGACCTATCGCCCCATTTCTTTGTCAATATTAAGATGTTTCGTGTCATTTAGGTGTCGATATTTTCCTGGCGAGCGATAGCGAGCCTGTAATTTTAGAGAAACCTAACGAAAAATGTACAAATTTTCTTGAAGGAGGGTCTTAGGCGGGTGTTTTTTTTTTTTTAGCTTGATGGAGGTCTAGAGATGACACTAATAAAATAACAACAAAAATACGTAAATGAGCCAATAAAAAAAATAAAAAATAAAAAATAAATATATTGGGGAGAGAGAGAGAGAGAGATATGGGGTCCTAGGAGGAAGCATACCGTACCAAGGACCGAGCCGGGGGTTGCCTACAGACATATGGACGATAGTGGAAGGTAAGGATAGCACATACACATACACACACACACACACACACACACACATACATTATCTCTCTCTCTCTCTCTCTCTCTCTCTCTCTCTCTGGGGAAGATGAAGGAAGAAAGGGGAGGATATAAGAAGAAACGAACGTAGAGGATTTGGGTGAGGTGGAGAAGAGTTTGAGAGAACATGAAGGAGAGATGTCAGTTAAGGATGTGAAAAGTAGTATTAGTAGTAGAAATAAGGGAAGGGGGAGGGAAAGGAGGAAGAGGTGAAGGAGGGAAGAGGAGGAGAGGGAATGAAGAAAGGAGGAAGAGGTGAAGGAGGGAAGAGGAGGAGAGGGAATGAAGAAAACGAGGTGGAGGGTTTGAGAGAAGAAATATACATAGTCTAGAAAATAAAGGAGGGGCGTCAGTTAAAGAAGTGGAAAAGGTAGTACTAGGATGAAGAGAAGAAGAGGGGGAGGAGGGGAAAGAGAAAGGGAAGGAGAGGGAGAGGAGGAGGAGAAAACGAGTTGGGGGAGGAGAGTTTGAGAGAAGAAATAAACAGGTCTAGGACATAAATGAGAGGCGTCAGTTAAGGAGTTGGGACACTAATAAGGCCAGGCCACCAGGGTACCACATGGGCAGGCAGAAACGGACCCCCTTCTCTCTCATGTTTAGCCCTATTAGTTTTCAAATTTTAAGACGTTCGGTCCATTATTTTTGCGATTTTAAGACCTTTCACCCCAATTTTGTGGTCAATATTTAGACCTTTCGTGCTATTTAGGTGTCGATATTTTCCTGGCAAGCGATAGAAAGCCCATAATTAAGGAGGGACCGGGAGAATATTCTACCGAATAATGTACAATTATATCTAAAAGGGTAAATGGGAATTTTGGCGATGTTTTCTTAAAGTTTGATGGAGGTTTAGGGCAGAAACTAAAAGAAAAATATGTATTACATGAAAAATCGATCACGAAACTCCCCCCCCCCATTAATTAAAGGACACACGATGGACAGACAGATACCAAATAGGACAGGAGAAGGATCAACCAATAATATTAACCCTTTGACGAATGTGACGCATATAGTCTGCACATAGGAAACAAATACAGCAAGACAGACACTAACAGACATACAGACAGACATACAGACAGGCATATAACACAGGTGGTGGACGGGCGAGAGACGGACAGACACTAAAAGACAACAGACAGACATACAAACAGGCATATAACACAGGTGGTGGACGGGCGAGAGACGGACAGACACTAACAGACAACAGACAGACATACAACACAGGTGGTGGACGGGCGAGAGACGGACAGACACTAAAAGACAACAGACAGACATACAAACAGGCATATAACACAGGTGGTGACGGGCGGGAGACGGACAGACACTAACAGAAAACAGACAGACATACAAACAGGCATATAACACAGGTGGTGGACGGGCGAGAGACGGACAGACACTAACAGACAACAGACAGGCATATAACACAGGTGGTGGACGGGCGTGAGACGGACAGATACTAACAGACAACAGACAGACATACAGACAGGCATATAACACAGGTGGTGGACGGGCGGGAGACGGACAGAACGGGTTATGAAGGGGACCACCTAGTTTTTGGTTTTATCTCTCTTTCTCTCTCTCTCTCTGGGTTGTATCCATGCGGCCCCATTCAGCCTGTTTTAAGACTTTAATCCCTATCCAAAGAACATAAATAAAAATCCAGGTGTCGATTTTTTCCTGACGAGCGCTAACGAGCCCATATTTTTCCTGACGAGCGCTAACGAGCCCATATTTTTCCTGACGAGCGCTAACGAGCCCATATTTTTCCTGACGAGCGCTAACGAGCCCATATTTTTCCTGACGAGCGCTAACGAGCCCATATTTTTCCTGACGAGCGCTAACGAGCCCATATTTTTTAAAATATTTTTTTCTCAGCAGGCTAAATTTGTAAATTTTTCGATAGAAAAATGTCTCCGGCGAAGCCGGATTACTTCATACAATGAAGAAATCGACACCTGGATGGAGATAAACGTCTTAGAACAGTAGGCTGAATGGGGCCGAATGGATACAAGCCAGAGAGAGAGAGGGAAAAAGGAGAGAAAAAAAAAATCAAGTCAGGTGGTGGACAGCCGGGAGACGGGCAGAACGGGTTAGGAACATAAATTGGACAGGAAGGGAAGACAGTCATACGGCAGAGCTGACAGGTAGGGGGTTGGGGGGGGGACAGAAGGCGGAAGTTATAGTGACGGGCAGATGGACGGTTATACATACACACACATACATACACACATACACACACACACATACATACAGTCATATACACATACATACATACATATATATACACACACACACACACACACATTCATACAAACACACACACACACACACCTGTGGTTGTAGTTGAGGGCTATCAGTTAGCGCCCCGTGGTCCACGCCGTTGCGGCGCCGGTACTGACACACAGTCACACATACACAATCGCACACACAGTCATACACAGTCACACACAGTCATATACAGTCACAGTCACACACTTCTACACACACACACACACACATCTTCCATAAATGAACCCTGTAGTATGCTAAGAATTAACTATTTCCAAATTAATCATTAGCTCCTTTCCAAACATCCCCCCCCCCCCCCCCCCGGTACATCCTGGGGCCCGAGAACAGCCACTTGCGGGTCCACTAATCAACCGAATTGAGGTGAAACGAGGCGGAGAAAATTGAATAAATGTTAGAACGTGTGTAGGAGAAAAATGGAAGGTGTGAGGGAGAGAGAGAGAGAGAGAGAGGGCACAGCTGCTTCAAGGTGTTAGAGAGAGAGAGAGAGAGAGAGAGAGAGAGAGAGAGAGAGAGAGAGAGAGAGAGAGAGAGAGAGAGAGAGAGAGAGAGAGAGAGAGAGAGAGAGAGAGAGAGAGAGAGAGAGAGAGAGAGAGGACAATAGATTTATATATACTAACTTTACATAGGATTACTGAGAAAAAATACCACCTATAAAATATATAGAAGCAGGCAAAAATAAGACCATGTAAGAACACTAAAGACAACTGACTATAGAAGATGAAGAAGAAGAAACAGAAGAAGAAGAAGACAAAAGAAAATATATATAAGACAAGAGGATACACTCAAGAGAGGGGACCACGGGGGTAAAATAATCTCTCTACCTACCCTCTGTGTCTCTCTCCATCTCTCTCACACCTCACCTGTTAGTCTTGGCTGGCACGAGAGAGAGAGACATTCAACAAAATGTCATCGGCTTCCTTTGTGTAGAATAGAGTACACATGAAGTTATGTCAGCAATATTAGAATTCAACATGAACAAAGGAAGCCGACATAGATTATCTTCCCTCTAACTCCAACAAAAACAAAAACAGTAACAGCAACATCATCAACAATAATAACAGTAACAAGAACAACAGCAGTAACAACAATAAATAACAACAGTAACAATAACAGCAACAACAATAACAACAGCAACAGCAACAACAACAATAGCAGCAACAACCACATTAACAACAGTATCATCAACGTCAACAGCAATAACGAAAACAACCTCAACCACATAACAAATAAAATAATATTACCACAACAATAGCCACAGCAACAACATTAACAACTACCCCCACAACAACCACCACAATAACAACAAAAACAACCCCCACAACCACAGCAACAACAACATTAACAACTACCCCCACAACAACCACCACCACAATAACAACAAAAACAACCCCCACAACCACAGCAACAACATTAACAACTACCCCCACAACAACCACCACCACCACAATAACAAAAACAACCCCCACAACCACAGCAACAACAACATTAACAACTACCCCCGCAACAACCACCACCACCACAATAACAACAAAAACAACCCCCACAACCACAGCAACAACAACATTAACAACTACCCCCACAACAACCACCACCACCACAATAACAACAAAAACAACCCCCACAACCACAGCAACAACATTAACAACTACCCCCACAATAACCACCACCACAATAACAACAAAAACAACCCCCACAACCACAACATTAACAACTACCCCCACAACAACCACCACCACCACCACAATAACAACAAAAACAACCCCCACAACCACAACAACATTAACAACTACCCCCACAACCACCACCACCACAATAACAACAAAAACAACCCCCACAACCACAACAATAACCACAACAACCCCACCAAACTGTAAGAGTCTATGAACTTAGTCTTTACCCACGTAGATATAAATATTTAAATATGGGCGTGGCATGTAAACAAAGAAAACCACCTATTGCCTCTGAAGTGAGTTAAAGGGAGATTTGTATGCATTTGGTTATATATTTATTCATTTATTTATTCAATTCCTCCCTAGACCTACATCAACCTACTTAAAATACCAGCAAGACACAGCTTCGAGATAAATTTTGCATTTTCAGTAGACACATGCCTCAGCCAAAGGCCGGTTCCTCTTAAATTGCACGCTCGCCATCTCTCGCTAGGAAAAAAAAAAAAAAAATCCACACCTAAATCGCATGCAAGATCTTACAAAAAAAATAAAAATAAATAATAATAATAAAATAACATAAATAAATACAAAAATATATAATTACATGCGGCGGAAGTTCTTAAAATATCAACACTAATGGGGCTAAACATGAGGGAAAAGGGGGTCCAGATAAAACACATTACACAGAGAAGCTAACGACACCCAATGACCCCAAGATGGCTAGGGAGGTTGGCCGATCTCCGTAAGTGTTAGGGTCTCTACACCGAATATTCCCGAGTGCATGATGTGTGTGTGAGTTTGTATTTTGTTGTTGTGTGTTCGTTGTTTTATGTTGTGTTGTCCCTATTCGGGCTCTGTCTTGAGTCGACCCCCCCCCCCAAAAAAAAAAGGAAAAGAGGGGACAAAATAGGAAAAGTGGGAGAAAAAAGGAAAAGAGGGGACAAAATAGGAAAAGTGGGGAAAAAAAACAACAAACAAAAAGGAAAAGAGGGGACAAAATAGGAAAAGAGGGGAAAAAAGAAACAAAATGGAAGAGAGGGGACACAATTGGAAAAGAGGGGACAACATAGGAAAAGAGGGGACAAAGTAGTAAAAGTGGGTATTGGGCCTGAGAGTATATAGAATAGAATCAAATAGAATGAAAGGGAGTCAACAATTATTATTAGCCTGGAGGTCATGACGAGGCAGAACTAGTCAACCGGACGAGTGACTGACGTGGTGGTGGCTTGGTGGGTTAAAGCTGTCTTGATTTATTAATATTATGGGATAAATGGATGAATGAAGGAATGAAGGAATGAATGAAGGAAGGAATGGTTGAATGAATGAAGGAATGGTTGAATGAATGGAGGAATGAATGAATGAATGGACGAGTGAATGAATGATTGGGAGAATTAACGGTTGAATGAATGGAGGAATGAATGAAGGGACATGGATAGATGCATGACTGAATGGATGAAGGGACATGGATAGATGCATGACTGAATGGATGAAGGGACATGGATAGATGCATGACTGAATGAATGAAGGGACATGGATAGATGCATGACTGAATGGATGAAGGGACATGGATAGATGCATGACTGAATGAATGAAGGGACATGCATACATGCATGACTCAATGGATCCAGGGACATGGATAGATGCATGACTGAAGGGATAGATGAATGAAGGGACATGGATAGATGCATGACTGAATGAATGAAGGGACATGGATAGATGCATGACTGAATGAATGAAGGGACATGGATAGATGCATGACTGAATGGATGAAGGGACATGGATAGATGCATGACTGAATGGATGAATTCATAAATATGTATATGAGTGAAAGGATGGATGGACGATTAAATGGATGAATGAATTAATTAATGGTTGGATAAATAAATGGGTGCATGAATGGATAACTGGATACAGGAAGGAAGGAAGGAAGGAAAGAAATAAGAAAGGAAAGAACAATGACAAACAAAAACACACATAATAAAGTCTGAGAAGTGATAGAACAGGTAAACATTGGCGCTAAAATCAATTAGTTACCCAATTATTAAAAGAAAACAGACAGTTTATTAATAGGTGCAGACAAAGGGGTAAGGTAAAGAAAACGAACTCGGGGAAATAAGGCCGGGAGGACGGAAGGAAAGAAGGAGGGAGGAAGGAAGAATGGAAGGACAGAAGGTAAGGTAAGGTGAGGAAGGAAGGAAGGAAGGAAGGAAGGAAGGAAGGAAGGAAGGAAGGAAGGAAGGAAGGAAGGAAGGAAGGACGGAAGGAGGGAGGGAGGAAGGACGGAAGAAAGTGTGGATGGAAGGAAGGCAGGCAGGAAGGAAGGATGGGAGGAATGAAGGAAGGAAGGTAGGGAGAGAAGAAAGAAAACAAGAACATATATATATATGTACGACAATAAGTAAGAAAGAAAGAGAGACAATAAGTAAGAACGAAAATAAGTAAACAAGTAAATAAGTAATGAAGAAAGAAAACAAGTAAGAAACAAGGAACGATATTAGGAAACAAAATAAGTTAGTAAGAGAGAAAACACAAAATAAAATAAGTAAGAAAAATAAGAGAAAATAAGAATGTAGGAAATAAATAAATAAGCAAACAAGAACTAAAGAAATTAAGAAAATAAGTAAATTAAGAAAGTAAGTAAACAAAGACAGTAAGAACGTAAGTAAACAAAGGAAGTAAGAACGTAAGTAAACAAAGGAAGTAAGAACGTAAACAAAGGAAGTAAGAACGTAAGTAAACAAAGGAAGTAAGAACGTAAACAAGGGAAGTAAGAAAGTAAGTAAACAAAGACAGTAAGAACGTAAGTAAACAAAGGAAGTAAGAACGTAAGTAAACAAAGAAAGTAAGAACGTAAGTAAACAAAGGAAGTAAATAAACATAAAAAGTAAGAAAGTAAACAAAGAGGTACGGACGGAAGAAAACAAGGACGGACGGAAGGAAGGAAGGAAGGAAGTATAAGGAGCTCAGCTGCCGTCTTCAATCACCAGGCTCACAGCTGCTTCTGTTCTCTGTTTCTAGCTCTCGCTCTTACACGCACACACACACACACTCTCTCTCACATACACACACACTCACACTCTTACACACACACACACACACACTCTCTCTCTCTCTCGCTCTCTTACACAAACATGCACACACTCTCTCACACACGTACACTAACTCTCTCACACACACTATCTCTCTTCCTCTCCCCCCCCCCCCTCTCTCTCTCTCTCTCTCTCATTATATGTGATGCTAGTCATATATATAGTGATAAACTAACATAACACCATGTCACTATTACAAGGCAAGCTTATAATTAGTTTTCTTGAAAACTTAAAATTGTATATAATTTACAAATATATAATTGATAGATATGTATTAATTTCCCTTTTTAATGTTTTTATGTTGTTAACTTCTTGAGGATTATGACGCATTTAGAGTTTATTCTGGCTATCATTAGACAATTTTATACAGGTTAGGAAGGGTCTATGGGAGTTAAAAGGGTATAGACTATCTCAATTAACCCACTGAATGACAGATACCTTTCTTAATATGAATAAAATCGTCTAATAATAGACAGCAAACAGGAAATAATTGCGTCATCAAATCTTGAGAGGGTTAATCCATTCCACATAAATAATAAAAAAAAAAAAAAAAAAAAAAAAATATATATATATATATATATATATACAGTATATAATTATATATATACAGTATATATATATATTCGAAGTGGGTGGTGCGATACCGACTGCTGTTTCTCTCATATACGCAAATGCATCTGCTACTTACACACATTGACAAAAATACATACTACTGTACATCTGCTGACACACACACACACACACGGCTGCTCTCTCTCTCATATACACACAAATGCATCTGCTACACACAAAGACATTCACGTAAATGTACATCTGCTCACACACACACACACACACACACACACACACACACACACACCCATAGACCAAAATACCATAATACTGGCGTACATCTGCTCTCTCTCTCACACACACACACACACACACACCCATAGACCAAAATACCATACTACTGGCGTACATCTGCTCTCTCTCTCTCACACACACACACACACACACACACACACACCCATAGACCAAAATACCATACTACTGGCGTACATCTGCTCTCTCTCTCTCTCTCTCTCTCTCTCTCACACACACACACACCACACACCACACTACTGGCGTACACACACACACACACACACACACACACACACACACCCATAGACCAAAATACCATACTACTGGCGTACATCTGCTCTCTCTCTCTCTCACACACACACACACACACACACACACCCATAGACCAAAATACCATACTACTGGCGTACATCTGCTCTCTCTCTCTCTCTCTCTCTCTCACACACACACACACACACACACACACACACACACACACCCATAGACCAAAATACCATACTACTGGCGTACATCTGCTCTCTCTCTCTCTCTCACACACACACACACACACACACCCATAGACCAAAATACCATACTACTGGCGTACATCTGCTCTCTCTCTCTCTCTCTCACACACACACACACACACACACACACACACACCCATAGACCAAAATACCATACTACTGGCGTACATCTGCTCTCTCTCTCTCTCTCACACACACACACACACACACACACACACACACACACACACACACACACACACACACACACAGCTGCATCTGTCTGGAGGCTGGTAATATAATATAAGATATACAGATTATTACATCATCATTTTTTAGCTCTGATATGTTTTCCTGGCTTTATGGTAAATTATTCAATACGTATCATTTCACACAACGCATTTTACAACTTACAACTTCAAGATGCATAATTAGGATAACAAGGGAAGACCAGATGAAATAAAGAATGGTGGGTGGGGTGAGAGCCTTTCTGTTTCATTGTCCTTATTATTCAGTTAACCCCTTGAAGCTCTGACGCGTTTTAGGAGTTTTATTTTGGCTACCATTAGACGATTTTATACAGCTTAGGAAGGATCAGGAGGTATTAAGAGGGTAAAGACTATCTCAATCAACCCTCTGACTTCCATATACCCTTCCTAATCTCAATAAAATCGTCTAATATTAGCCAGAAAACAAACAAAAAGGTGCGTCATCGGTCCTTAGAGGGTTAATAATGTATATCATACTTTGACCGGTTTTACTTCGGCTGACGGTCAATTGAATCCCTTAAGGGGGCCAACCTCGCTTGTTTCTCTTTCTCTCCCTCTCTTTTTTGGCTTGTATCCATTCGGCCCCATTCAGCCTACTGTTTTATGACGTTTACCCCATCCAGGTGTCAATATTTTCCTGGCGAGCGGTAGCGAGCCAGCATATATATATATATATATATATATATATATATATATATATATATAATATATATATATATATATATATATATATATTTTTTTTTTTTTTTTTTTTTTTTTTTTTTTTTTTTTGTTTTTTTTTTTTGTATACAGCAAGCTAAATTTGTACATTTTTCGATAGAAAAACTTCTCCGGCGAAGCCGGATTTTTCCATACAATACTGGCTCGCTTTCGCTCGCCAGGAAGAAATCGACACCTGGATGGGGATAAACGTCTTAAAACAGTTGGCTGAATGGGGCCGAATGGATACAAGCCAGAGAAAGAGGAAAAAAGCCGGTGACCCCCCTTAACAACCCATTTATAGATGCCTAATGAACACATATGCAACTACTCTGTCTCTGCGTCACATTATGGCCAAGTTTTCACAATTACCGACATACTTCGCTACAAGATCTGCATAATACCCGACATACTTCGCTACAAGATCTGCATAATACCCGACATATTTCGCTACAAGATCTGCATAATACCCGACATACTTCGCTACAAGATCTGCATAATACCTGACATATTTCGCTACAAGATCTGCATAATACCCGACATATTTCGCTACAAGATCTGCATAATACCCGACATATTTCGCTACAAGATCTGCATAATACCCGACATATTTCGCTACAAGATCTGCATAATACCCGACATACTTCGCTACAAGATCTGCATAATATTGACAACTTATTCTGGCTGTACCTAGATAAATCTAGCATCGTCTATAATGATAGCCGGAACAAATCTATCTATCTATCTATCTATATGCTCAGGCCCAATCCCCATTTTGGGGGTAGCCGACTCAAGACAGAGCAAGAACAGGGAAAACACAAAAACAACATAAAACAAAAAATAAACACCGACAAATAAACACATAAACTCAAAGGGTTACCAACATACTTCGCTACAAGTTCTTCGTCATACACAGTAATATATAATAAAATATTATAATAATAATATCATATACCCATAATGTAATCTAATTATAATATATCTAATTCAATCTAATATAATAAATATTTATATAATTATACTGAGATAGCATAAATACAGAAAATTACATATCCATTGTCTCAAAAGTGCCAAGGTGATTATACATTCCTTTACCCTACTCCTGTTTAACATGGTTCCCGGACATCTCAACCAGTAGCTCTTAACCAGTGCCAAATCAACCTAGACCAACCAAACCAGTGCCAAAATATAGTACTAACCTAACCTAACCCAACCGTTGATTTGGTACTGGTTGAGAGCTACTGGTTGAAATGGCCGACTGATTGAGTTGTCCGGTCACCATTTGACATACATATAAACACATAAGTATTTAAGGGGAGGTTTTTAGTTTGTTCCCTTGACCTCCATCAAACTTAAAATTACATCCACTAGACCCCCTTTCAAGATTAATTTGTGAAAAATTTCCCGGCCGAAGGCCGGTTCCTCTTAAATTTCAGGCTCGCTATCGCTCGCCAGGAAAAAATTGACACCTAAATGGCACGAAATGTCTTAAAATTGATATAAATGTGGCGAAAGTTCTTATAATCGCCAAACTAATGGGGCGAACGTCTTAAAATTTCAAAAGCAATGGGGTTAAACATGAAGGAGAAAGGGGGTCCAGAAAAAAATATCTCCAGTGGAAATCTCCCCTTAACACAAGCGTAAGTCAATGACCCGTCGCCGTGAACAAGAGACCTAAGACAGGCTAATAAGTCAATCCTGGTCAACCAAGTGCTCCTCCTCCCTCTTATACGGTGTTTATAGCCAAGATCAGCACCAAGAAGTTTAAATAAAAAATAAATAAAACAAATAAAAAAAGGAGTTTATACCTTTAAAGGGAGGCTCAGGAGGTTAACTAAGGGGAGGTCGGCCGCTTTTCTGGTCCCCTTTCTCCCTCGTGTTAAGCCCCATTTGTTTTTGAGATTATAAGACGTTCGGCCCATTAGTTTGGCGATTTTAACACCGTTTGCCCTATTTCGTTGTCAATTTTAAGACCTTTCGTGCCATTTAGGTGTCGATTATTTCCTGGCGAGCGATAGCGAGCCTGAAATGCTAAGAGGAACCGGCCTTCGGCCGGAAAATGTTGCTACCGAAAAATGTACACATTTATCTTGAAGGGGTGTTTTTCTAAGCTTGAAGAAGGTCTAGCGAGAAAACAAAGAAATTAAGAAATAAATTAATTAATCAAAAAAGGGTCCTTCTCCCCTTAAGCCGGTATCACACGAGCGCCTTTTCCCTCAACATTAATCCTCAACACTGATCTGGCAGCTTAGGAGGCCAACATGTAAAATATTTCGGTTACCTAAATTCATCTAGCAGCAGTCTAGAGTGTCCGATACCAGTGCAAAACAGTCCAGAAATATTACCAGACAAATGTTGATTATATTGAAAGTTGACTAAAACAGCTCTCGTGTGATACCGGCTTTATCGTAGTGTCTCATAAAACGCGTATGTGTCAGTTTATTTTGGGCTTAGGCAGATAAGCATGTTTAAGGGGGCCCACCTCGCTTTTTTTTCTCTCTCTCTCCCTCTCTCTTTGGCTTGTATCCATTCGGCCCCATTCAGCCTACTCTTTTAAGACGTTTATCCCCATCCAGGTGTCAATATTTTCCTGGCGAGCGGTAGCGAGCCAGCATATATATATATATATATTTGTTTTGAGAGCAAGCTAAATTTGTAAATTTTTCGATAGAAAAATGTCTCCGGCGACGCCGGATTTCTCCATACAATGCTGGCTCGCTATCGCTCGCCAGGAAGAAATCGACACCTGAATGGGGATAAACGTCTTAAAACAGAATGGGGCCGAATGGATACAAGCCAGGGAATGAGAGAAAAGGAAAGAAATATAAAAACAAAACAGGTGACCCCCCTTAAGAAGATAAGCTGTTTAACTTCCTACTCGGCCATTTATCAAAGTATCTGAATATCTCTGTCTAGCTATTTAAGTGCATATTGAACAAGACAAACAAAATATACTGTATATATCCTGTATATTTATATCCTGTATAATAGTATAGGAACATTTAGTAGCTCCCGTGTACTAGTGACATACTAAATAATTATATATTCTTGTAACTTCATTAGTTCACAATACAGTCATCCACACACACACACACACAGACATACACCAACACACACACACACAGACAGACATACACCAACACACACACACACACACACATACAGACAGACATACATACACACACACACACACACACACACACACACTCCAACACACACACACACACACTCGTCTTGGTTCGCTCAGCAAAACACCTGGAAGGAAGTAAGGCATCTGCTTGAGAAGAGGTGCAGGTGTGTGTGTGTGTGTGTGTGTGTGTGTGTGTGTGTATGTGTGTGTGTGGGTGTGGGTGTGTGTGTGTGTGTGTGTGTATGTGTGTGGGTGTATGTGTGTGTGTGTGTGTATGTACAGTACGTCTTATCGCACATGTCCTTGTATGTGAGCCTACGTACGTGCTTCTGTATGTGTGCCCATTTGCGTGTGAGAGAGACGAGAGAGAGAATTGAGTGAGTATGTGTGTGTAAGAGAGAGAGAGAGAATTGAGTGAGTATGTGTGTGTGTGTAAGAGAGAAAGAGAGAGAATTGAGTGAGTATGTGTGTGTGTGTGTAAGAGAGAGAGAGAGAATTGAGTGAGTATGTGTGTGTGTGTAAGAGAGAGAGAGAGAGATGAGTGTGAGTATGTGTGTGTGTAGCAAAGCGTGTGTACTGTGTATGTATGTATGTGTGTGTACAGTACGTCTTATCGTGGGTATCTATCCATGTATGTGAGCATACGTGCATGGTTATGTGTGTTCGTGCGTGCGTGTGTGTATGTGTGTGTGTGTTTGTGTGAGAGAGAGAGAGAGAGAGCGAGAGTGTGTGTGTGTGTGTGTCTGTGTGGGCGTACGGGCGTGTGAATGGGCTGTGTTTGGTATGCAGTAGTAAGGATGTAGTGTCCTTGTGAATATTCCAAGACAGTTGTGGACACGAGGGGAAACGCTAAAATGGAGAGCAAAGATGGTGGCAAGTGAGAGTGGGTGATGGTGGGGAGAGAGATAATTGATGATAAGGGAAGAGAGAACTGATGATGATAGGAAGAGGGATAATTGATGATGATAGGAAGAGGTCTAATTGATGATAAGGGAAAAGAATGGTGATGATAGGAAGAGAAGGGAGCAAACGTGGTGGCAAGAAGAGTGATATTGATAAGGGAAGAGAGAGAGCGAGTGATGATAAGGGAATAGAGATAATTGGTGATGATAGGAAGAGAGATAATTGATGATGATAGGAAGAGAGAGTGATGATGATAGGAAGAGAAGGGAGCAAACGTGGTGGCAAGAGAGAGTGATAATGATAACGAGAAGGAGACACAAGTGATGATAAGGGAATAGAGATAATTGGTGATGATAGGAAGAGAGATAATTGATGATGATAGGAAGAGAGAGTGATGATGATAGGAAGAGAAAGAGAGTGATAATGATGGGGACAGAAAGAGAGAAGTGATGAGGAGGCAGATAAGATAAAAGAAAGAACCGAGAGAGAGAGAGAGAGAGAGAGAGTGAGAGAGAGAGAGAGAGAGAAGAAAGAAAAGAAGTATTATAATAGAAGGGCAATCAAGGGAAGTGAAGTGGAATGGTGTGGAGTGGTGGAGGAAGGGGGGTAAAAAATTGGAATGGAGAGAGAGAGAGAGAGAGTGAGTGAGTGAGTGAGTAAGTACAAAGGAGTACAAAGAGAGAGAGAGAGAGAGAGTAAGAGGAAGAGTAAGTAACAAAAATAATAAATGGATGGATAGATAGATAAATAGTGTGTGTGTGTGTGTGTGTGTGTGTGTGTGTGTGTGTGTGTGTGTGTGTGTGTGTAATAGAGAGCGACAACAGAAAGCGGAAGTAACGATCAGTGGGAGGAAACGGAATGAGGAAGTGGAGAGAATGGAGAACAACAGCTGGGAGAGAGAGAGAGAGGGAGGAGGGGAGCGAGGGAGGGAGCGACAGATGGACGAACGAGGGAAGAGAGAGAGAGAGAGAGAGAGAGAGAGAGAGAGAGAGAGAGAGAGAGAGAGAGAGAGAGAGAGAGAGAGAGAGAGAGAGAGAGATAATAAGGGAAGAGAGAGAATGCCTGCGGGGGGGGGGGGAGGGGGGGGAGGGAGGATAAATAAGGGAAGAGAAAGCATAGATAATAACAGCTGGTGTGGAGGAAGAGAGAGAGGGGGATAAATAAGGGCGAGAGAGAATGGCTAACAGGAAGAGGGGGAGGGGGGATAAACAAGGGAACAGAGAGAATAGATAACAGATGGTGTGGGAGGAAGAGGAACAGGAAGAAGGAAAGATAAA
Source organism: Paralithodes platypus (assembly GCA_032716605.1). Classification (NCBI taxonomy): domain Eukaryota; kingdom Metazoa; phylum Arthropoda; class Malacostraca; order Decapoda; family Lithodidae; genus Paralithodes; species Paralithodes platypus. Next base: position 66,146,416 of record CM064485.1, read on the forward strand.
TAAGGGAAGAGAGAGAATGGATAACAGCTGGAGGAAGAGGGAGGGAGGATGTGGAGAAGAAGAGATAGATAGATAGATAGATAAGGGAAGAGAGATAATGGATAACAGCTGGTGTGGGAGGAAGAGGGAAGGAGGAAGTGTGGAAGAAAAGATAGATAGATAACGATTTAAAAAAAAAAAAGGAAACCAAGCAACAACATATACATTGATCCTAACGAGGCTACATAATAAGAGTCTCAACCCCCGCAACCCCTTCACCACCATGACGCCTTTTTATCCTTGATTCTGGCTAAAATTAGATGCTTTTATGCCGCTTAAGGGGAGGTTTTTAGTTAGTTCACTAGACTTCCATCAAGCTTAACATTACAGCCCCTAGACCCCTCTTCAAGATAAATTTGTAAATTTTTCGGTAGAAAAATTTCCCGGCCGAAGGCCGGTTCCTCTTAAATTACAGGCTCGCTATCGCTCGCCAGGAAAAAATCGACACCTAAATGGCACGAAAAATCTTAAAATTGAAAGAAATGGGGCGAAAGTTCTTAAAATCGCAAAACTAATGGGGCGAACGTCTTAAAATAAAAAAACCCAATGGGGCTAACCATGAGGGAGAAAGGGGTCAAGAAAAAAAATCCTTAAGTGGAAATCTCCCTTTAAGGAAGGAAGGAAGGAAGGAAGGTAGGAGAGAGCCATAACGGTAAATAAAATACACCTTAATATTTATCGTCACAGGTTTGACAGCTGTATTTTGAGGATAATACCGTAATTTTATAGATATACAGTACAGGACACACAAAGAAAGTGGGATGCAGGAAGGAAGGAAGGAAGGAAGGAAGGAAGGAAGGAAGGAAGGAAGGAAGGAAGGAAGGAAGGAAGGAAGTAAGGAGGGAGGGAGGGAGAAAGGAAGGGATGCAGGAAGGAAGGAAGGAAGAAAGGAAGGAAGGAAGGAGAGGAGGGAGGGAGGAAGGAAGGAAGGAAGGAAGGAAGGAAGGAAGGAAGGAAGAAAGGAAGGAAGAAAGGAAGGAAGGAAGGAAGAAAGGAAGGAAGGAAGGAAGGAAGAAAGGAAGGAAGGAAGGGAGGGAGGGAGGGAGGGAGGGAGGGAGGAAGGAAGGAAGGAAGGAAGAAAGGAAGGAAGGAAGATACCAGAGCTAAAACAGTAAATATAATACACCTCCATATTTATCGTCACAGGTTTGATAGCTGTATTGTGAGGATAATACAGTAATTTTATAGATATACAGTACAGGACACACAAAGAAAGTGGGAAGCAGGAAGGAAGGAAGGAAGGAAGGAAGGAAGAAAGAAAGAAAGAAAGAAAGAAAGGAAGGAAGGAAGGAAGGGAGGGAGGGAGGAAGGAAGGGATGCAGGAAGGAAGGAAGGAAGGAAGGAAGAAGGAGAGAGAGCTATCTTAGTCAATACACG
>CM064485.1:66157831-66160331 GCA_032716605.1 Paralithodes platypus
TAACACCTTTCATCCTGGCTATAATTAGACGATGTTAGGCAGTTTAAGAAGGACCTATGTTATTCAGAGGGTATATTTAGATAGAGTCCTAGAGGTAAATTATAAGCCACAGTAAATCGTCTGATAGTAACCAAATTATGTCGATGGAGATAGTTAAGGGGAGGTATTTAGTTTATTCCCTAGACCTCCATCAAGCTTAAAATTACACCCCCTTGAATCCCTTTCAAGATATATTTGTACATTTTTCGGTAGAAAAATCTCCCGGCCGAAGGCCGGTTCCTCTTAAATTACAGGCTCGCTATCGCTCGCCAGGATAAAATTGACACCTGAATGGCACGAAAGGTCTTTATATGGGGTGAAAGTTCTTAAAATCGCTAAACTAATGGGGCAAACGTTTTATAATATCAAAAGCAATGGGGCTAAACATGAGGGAGAAAGGGGTCAAGAAAAAAATCCCTTAAGTGGAGATCTCCCCTTAAGCGATGTATTCAAATGAAGATATTTTACTGCCTCAAAAATAAAATAACAATAAATATATATATACAACAGATAAAAGAACACACACAATGTATTATGAAACGTTACATTTGGGTTGTATTTTAAAAGTAGGTATAAATCTGGCATGTATTAATCTTGATATTTATAGTTTACAAAGGATAGACTCCCAATACTTGTGGCCTACTTAGATGATAGTAAGGAAGACAGGTGATAATGAGTTAATCGGGTGAAGGTAAGTTACTTAGACAGCTGTATTTAAGTTAGGCAGCTGTGTGGCACCCGGCAGTAGCAGAACTACCACCACCACCACCACCACCACCACCACCACCACCACCACAAGCACCAGCAGATGTTTATATATATGGAACTTTTTATCGATTTATTCTTTTTTCTTTCTCTTATTATCTAGTTTCTTCCCTATACCTCCATCAAGCTTTAAAAAAAAAAAAAAAAAAAAAAAAAAAAAAATCGGTAGAAAATTGCTACGGCCAAAGGCCGATTCCTCCTATATTGCAGGCTCGCTGACGCTCGCCAAGAATAATAGACACCTAAATTTCACAAAAAATCTTAACGCTGACAAAGAAAAGGGGTGAAAGGTCTTAAAATTGCCAAACTACTGGAACGAACGTCTCAAAAATAATCAAACTAATGGTGCTAAGCATGAGGGAGAAGGGGGGGGGGGGCTGTCCAGAATCCCCCCCCCCCCCCCGCCCCCCCTATGTTAGACAGCTGTGTTGGCACCCGGCAGTATACAGTAGAGCCACCACCACCACCACCACCACCACCAGCAGATGTCATTATAGGCAGGTGTATTGTATTGTAACTCACACCTGGCCTTAATCACACCTGCCTTCCTGCTCACTCTACCTCTATCTCTACCTTACACTCGCTTTCACTAACTCTCACTTCGAGTTTGTAGTGGTGCGGTGAAATTATGTATTATTTTGGATGTCAGTATCATTGCTATTACATTCCCTTGCTGTATTTAGTGTTATACCACTACACATGTACAGATCTGCCATATGTAATGTTATGTATATTATTGTAAACATGATAATGAGTGTACTTTATCTGTAAAGCTGTAGTTTTGTAGTGTATCTATCAATCTATCTCTTTCCGTCACACACACACACATACAGACACACACACAGTCACCCATACACACACGCACACAGACACACACACACAGACAAACACACACACACAGAAACATATACACCCACACACACATAGACACCCAGAAACACAAAACACACACACAGACAGACACACACACACTGACCACACACACACCCACACACTGACAAACACACACACAGACAGACAAACAGACACACACACACACATAGACAGACACAGCCAAACCCACCTCCCCTCACACACACACAGACAGACACACACACACATAGACACCCAGAAACACAAAACACACACACACACACAGACAAACACACACAAACAGAAACATATACACCCACACACACAGACAGACAGACATACACACATACACACACACATAGACAGACACAGCCAGACCCCCCCCCCCCCCTCACACACACACAGTAATGTCCCCCACCAGCTCAGAGTGTATAGTTCATAAAGGCCAACCCATATGACCCCTATACGGCCGCTGTCACACGAGAAAGGTTAACGGCAATTTATTACCAGAGTCTCAGTTCTAGATTAGCTTTTTTTATTGTAAGGTATCCCACATGAATTCGTACCCGCTCTGTGAACATTTCTTTTTAGCCCCCACTGTACCGGCGACGCCTTTTTAGCCCCCACTGTACCGGCGACGTCTTTTTAGCCCCCACTGTACCGGCGACGTCTTTTTAGCCCCCACTGTACCGGCGACGCCTTTTTTATTTTTATTCTAGTTATATTTAGACGATTTTTCGGTAATACAATGGGTTAATTGGAATAGTTCGAAGCCGGTTAATTACTGGAGGCCCCTTTTGAAACTAAATAAAATCGCCTAATAGTAGCCAGAATAAACATAAAA
>CM064485.1:66165331-66180331 GCA_032716605.1 Paralithodes platypus
GAGGGATTTTTTTCTTGACCCCTTTCTCCCCTCATGTTTAGCCCCATTGCTTTTGATATTATAAAACGTTCGCCCCATTAATTTCGCGATTTTAAGAACTTTCACCCCATATTAAGACCTTTCGTGCCATTCAGGTGTCGATTTTATCCTGGCGAGCGATAGCGAGCCTGTAATTTAAGAGGAACCGGCCTATGGCCGGGAAAAATTTCTACCGAAAAATGTACACATTTATCTTGAAAGGGACTCAAGGGGGTATCATTTTAAGCTTGATGGAGGTCTAGGGAACAAAGTAAATACCTCCCCTTAATATATCGATGTGTATTGCTCTAACTTCCTATTATAGCCCATAACTCGCAAGTGGTCAATTCCTTTCCTCCTCTTCCAACTTTGTCTTCTCCTCGCCTATTCCTCTCCTCCTATTATTCTCTGTTCATCTTTAATTTTGGCTTCCTCCTATTCCACCGTTTATTCTCCTATCCTTCCCTCTTTCTATTATTACCTATTCTCCTCTCTTCTTCTTCTTCTTCCTCATAATACTTTTCTTCATCTTCCTCCTCCTCCTCCACCATTTTCGTTTCCCACCCTCTTTCTCTATTCCGCTTCTTCCCTAATTTTCTTCTTTTTTCTCTCTCCCATAGTCCTTTTCTTCTATTCTCCCTCGCCTTTTCCCCTTTATCCAGATCCTCCCCTTCCCTTTCAAACCCCTCCCCCCCCCCAACTATGCACTATATATGGCACCCTCCCTCCTTCTCCCCCCTCTTTCTCTTCTGACCCTTCATTATTCTACCCTCCCCTCCCTCCCTCCCCCCCCCCCCCCTCTTCTTTCTTCGTCACCCCTCCCCTCCCCTGTCCACGCATTCCACACCTCAGGGGGAGAAAAGGGAGAGAGAGAGAGAGAGTGTGTGTGTGTGTGTGTGTGTGAGATATATATATATATATATATATATATATATATATATATATATATATATATATATATAGAGGTATAATATATATATATAGATATATATAATATATATATAATAGATATAATATATAGAGTAGAGAGAGAGAGAGAGAGAGAGAGAGAGAGAGAGATAATCATATCCTTTTATCAAATGAGTTTATCAATATCAATATACTTTTAAAGGCTACATTACCAAGGAAACTTGAGTTACCTTTTCCATAGCTCCTACAGTATTAACTCATATTAGTTTACAGTAAGACAATCAACAAGAGGGCCACTCCATAGAGCGCATACCTCCGCCGACGCTGGCTGGTTCTATACCATTAATATCATGGGCCTAAATAACCTACTGGATCTGGGTTCCAGGGCATGATCCGCATCGCCTCCTAAACTGAATCACTTCCTTGGGGCATATCCTATCTGCTCACCGAATTTCGTGAACATCGATTCTTAACTTTGTGAGATATCTCGCTTACAAACAGACGGAAACAAAAACATAACCTTCCTCCAACTTCGCTATAGGAGTTAATTAAGTAAATATACAATGGAGTAGTACTGTGTAGATATAAGGAAACAATCAGATAAGAAGAAAGCCGGGTTGTCCATATCGGTCACTCGGTAAAAACAGAAAACTCCCCATCCGGCTTCGGTTCCGGATCCGTATAAGAGCTTAATTATCCGGATACTGAATACTTTACACGTCGGTTTATTTACCAAGCTTCTCTCGCCACTCCACAACCGGTTTTAGGTTAAGTCCGGTTGACTTTTCCAATTCCGTTGATGTTTGATGATGATGATGATGATGATGATGGTGGTGGTGGTGATGGTGATTATGATGGTGATAATGATGATGACGATAATATTGATGGTGATTATGATAATGATAATGATAATGGTGATGGCTATGATGATAGTGGTGATTATAATGGTGATGATTATGATGGTGATAATGATGATTGCGATAATATTGATGGTGATTATGATAATGATAATGGTGATGGCTATGATGATAGTGGCGATTATAATGGTGATGATTATGATGATGATGATGATGATGGTGATGATGATGACAGTAATGACAATTATATTAATTATTACAATAATCAGTGTTCCTCAGAGCTCTCTCAGTGTATACCACCTCCTCTTCGTAGAGTACGTAGCACCCGTCTTGCAACACAATCCCACCCCTACTCTGTGCAACTCGCCAACCCAAGAGTGCAACGTTATTATCAATCTTTCTTCTATTCAACAGCTGATCTCTGGAACTCTCTCCCAGAATCAGTCTTTCCCTCTTCCTATGACTTAAAGTGCTTCTACCTCCGCATGTCCAGGCATTTTGGCTCGAACGTCCCCTGTCACTCTTTCAACTATGGGGGAGGCACTCGTCACAGGCAGTTCTGCCTTATGTCTCTCTCACTTAGACAAAAACAAATAAAATAAAAATAAGATCCTCACCAAACTCACAACTAATCTTCTCTTTAAATCTAGGATGGATATGGCTCTGACACTTATCACAAACACAAACTAAATATATATATATATATATATATAAAATAAGAGAATAAACCAATAAAAAATAAAAATAAATAAATAAAAATATATATATATATACTGTATATATACCGGTATATATATATATATATATATATATATATATATATATATATTGTATATGCAGATAGAGATAGAGATAGAGATAGAGAGATAGCGAGGATAGATAAGAGAGAGAGAGTGTGTGAGTCATAGGGCTAGAGGTATAAAATTATGTGTTGTGGGTGATGGATAGGAGGCTGATGGATGGATGGGACGGTCCACTCCTTAACTCAACACTACACACACACACACACTCTCTCTCTCTATCTAACAATCTATCAATCTATCTATCTATCTATCAATCTATCTATCTATCGGTCTACCTACACACACACACTCTCTCTCTTTCTTTCTTTCTATCTAACAATCTATCTATCTATCTATCTGTCCACACACACACACACTCTCTCTCTCTTTCTATCTAACAATCTATCAATCTATCTATCTATCTATCAATCTATCTAACTGTCTTCTCTCTCTCTCTCTCTCTCACACACACACACACACTAACCAACAACATCCACAGGTTTATTTTTTTGTTTCTCCTTATTTTTTTTTTGGTGGAGGGGGGGGGGGGGGGGGGGGGGGGGGGGTGTGGGGGGGGGGTAGGGGAAGGGGGGGGAGGCGGGGGCTAAACATTATAGTTGTTCTCCTTTCTTGTTTTTTCTTATCCATGCGAATACATTTCTTGTTTTGTTTTTTGTTCTTTTTTTGCTCTCTCTTTTAAGGAGTGTGTGTGTGTGTTGGGGGGGGGGGGGGGGGTTGAACACTAACACTTATTTTTATTTTTTATTTTTATTTTGCGCTTGTGGGGAAAGTACATAATTTCGTTTCATTCTCTCTCATTCTCTCTCTCTCTCTCTCTCTCTCTCTCTCTCTCTCTCTCTCTCTCTCTCTCTGGAAGGGGCTCTAATTTTTTGCGAGTCGGTTATTCTCCCGCAAAATATTTATAGCGGAACATGAATCCATTTTTTTTTAGGGGGGTCTGATCCTATTTGTTTTTAGGGGGGTCTGATCCTATTTTTTTTTAGGGGGGTCTGATCCTATTTTTTTTTTAGGGGGGTCTGATCCTATTTTTTTTTAGGGGGGTCTGATCCTATTTTTTTTTAGGGGGGTCTGATCCTATTTTTTTTTAGGGGGGTCTGATCCTATTTTTTTTTAGGGGGGTCTGATCCTATTTTTTGTTTACCTCTGGGTTGAGTTAAAGGGGTACCATTCGTTTTTTTCTGGACCTCCTTCTCCCTCATGTTAACCCCATTGCTTTTGAGATTTTATGACGTTCACCCCATAGTTTGGCGGTTTTAAGAACTTTCGCCCCATTTGCCAATTGTAAGACCTTTCGTCCCATTTAGGTGTCGATTTTTTCATGGCGAGCGATAGCGAGTCTGTAATTTAAGAGGAATCGGCCTTCGGCCGGGACATTTTCTACCGAAAAATGTACAACTTTATCTTGAAAGATAGTCTAGGGGGTGTAATTTTAAACTTGATGGACGTCTAGGGAACAAACTAAAAAAAATCCTCTTAAAGCTATGCAGGGCCGGGGAATATTTAGCTACTGGTATATACAGGTGTTGGGGCTGTCTGTTTGTTAGTTAGTTCAAATAGGATTTCAGAGGCTATCAACCCTACTGGATTATTAAGCCAGCACTCTGTAAGTCAAGATTAGCATCAGGGCTGGAGCCTCTTTTTTGAAAAATTCAGTCCCTTATTGTTTAGTTTGGTGTGTTATTTTCTAGGTCTCTCTCTCTCTCTCTCTCTCTCTCTCTCTCTCTCTCTCTCTCTCAAAGGTCCATCACTCCCAAAACAGGCCTTTCTCTCTCTCTCCCCTCTCATTTCCCACAAGCGCCCCCCCCCCCCCCCCCACAACCACAACCCCTTTCCCAAAACAGGCAATAACTACACCTTGCCTTGCCTCCCTTCTCCCCCCTCTCCTCTCTCTCCTCTCTCTTTCCTCTCTTCCTCTCTCTCTCTCTCGCCCTCTCTCTCTCTCTCTCTCATGTCCATCACTCCCAACACAGGCCTTTTATTTCCCTCCCTCCCTCCCTCTCTCTCTCTCTCTCTCTCCCTCTCTCTCGACTCTCTCTCTCTCTCTCTTTCTCATGTCCATCACTCCCAACAGAGGCCTTTTATTTCCCTCCCTCTCTCTCTCTCTCTCTCTCTCTCTCTCTCAGTAAGGACAGGCCCCCCCCCACCACCACCACCAGTTAGGTTGGCGCCACCACCCAATCATCCCTCATAATGGTCCTTATATGTTAGGTGTGTGTGTGTGTGTGTGTGTGTGTGTGTGTGTTAACAACCAGTATGTAGTATATCATTATTATACGCACCTGTACGCATATTATACGCACCTGTACGCATATTATACGCACCTGTACGCATATTATACGCACCTGTACGCATATTATACGCACCTGTACGCATATTCATGATCATACTGTATATTTCCATAGTCAACTCCAACACCTTGTACCTACACATAACATCTTAACTTTAAACACCATAATTATATTCTTAAAATATGGATATGAAGGGGGGATGGTTTCTTTTTCTGGCCCCCCTTCTCCCTCATATTTAGCCCCATTAGTTTTGAAATGTTAACCCTCTCACGTTCTTGACGCAATTTTGAGCCTATTAGGGATACTTTAAAACCTTTGTTACCATCAGGGGTATTTATAAACCTTTAGTTTAGTTACTTTAACCTCTGCAGTTGTCTTTGAGTTAGCTGTGGGCAGAAACCTAATTTTGGAGAGGTAATTATAAGAGTGAGAGAACTCTATTTCTTATTGCTAATCTGGCAACCTCTGCGGCATATGGTCGTGAGAGGGTTAAGACGCTCGTTCCATTAATTTGGCGATTTTAAGATCTTATGCCCCATTTCTGTAAATTCTAAGACCTTTCGTGCCATTTAGGTGTCGATTTTTTCCTAGCGAACGATAGCGAGCCTGTAATTTAAGAGAAACCGACCTTCGGCCGAGACATTTTTCTACCGAAAAAATTTACACATTTATCTCGAAGGGGGGTCTTGGGAGTATTCTTTTAAGATTAATGGAGGTCTAGGAAGCAAACAAAAAACTCCTCTTAAACTCCTCACTATATATTCTTAAAATATGGATATTAACTGCAATCAATTGCCAAGAGCAGGTTATTGGAATAAACCTCTGGCTGTATGTGTGTGTCAATATAATTATTATTTTTTGTTCTATAAATTCATGTTTGTTTTGTTTACTCCCTAAACCTCCAAGCTTATACCCCCAAGACCCCCCCCCCCTCAAGATAAAGCTATAAACCCACATATAAACCCACATATAAACCCACATATAAACCCACATATAAACCCACATATAAACCCACATATAAACCCACATATAAACCCACATATAAACCCACATATAAACCCACATATAAACCCACATATAAACCCACATATTGAACACATTATTTATTGTAAAACCGTCTCATCTTGACCTTACTGAGGGCACATAAAAGGACTGAGGATGAGCAGAAATTGTAGTGTCTTCACAATAGTTTCTTGTTGTTTAGTTTCCTCTTCTAATGAGAAAGAGCCTCAATGTATTACGAGAATATTCTTGCACATCGAAAATTGCCGGGAAAAGAACTCGTGTGCCACCGACTTTAACCCCTTCGGTACCGGCGACGTGTTTATAATTTTATTCTAGCTATATTTAGACGATTTTATGCAGTTTATGAAGGACCTGTGGTAGTAAAAATGGTTAAATGAGATAGTTCGAAGCCTGTTAATTGCTGGAGTCCCTTTTTAAACCGCATAAAATCGTCTAATAGTAACCTGAGTAAAGTTACAGCACGTCGCCGGTACAAAGGAGTACAACAGAAATCAAGCAACAACTGGTCTAGTGACTCCTCTAATCTGCTTGTCCTCCAAAACACTGAGGATCAAGTGTCCAAACAGTGGTTTAGAATGTGTAAGGGAAAACTGGAAAGAGAACTATTGCCCTAGAGAGAAGGTCCGTGGCAGGAATAGGATGTTAGTAGGGGACAGATGGGTTAGTAACATAACGCAATTATAAGTGATCTTTCGTATATCCGGGAAAAGGAGAGTAACGTCTTAGTGATACAGAAGGGATTAAGGCAGGACACCAACAGATTTAGAAGGGCACACATCGCAGGGCAAGGAGTGGCACAGACACTTATCAAAGAGGGCATCGGGAGGGCAAGAGGTCAACAATGAACTGAGGGCAGGGTAGGGCAGGGTAGGGTAGGTCACAAATATGGAGAGGTGGAGGTCAAGATCAGACACAGTAAGGGGGGGGGGGAGGGGGGAAGGGGGCAGACATAAGGCAGACAGGGAGGAAAACAACACCAGACTGAAGGAAAGATGTACACAAAACTTGAATAATAATAATAATAATATATGTATTTATCTCCAGCTGAGGTATGGAACTCTCTCCCTCAATCCATCTTTCCCTCAACCTATTACTTAAATTGCTTCACACTCCGTGTGTAGAGACATTTTGGCTCGAACATTCTTTGATTTTTGCCTTGTCACTCTTTCAACTTTGGGGGAGGCACTCGTCACAAGCAGTTTTGCCTTCTGTCTCCCTCATCCACAAAGGAAAATATAAACACAAACATTTATATACTCAGACACATACACCATAGCTGGGGGTGGCCGACTCGAAACTGAGCCCAAACAGAAAAGACAAAATAAAATAGTAAATTAAAAATGTAAACACATCTAGGTTGCCCAGGAGAAGACCCAGACACCAAGGATCACTTGGGACCTCCAGCAACCCCCAGGTACCAGACCTCCCAGAGAGGTTCTGGTCTCAGCAGGCAGACACGCAGCAGAACCCCACTACAATGCCCGCCAACATTACTTGCGGGCAGGGCCCTTCATATATACACCGGGTCCCCGGGCCAGGCACCTGACGGATTATTATCTAGTCCAACTGGCGCCCGACCCCCTCCCAACGACCGCGTTATCACTCATCTATCCACAATCATTCTCCATTCATTCCTATTCATCACCACTTCTCTTCAGTCATCTCTCTATCTTCCAATGCTTGCTTCACACCATCTCTCCACCCCTTCCCAGGTCTTCCTCTCAATCTATTTCCCCTTGTTTCCGACTCAACCTCAATATGTCTCTACGCGTCACTCCACACATATCCCTCCACCACATCCAACCTTCTTTTCTCTTGTACATTCAAACCCCATATCTTAGCCCCATACATCACTGCTGGTACAACTATCCCTTGAAATAGTGCACTTTTAGATTTCTTTCCAAGATTTCTCACCTTCCACATACTTCCCATTGCTCCAAAAACTTTCCTTTCCTCACACACTTTCTGTCTTACCTCCATTCCCACACCTGCATCCTCGCTTATCACTCCTCCTAGATATTTAAAACACTCCACTTGTTTCAGCATTTCCCCATCCAGTCGTACATTAGATTCACCCTACGAGCACCTCTATTACACACCATCACTTTACTTTTATTGACATTCGCCCTCAGCATTTACTGAACAACTGTTGGGCGCTTAAAACAGCAGTAACTTAGTGAGCAAGTAGCCTCGAGGGGTTGAAAGACCTATTGTTGCTAAATTTCCATTGTACTTTATACTCCCACATACCACACTAAACCATTTTACTACTCGCTGCACCTTCTCAGAATCAGCCACGAGTGCTGTGTCAGAAGGCATTAATACTGCCAGCCCTCCTAAGCCTATGTCCCCGGTGCTGTGTCAGAAGGCATTAATACTGCCAGCCCTCCTAAGCCTATGTCCCCGGTGCTGTGTCAGAAGGCATTAATACTGCCAGCCCTCCTAAGCCTATGTCCCCGGTGCTGTGTCAGAAGGCATTAATACTGCCAGCCCTCCTAAGCCTATGTCCCCGGTGCTGTGTCAGAAGGCATTAATACTGCCAGCCCTCCTAAGCCTATGTCCCCGGTGCTGTGTCAGAAGGCATTAATACTGCCAGCCCTCCTAAGCCTATGTCCCCGGTGCTGTGTCAGAAGGCATTAATACTGCCAGCCCTCCTAAGCCTATGTCCCCGGTGCTGTGTCAGAAGGCATTAATACTGCCAGCCCTCCTAAGCCTATGTCCCCGGTTCACGTTTATACCTTTGCTATAGACTACAGGTATATACAGTATATATATATATATAAGGCAGACAAGGGACAGACAAGGCCAGAGGTTACAGCAGATGTCCGTGAAGACCAATTAAGGCAGGCAGACGAACACCATCATGGGGACAAACACCAATGGTCACGCCCACAAAAGGTCATGTGTGTGTGTGTGTGTGTGTTGTTAGGGGGGAGGGGGGGGGGGGGAAGATGGCTTGCTAGCTTATAGGTATTTATATATATTAATTTCACTTCACTAAACAAGGACACCACACCAATATACCCCCCAAAAATATATATATGTTTAAAATGGCATCTATCGCTCTTTCAACTTTGGGGGAGACACTTGTTACAGTCAGTTTAGCCTTTTGTCTCCTCCATCCACATAGGACAATAATTATATATATATATATATATTGCCCCCAATCAACTACTCTAAATAACTTAGAAGCTAACATTGAAGCTCACCTAACATATATCAAATCTCAAATAAAGAGTAATCAATACCATTCAATTATGAATGGATTCGTCAATTTGTCATATTTTGCCCAATCTTCCAGCTAACTTATAAGTCACAGCAGGATGATGGCAAGTGGTGTATTGATATAGTAATGACCCCTTCTGTACCGGGATAGCTTTCTTATCTTGTGCTAGCCATATTTAGACGATTGTGTGCAGCTTACGAAGGCTCTGTGGTATAAGGTGCTAAATGAGAGAGTTCGAAGCCTGTCATTTGCTGGAACCCCTTTTTAAGGGGAGATTTCCACCTGGAGGATTTTTTTCTGGACCTCTTTCTCCCTCATGTTTAGCCCCATTGCTTTTGAGATTTTAAGACGTTCGCCCCATTAGTTTGGCGATTTTAAGAACCCTCGCCCCATCTCTGTCAATTTTAAGACCATTCGTGCCATTTAGGTGTAGATTTTTTCCTGGCGAGCGATAGCGAGCCTGTAATTTAAGGGGAATCGGCCTTCGGCCGGGACATTTTTCTACCGAAAAATGTACAAATTTATCTTGAAAGGGGGTTTAGGGGGAGTAATTTTAAGTTTGATGGAAGTTTAGGGAATCAACTAAAAACCTCCCCTTAAACTGATCAAAATCGTCCAATAGTGGCCCGATCATAGTTAAATGGAGGGCACCGGTACAGAAGGGGTTAAACGCGGAAGCCGGGAGATTTGATTTACATAACTCATTTGAATGTGTTGTATATGGTAGTTATTATGGGTTGGGTATGTCAACTTAACTCTCTCTAACTCTTGCTCTCGCTCTCTCTCTCTCTCTCTCTCTCTCTCTCTCTCTCTCTCTCTCTCTTTCTCCTATGTGCATGTGAGCGCTTGTGAATGGGTGTGTGTGTGTGTGTGTGTGTGTGTGTGTGTGTGTGTGTGTGTGTGTGTGTGTGTGTGTGTGTGTACGCGCTTGTGAATGTACATATGGGTGTGTGTTTGTCAATGTATGTGGGTGTGTCCCTATCTTCCCAATACACAAAGGTCACATGAAACGTTTCGATCGATACAATGGTGGTAATAAGGAGGACGAAGGTAAACAAACCCCACGTGAGAACCAGCAAACGTTTCGCTTGCCAAAAAAAAAAAAAATAAACAAAAAATACATAAATACATAAATATAAAATAAATACATTTATAAAAATAAAAAAATAATAAATAAATACAAAATATATATATATAAGAAATAAGACACATTGGCAATCAAGTGATCACGTTGTTGCGTATATTTCCAGTCTGTCAACAAATATTTCAACGTTTAATGTTCAAGAAACATTGGAATAGTAGAACACAAACAAACTATACGAATACAATTGAAGAAGAAGAAGGAGAAGAAACAAAACATACACACACAAACAATGGTGAAAAACGGGGTAAGAATAATACAGAAAAAGGAGAGAGAGAGTGGAGAGAGAGTGGAGAGAAAGAAGAGAGGAGAGTTACATACAGTAGATACACAGAAAAAAAAGAGAGAGAGAGAGAGAGGTATAGAAAGATAGATATACAGATAGAGAGAGGCGGCAGGTTAGTAGTGGTGGTGGGAGGGGAGTGCCCGTCTGCCATATACAGAGTATAACCCGTGTGGTGGTGGTGGGTGTGGGTGTGGGTGGCCCGCTGTTCATATACCCTACTGCCACCCCCAACCAACCTGCCATCTGTTAATGCCATCTGTCTCAACCACCTGTCTCAACCACCTGATAGAGCTACCCAACCTTCCATCTGTTTGTACCAACTGTCTTACCCATCTGTTACTGTCATCCAACCTGCCATATGTTACTGTCATCCTTCCTGCCATCTGTTTATACCGCCTGTCTTACCCATCTGTTACTGTCACCCAACCTGCCATTTGTTATTGCCATCTGTGTCACCCATTGTTACTGCCATCTAACCTGCCATCTGTTAATGCCACCTGGCTGACCCATCTGTTACTGTCATGCAACCTGCCATCTGGCTCACCCATCTGTTACTGCCCCATATGTTTGTACCACCTGGCTGACCCATCTGTTACTGCCATCCAACCTGCCATCTGTTACTGCCATTTGTCTCACCAATTTGTTACTGCCATCTGTGTGTACCACCTGGCTGACCCATCTGTTACTGTCATCCAACCTGCCATCTGTTATTGCCATCTGTTTGTACCACCTGGCTGACCCATCTGTTAATGGCATCCAACCTGCCATCTGTTTGTACCGCCTCTCTTACCCATCTGTTAATGCCACCCAACCTGCCATCTGTTTCACCCATCTGTTACTGCCATCCAACCTGCCATCTGTTAATGCCACCTGTTGTGGCCATCTGTTTCACCCATCTGTTACTGTCATCCAACCTGTCATCTGTTACTGCCATCTGTTTGTACCACCTGTTCCACCCATCTGTTGTGTCATCCAACTTGCCATGTGTTTGTACCACTTGTCTGATCTATCTGTTTGTACCACCCAACCTGTCATCTTGTTATTGTCACCTTTTGTACCACCTGTCTTACCCATCTGTTAATGCCATCCAACCTGCCATCTGTTTGTACCACCTGTCTCACCGATCTGTTAGTGCCATCTGCTTGCACCACTTATTATTGCCATCTGTTTGTACCACCTGTTTCACCCAACTGCTTGCATCACTGTTGCCATCTGTTTGTACTATGTGGTGCTGCTACCTGTTACGGTCGTATCTGTGTCATCTGTTTGTGTCATCTGTTACTACCATCTGTTTGTGTCACCTGTTACTACCATCTGTTTGTGTCACCTGTTACTACCATCTGTTTGTGTCACCTATTACTACCATCTGTTTGTGTCACCTGTTACTACCATCTGTTTGTGTCACCTGTTACTACCATCTGTTTGTGTCACCTGTTACTACCATCTGTTTGTGTCACCTATTACTACCATCTGTTTGTGTCATCTGTTATTGCCATTTGTTAGTGTCACCTGTTACTACCATCTGTTTGTGTCATCTGTTACTACCATCTGTCTGTGTCATCTGTTACTACCATCTGTTTGTGTCACCTGTTACTACCATCTGTTTGTGTCACCTGTTACTACCATTTGTTTGTGTCACCTGTTACTACCATCTGTTTGTGTCACCTGTTACTACCATCTGTTTGTGTCACCTGTTACTACCATCTGTTTGTGTCATCTGTTACTGCCATCTGTTTTGTCATCTGTTAGTGTCACCTGTTACTGCCATCTGTTTGTGTCATCTGTTACTACCATCTGTTTGTGCCACCTATCACTACCATCTGATGTTTGTGTCATCTGTTACTTCCATCTGTTTGTGCCACCTGTTACTACCATCTGCTGTTTGTGTCATCTGTTACTATCATCTGTTTGTGTCACCTGGTACTCGTATTAACCCTTTCAGTACCAAGACGTCTTTTCCATTGTATGCTGGCTAAGATTAGACGATTATCTGTAGCTTAGGAAGGACCTCTAGCAATCGAAGGGGTAAGCGCTATCTCAACTGACTACTTGCTAGTGTCATGTTATGAGGAAGTTGGAGCTGTAGACATCTAGACATCTATATTTGTAAATATTACCACCTAAAATACAGTTGTCGTACACACACACACACACACACACACACATATATATATATATATATATATATATATATATATATATATATATAAAATGCCAGAATGTGCTTAATAAGAGGTTTCAAACGACCGCCAGACGACCTCTTTTACATCTTTGGAGGTCAGGTCAAACAGCGATAATGGAAAACGGGTCAAAAGGGTCACACTCCAAAACGGCCACACTCCTAAAGGGTCACAACCCAAACGGCCACACACCCAAACAGCCACACTCGTAAATGGCCTCACTCAGAAAAGGCCACACTCCAAAATGGCCACACTCCTAAACGGCCACACTCCTAAACGGCCAAACTCCTAAACGGTCACACTCCTCAACGTCCACACTCCTAAACGGCCACACCCTGAATGGCAACTCCTAAGAGACCACACTCCTAAACGGCCACATTCCAAAACGGCCACATTCCTAAACACCCACACTCCTAAGTGGCCAAACTCCTAATTGGGTGAAGTTACTGTAGGTTAGTAGATTACTTGTTTTGGTGGTGACCGTTTGGGAGTATGACCGTTAAGAATTGTGGCCGTTTTGGAGTGTGACCGTTTAGGAATGCGGCCGCACTGACACAACCCCGTGATAATGTGGTGGTGTAGACTCGAGAATTGGTGCTAACGAAAACTTGCGGTTCAAATATTGGTTGTACTTTTTTTTCGCGTATGTAGATTTTAGTGGGCGATAAAAAAAAACAAGTGTGGCTGCAATTTCCTGGTATTCACAATTTGTCTTACTTTTTCCTACTCTCTCTCTCTCTCTCTCTCTCTCTCTCTCCGTTCAGTAACATTCGTCTTATGATTAGGGAATTTCGTTTTCAACCCGAAAAAAATATATTGTATTATTGAAAAGGGTTAATAAATACCCCCCCCCCCCCCCCCCCCTTCCTGGGTAAGCAACCATTCCGCCATAATAATAATAATAATAATAATAATAATAATAATAATAATAATAATAACACAAACAATAATAACAACACTAATAGCCGAAGGAGAAAAGGAAAAAAAGACAAAACAAAAGATCCCCCCTCTTAATCAATACCCCCTGCCCCCCTTTCTTCAATCCCTGCCCCCCCCCCCCCCCCCCCCACCCTCCTCGGTAGCCAACCATGCCACCACCATGTTTTACCAACCAAGCCAACCTTTTATATTGTTTCCCACCCAGCTGTTTTGCCACCCACTGATTTACGCCCAGTCATTCACCTGTCTATCCACGCCCACCCCTCCTCCTCCCCCTTTCTCCCTGTCTTGGCCCCCCTCCTCCCTCTATCCCCCTCTTTCTCCCCTCCCTACAGTGTGTAATCCCTACAGTGTGTAATCCCTACAATGTGTAATCCCTACAGTGTGTAATCCCTACAGTGTGTAATCCCTACAGTGTGTAATCCCTACAGTGTGTAATCCCTACAGTGTGTAATCCCTACAGTGTGTAATCCCTAGTGTGTAATCCCTACAGTGTGTAATCCCTACAGTGTGTAATCCCTACAGTGTGTAATCCCTACAGTGTGTAATCCCTACAGTGTGTAATCCCTACAGTGTGTAATCCCATGTACTTATTCTTTCTCATTAAAGAATCAAATCAAATAACAAAAATCCCTCCCTCAGTCTACCCTACCTGCCCGTCCCCTCCCTCCTCCTTCTCCCCTCTGTCTATCCACGCCCCCCCCCCCCTCCTCCTATCCACGCCTCCCCTCCTTCTGTCTAGCCCTCGACCCCCGTATCCTCTCTGTGTATAGCCTACACACTCCTCCTCTCACCTGTCTATCCACGCCCCACCTCCCACCCCCTCAATCTGTCTAGTCCCCGACTCCCTTCTCCTCTCTGTGAATCCCCCCTTGTCTATCCGTCTCTCCTATTGTTCCTCCCCCTCTCTTTATTTCCTCCTGCACCCCTCCCCCCTTCCCTCCCCCTGCTTATCCACCATCCCTTATCCCCTCTTCCACTGTTCCTCCCTCCCCTGTCTATTTCCTCCAGCGCTCTCAACCCCCTCCTCCCCCACCCCAGCCTGCTCGCCTATTCATCCATTCATTCACCCGCTCTTGTACAGGCAGCCTCAAAAGTCGCGTTCCTACTGTCAGCATTTCTACTTTATTAGCGCTTCTTTAACTAACTAACAAAATAAATAAATACATTGTTTCGGGCAATTGTAATCTGCTCATCTGCAGAATTTAAGGGGAGATATCCACTTGAGGGAGTTTTTTCTGGACTCCTTTCTCCCTCATGTTTAGCCCCATTGCTTTTCTAATTTTAAGACGTTCGCCCCATTATTTTGATGATTTTAAGAACTTTC